>JAPMLY010000111.1:0-348104 GCA_026401115.1 Tetraselmis chui
TCGGCACACGCTGGAAGGTAGACATCTACCTCGTCGCTAACACACTCGCACTCCACAACCTTCCCTCGCACACAGCCATGACCGCACTCCACAACACCCTAGAATCTATCTACGACACACACCTACCAAACCCCACCATCAACACCCCACCATCACACCTCACCACCTCCTACACCCCACACTCCGCGGGCATATACCACCTTCCCCCCAACCCCACCCACCCCCTTACCCACCCCCTACAAGAACGCACACGACTAACCTACTCCCCGACCAGAGGAATCCTTGCTTGGACCACGCAGGACTTCGTATACACAGACGGCTCGAAAAAAGGAGGCAATTCCCCTCTTGGAGCGGCAGCCACCCACCCCGCCTCGGACACCAACATCAGAATCTTGGTGACCTCTACCCCCCCCTCCCATACCATAAATCGTGCCGAACTAGCTGGTATCGCCATTGGCCTCCAACTAGGACATACCCACCTCCTCACCGACAGTGCGTGCTCCCTACGCCTCATACAAGGTTACCTTAACTGCCCCTCCGCATACAGGCACAACATCCACCGAGACACACTCCTCTCCATCACACACACCCTCAAAACCCGCTGCGAAGCGGGCATCCGCACACATCTAGGTAAAATCAAAGCACACAACCATTCACTCGGCAACGAACTCGCAGACACACTCGCTAACCAGGTCGCTGATGGCCACCCACCAGATACAACATACACCACAGGCTCGGAGGTGTCCATTGGACGCTGGACCTGGCCTTACACCCTCATCCCACAAACCCTAGGCGAACCTATACCCCACATATACACAAACCTCAAAGCCGACGCACACACTCAAAGCTGCAAACACACACTTATACCCCTCTCACAATCATCCAAACACGGCGCCCTACTCGCCCGCGCAGCGGCGGATGGTGCCGACTTCACCTTTCACAAAAAACACTCATCCCTTACCAACACACAATTCACCCACAAACAAGAATTCATTTGGGGAGTCCACAACACCCGCCTCCTCACACACAATCCCACCCTGCGATGTCCAATGTGCGGCCAATTCACCAGCAACGGCCACATGGCCGGTAACTGCCCATCCATGTCTGGACTGAGACAGGACCGACACAACAGCGCGCTACAACTCCTACTGTCTCTCCTTGAGCGCCACAATGGCGGTCGATGGGAAACTATCACTGCGGACTTCGGTAATAAACCCATCAAATCTTTCACCCACCCCACCACCTCCTCCACCCCTCTTGACTGTCATCCTCTACACCCCTCCCACATGCCTACCCGCCTCATTGATGCTGACGAAGGTCTCTCGTCCGACTCCCTAACCTCTTGTCCCGCTATCCTCCCCTCCGACATCCTCCCTTCTGCGCTGCGTCCCCCAGCACATAAACCCGATTTCATTCGCCTCCTCGAACCTCGCTTCGTGGGCCACAACAACGGACGCCGTAGATACTCGTCTATCAAAAAAATTCAGATAGGGGAGTGGAAATACTGCACCGACCACAACCTCTCACACACAGCCCGCTTGATTAGGAACAAATACACACCCCTCGCAAACGCCATACGCAACCACTGGCCAGGTACAGAGGTCGACATCCTACCCATAGTCATGAGCCGCACGGGCACACCGCACTCATCCACCATCGAAAGTCTCACCTCCCTACTCACCCTCCGCACCGACCCTCCGGACAAACTCATCACCAAAACTCGCCTTGACACATCTCGCATCCTTTCCACCCTCCATACACACACCGTCCAATGGCTGCACCACCTCCTCCTTGTCTACCGCACCAAATCACGCATGACCACTCGCCAAGCATCCGCATAATGACCCACCCATGCCCCTTCTTGCACATCACCTGTCAAACACTCCAGACCCTCCCCGGGGGGGAGTAAAACACCCCTGAGCCCAGAGACAGCAGCCGACGCATCCGGCTTTTGGTGAAAAACCGGCGCATACGGTACATGTTGTAAACAATTTCAATTTCAATTTCAATTTCGCCTACGCCGATGTAAACACAAAGGACTATTAGACGTCGGTAGTGGTATGGAAATTGTGGAGACTCTCGACAGCTTCGCTGCAAGTGAAGGCAGCGACTACTATTTTTTTGCCTGCGTCAAGGACGATATAGAGGTGAGTCTTGTATGCCTTATTTCAAGTGCCACTATGCTCCTTTATCGTCTACGTAGTCGTGCCCAGCTATGCCGAAACGATGCAAATTCGAGCGCGCGCGGGGGTGTGTGTGTGTGTGTGTGTGTGTGTGTGTGTGTGTGTGTGTGTGTGTGTGTGTGTGTGTGTGTGTGTGTGTGTGTGTGTGTTTGTGTTTGTGTTTGTGTGTGCTTCGCAAGTCTAACTTGTAATGTATATTCTCAACCGTGTCGTGTGTGCGGAATGCACCTTTCATTATCAACTGACCGTGCTTGCTGTGACTTTTCTCCGTGTGTTGTGTAAGGGATGGCCCTTGGCCTTGTGGCGCAATAGTTGAATAGTTCACGTGCTTTGCCAACGACGACGGAATATCTTGAAGACCACCAAATGAGCAATGATGAGATGGTAATCACGTGCCAGTTGTTAGCTCCCATGCATGTCGTGAATGTGTGCGCCTTTTTCGCCTGTAATGATCAATACTTCATTATAAAGTGTGACCCTTCACTGTATGCATTCTTTTATGTTCTGTTACGTGAGTCGTGTGCATTACATCCTGTGTGTGTGTGTGTGTGTGTGTGTGTGTGTGTGTGTGTGTGTGTGTGTGTGTGTGTTGTCTGTAACCTTTATTTATCCTGCAGCTTCACCACTGTTTTGTTACGTTTTGACCCTTCACTGCATGCATTTTTTCCTGTTTTGTTATGTGAGTTGTGTGCATTACATCCTGTGTGTGCGTGTGTGTGTGTGTGTGTTTTGTCTGTAACTTTTATTTATCCTGCAACTAAACCACTGTTTGTGCGGCCTTGTTGGTATGTTGAAATTAGTGTAAGACACCGTTCAATATCATTCCTAAATCAGTGGCTTCTTCTGCCTGTGTTGATTGGGTGTGTCCCTTGGGCCCGTAAAACAGATGTTGAACGTGATGAAATGCTCCTCGGTGACCAAGTTGTGAAGTGCATTGCCAATGTTCAGACTATTAGCAGCAAGCCTTCGTAACTTAGTACTTCTCTTTTTTTTCGTTCCGTAACAAGCATTAATCTCTCCACTACTCTCATTGCATTGTATTTGCATCGTGTGTGTGTGTGTGTGTGTGTGTGTGTGTGTGTGTGTGTGTGTGTGTGTGTGTGTGTGTGTTACTTGTCTGCGTGAACTGTTCCTCCAGAGGAGACAGCGTGAACTGAATTCTTAGAGAGCGCTCATCAATCTGGCAACGGACGATTTTGGGATACCTATGTGGCAGCGCACCATTTTGGGACACTTCCTTGGCACTACATGGCCCAGCTATTCGCAACCATGGTCCAAACTATCGGCAACATGGGAATGCATCGTTTTGGCACCACAACGAGAGATGGCAATGGGAGCTATCTCGCCCGTCAGTACACTTTTATTGTTAGACCTTCTCTCTACTGTTTTTGAGCGATTACATATTATTCCTTTAACCCCAATGATCCCAGACACGACAACCTGTAGTGGGCAGGGTAAAACCCACGTTGAATGTGCTGCGCTGTGTGGCGGTTAGCCTCTGAAAGCTAAACGCTAGCACAAATCTGTTCTAGTCTGTCTAGTTCTGTTGTTGCAAGATGGCAAATGATGTTGTCGAGAGGCAAAAGATGTTTCACTGCTGTACTTAGGCAGTAGATGTTGTAAGTGAACAAAGGAATTGTTTAAAGGTTCTGTCACCTCCCTCTACTGCACTGGGCTTAAATAGGTTTCAGCCCAGACTAGTTATGCCTGCAAGCTTCGCTTACGTGTCAGGCGTTGGTGCTGCTCAACCGTCGTCATCTGTCCTCGAGACACGGCCTGCCTAGCATTGGATTTCACGACGCGGCTCCTTCTGCATTGGAGAGCTCATTCTGGCGCGTCATCTGGCTAGTTAGATTAATTATGCATATCTGTACGTACCGGGAGGTACTGGTCGTACTGTAGCATCAGCACCATTACAATATTGCAGTAGTGACGTACCCACGAGTATACGTCCATCATGTGGAAAAGCACGAATTGGTATCCGTAACGAGTACCTGTACAATGTCCTGCAATGTACTGTTGCAGGACTGTACTCGTCACACTCGTACCCTCCCCCTCTTGACAGATCAGTGAGGCCGCCGCGAGGCAGACCTCCGTGGTTCTTGGCTCCTTTACTGAAGCAGTTACTGGGACTCAGGAATGCGCGCTGGTTGAGCGTGCATGAAGTCACTGTACGCCTGAGTCTTGGCGAACTTGTGCCATTGGGGCGTCTCCAAGAATTCTTGTAACGCAATTGTTCGATGCACCTCGTTCAACCGGTGCCAGACAGGTGGAATGTCATCATCACTGAAGTGCGTCATGAAGAGCAAATATTTGCCTCGTCGCCCAGGTAGCGACTTTATGCACACAGCAGAGATGTGTGAGACGTCGAACTCCTCGTCGTCTCCTTCAGGTACAGTTACCGGGACAGCTGGTCGTAGTGGAGCGGTAGAGCAGGGTCGTAAATTGTTAACGTGGAACACAGGATGTAAGCGTACTGTCGCTGGAAGTTTCAATCTGTAACTGTGTTTTCCAATCTGCTCCTCCACTGGAAAAGGGCCGAGCTGTCTGTCCCTGAGTTTCCTGTTCGGTTGTCCTCTGAGAAAAAGATTTGATGTGACGACTGACACCTTGTCTCCCTTAGCGAAGTGTGGCGCTGTAGACGGTTCTGTACGCGCTTGCATCTCGTCCTTATGTAGTTGTAACACAGAGCGTACCAAGCTGTGCACTTCCTGTAACATTCTCAACCGTTCTGTTGCGTCTTGCGAAATTGGAATCGATGGTCGCATGCTGAAGAGCAGGTCAGGAGGCTCCTCAGGAGAAAAACCAAAGTTAGCCTCGAACGGTGTGTGCTCAATTCCGAGTGCACGCGAAGCATTGTACGCAAACTCCACTTGAGGTAAAAGTGTCGACCAGTCAGAGCCATCATAGCAACAGAAGCAACGAAGAAGCTGCTGAAATGTGCTGTTCACACGTTCTGTCAGTCCGTCTGTTTCTGGGTGTCGGCTGGTAGACATATTCAGACGCGTTCCAAGGCGTCTCCAGAGTGTGTGCCAGAAAGCGCTGACAAATTTCGGGTCACGGTCACTGACCAGCACACGAGGTAGTCCATGTAAGCGGTAGACTCCATGTAAAAACAAAGTGGCAGTTTCTTCGGCAGTAATCGACTCTGTGCATGGCAGAAAATGGGCCATTCGAGTTAGATGGTCTACTACAATCAGCACACTGTTAAAGCCATTGCTCTCAGGCAAGTGTGTCAGGTAGTCAAGACCAACTGTGTGCCACGGTCTGGGTGGAACAGGCAATGGGTAAAGAGTCGCGGCCATTTGCGGTCGAATCTTCGCTCGTCGACACACGACGCAGCGTTCACAAAAATCTTTCACATCTTGGCGGATTCGTTTCCACCAGAATCTGTCGAGTGCTTTAGCAAGAGTGCTAGCAACTCCTCTGTGACCAGCTGACGAAGTTTCGTGCAGCTCTGCGATCAATCTCAGTCGGAGCTCAGAGTTCTGTGGAATACAGAGGCGATTGAGACGCCAAAAATACCCATCTCTGGCTTCTATCCGGCTGTCTCTTGTCCACTCACCATCGTCCCCATAAAACGAATCTTGTGAGAACCCCTCGCGAATGAGATCAGCGAACTCAGGGCTCAGCTGCAACGCGTCAACAGTCAGTAAATTTAACTGTGCGTCTTCAAACAGCAGCTGGGACTTCCGTCGTAATTCTCGATCTGACGGAACCTCGCCATCCCAAAATAAGGGTATTGTGGCCTGAGGTACGAAGTCTGGACGCCGGCTTAACGGGTCGGCTTCGTTCAGAGCTCCCTTGCGATATGCAAGTGTCATCGAGCCCACAAACGGTTGCAAATCACGCAGGTATCTTGCTTGCCGCTTGTTCAGCCTGTTGTTTGGTTGCCTGAGCAGATGCCGCAGTGTGTCGTGGTCCGTTACGACAAGGAACTTAGAACAGCCTTCAAGATAGCACCTCCAATGCTTGACAGCTTCGCATACGGCCAAAGCTTCTAAGTCGTACGCAGAGTAAGTGTTACCACGCTCAGCTGGATTCAGCTTACGCGCCCAGTAAGAGACTGGTTGAAGACCGCCCCCTTGGTCTTGCAACATGACTGCTGCAATCCCCACTGTTGAAGCATCTGTAGCTACGGTGAACGTCGCGTCCGAGCTGACCTCCGGAAGGATCAGGCATGGCGCGGAAATGAGCCGTAACTTGAGAGTCTCGAAGGCTTCCAAACAGGTAGGCGTCAGCGTAACCTTCTGTGGCTGGGACTTCCGCAGTAAGTCCGTCAATGGAGCCGTAAGGTCGCTAAAATGGTGTATAAATCTCGCATAGAAGTTGCAGAACTGTACGAAACTGCGAACCTCCTTTTGCGTCTTGGGCACTGGCCAGTCTGCAACGGCCTCAACTTTCTTTGTGGAAACCGAAATTTTCCCGGCTGACACAGTGTAGCCCAGATACTCCATTTCTTGCAATCCGAAAAAGCATTTCTTAAGGCGTAATTTCAGCCCTTCCTCCTTGAATCGTTGTAGCACTAGACGTAGGTGCTCCAGGTGTTCCTCCAGAGTTCGACTGTAAATACAGACGTCATCGAGGTAGACTGTCACGAACTTATGTAAAAAGTCGCGAAGAATGTCGTTCATCATTCTCTGAAATGTAGATGGTGCATTGCACAGTCCAAACGGCATGGCGACCCATTCCATTAAGCTATCAGGGGTCTGAAAAGCCGTCTTGTGAACGTCCTGATCACGCACTCAAACTTGCCAGAATCCAGAAGCGAGGTCGAGGTGTGTGTAAAAATTCGCGTCCTTAAGTTCGTCCAGTGTGTCATCCACTCTCGGAAGTGGGTAGGCGTCCTTACGCGTAACCTCGTTAAGGCCACGGTAGTCAATGCACAGACGTAGCGAGCCATCAGCTTTCCGCACAAAAAGAATTGGCGAGCCGAATTCACTGTAGCTGGGACGTATCAAACCAGCTTCCACTGCGTCTTTGAGCTGTCGATTAAGCTCAGCGCGCTCTGCGGGTGACAGTCGGTTCAGACGTTGACGTCGCTTTGGGCCAGTTGTTTCAATGGGATGATCCCACTGTCGGCTTACAGGTGGAGAGTCAACAGGTTGCAATAACTCCGAGAAGTCTTCAAAAAGTAACGACCGGAAGTTGTCACGTTGTCCTGCAGTTAGTTCCTCTCCTGTGTGGAAATCTGTCTGTTGTTCAGCTGCTGACGTAAGTTCGATGACGTAAAAATCAGCATGACGTCCTCTGCTGCGGCGCGTCTTGCGCATGAGTTTCTGAACTTTCGTAGATGACAGCAACAAACACTCATGGCGTCGTTCCTCGAGTGTAGTCTCCACAGCTGTACCGTCCATCAGTGTAAAAATTCTGGTTGTACCAAATTGTAAAGAGGCCTGTTCGTCATCAAGCCATGGTAAACCCAAGATTAAATCAGCCGTGCGTAAATCACGTAGAACGTAAAAAGTCTTGTGAAATTCGTGTCGAGCCAACTCAAAAGTGACGTCACAAACTGTAGTAGAAGTCACTCGTTGTCCGTTAGCGAGTCGAACTGGAGTCTTACTTGCAGACTTTCGAGTCTGTAAAGCAAAGCGTCGTACAAAGTCCTCTGACACAAAGTCAAGCGTCGCTGCGCAGTCCACTAATCCAGAAATGTGGTGTCCGCCTTCAGGAGTTTTCACAGTCAGCTCAGTTCGAATTAACGGGCGAGCTTCCGTGAGGTCAGTCAGTAGTGCTGTAGCTGGCGAAGAAAACTGTTGCAGCGTAGCGATGGACTGTTCCGAGTCGTCTGTTGGTACTGGTACCGTGTCGGGTTGATCAGGTGCTGTAGGTTCTGAAGAGTCGTTTAACGCACAATCTGCGTCGACTAACCACAGTTGCACAGGCCAAGGGGCTGGAGCAACCACTTCCTGTTGCGCTGGGTTTTCCAAAGACTGACGTGTAAAAAGCTGTGTCCTTGCTGGGAATTCTTGATAAAGTTTCCAGTGCTTAGTCACCTGAGTAAATTTCGCCCACTTCGGTAGTACAAATACAGCCATCGTAGATGTCGGAGATGTTCGACGACAATCCTCAAAATGCTGCGCTATCTGCTCAGCTAACTCCCAGGGTGGGTTGATGAACACCCGTTCTCCTGTTAAGTCTCTGTCTAGAATCGAGTCACTCGGCGAACAGTGAGGTAAGTCACCGTGCGAGTTTAGACCTTCATCATCAACACATCCCTCCAACGTAAAGTTGAATCGTGTATGCAGAGGGTCAAAGACTGAGTCAACCAGTTTCCAATTAATTGAACGTCTGGTTACAGGTTTACGACTCTGTCTCTGCTTAGTCTGACGACGACGACCTGCTACTTGTGTTACAGGTGTCGCAACTGTAGTCGATGGAGATGCCGAAGGTGTATCGACGACCTCTGTCGCTAACTGTATCTCAGAATGAACAGTAGATGTAGCCGGCTGCTCCAGTTCATTTGTAGAACAGCCTTGCCACCATCATTGCTTTTTAGGTTGCATCGGTGCCTTGCCTTTGAACTCCGGGCATTGGAACAAACGGTGTCCCTTCTTGTGGCACTTGAAGCAGAGTCCCTCGTCCATGTGTCGCTTGCGCTCCTCAGCTGTCATCGCGTTTGCAAGCGAATTAAAATCTTCACGAACTGATGTCTGACCACGTCCACCATTGTTGCCACCTCCACGTCCACGTCCGCGGCCACGTCCTCGGCCACCTTTGTTACGTTTCCAGACGTTAGAGGCTTCCTCGAGAGGGTCATCAAGGTTGCGCTTGCGTGTAGGCTGGGCGGAAGGTCCAGCAGCAGACCTCGCATTGCCTAGTTCCGGCGAATCTGTCACGACGTTATTCAAAAAGTTTTGCAGCTCCACTAGCGTAGTCTGGTATCCTAGTTGAGCTCGGTGTGACTTAGCCAGTTTCTTGAGTGCGTCGTTCGCTAGGCCATTAATGAAGCGTACACACTGCACCTCAGCTGTCAGGTTTTGACGAGATCGACGTAAGTAGTCGTTGTATTGTTTAGTGTAGACCGCGTAACTCATTGTGTTGTTCTGCGTAAAGTTCATCAAAGCGTTAATTGCGTCGTCCTGAATGTTCGGAAGAAACGTCGACTTGCGTAACTCCTCAACAAGCTCGTTGTACGTAGATGGAATTGGAGGCTGATTTTTCCGGTTCAACCACCACCCACCAAGGTGTCCAGAAAACTGTGAAGTAACCCAGAACACTGCATTGTACGTGTCGGGCGCAATTCCAAGCATTATAAAACGCTGAGGCTGTGCTTCAAGCCAATCCTCCAGTACATTAGGCACTCGACCATCTTGGTACGGTGAAGTAATAGCTGCCTTACGCTGAGTCTCCGTGAGAGTCACAGATAGTCCAGCAAAGTTGTGGGTAGGCATCGGCATTCCCACTCGTAAATCTGTAGGTCCTACTCCAGTCAGTCGGTTGATGTGTCCAACAGTCAGCAGCCAGACAGAACCAGAGTCGACCGTCGTAAACCGGGGGTACATGTGGAACTGTCTCGGGATAGACGTGTCGTCTTGCATGACTGGAACATGTTGTGTCATTGCTCGATAAAAAGATTCCCACTGAGCCACGTAACCGAAGTGAAGTAATTCACTCTTGTGCTTCTTAGCACGAAGTAACCCAGTCTGTGCATGCGTAAGTGTCAGACCGTCAATGTTGATGGATTCCGGGACGACGTAAGTGCCATCCGGATTAACTGTCGACTGTTCCAAAACAGCCTGTTCGACCTGAGCAGGTGTACGTAAGCTGTTCATAGCAAACAAGACAGGAATAGATGCCGAGTACACGTAAACAAGCTGTCGTCCTTGAGGTAGTGTAACGTTAACAGGTTCACCACTCAACAGCGTCAAATCATCCGATGTCAGAACAAGACCGGTCTCCTCGTGTAACTCGCGAATAGCAGCGTCGACAGGCTCTTCGTTAGGTAAGACAGAGCCAGCTGGGAACCAAGTTTTACCAGAACGAGGCTCACGCTGAAACACCAACTTCAAATCCGACGATTTAGTTCCTCCGACGTGAATTACTAAAACCACGTAATGTCCAGCTCCAAGAGAAGCCATCTCAATTCAAGCAAACAACGTCGAGCAGATCAACGAGCAACGAAAGCATGAGTCGACCAAAGAGCTCCGAAACCAGTGTGGCGGTTAGCCTCTGAAAGCTAAACGCTAGCACAAATCTGTTCTAGTCTGTCTAGTTCTGTTGTTGCAAGATGGCAAATGATGTTGTCGAGAGGCAAAAGATGTTTCACTGCTGTACTTAGGCAGTAGATGTTGTAAGTGAACAAAGGAATTGTTTAAAGGTTCTGTCACCTCCCTCTACTGCACTGGGCTTAAATAGGTTTCAGCCCAGACTAGTTATGCCTGCAAGCTTCGCTTACGTGTCAGGCGTTGGTGCTGCTCAACCGTCGTCATCTGTCCTCGAGACACGGCCTGCCTAGCATTGGATTTCACGACGCGGCTCCTTCTGCATTGGAGAGCTCATTCTGGCGCGTCATCTGGCTAGTTAGATTAATTATGCATATCTGTACGTACCGGGAGGTACTGGTCGTACTGTAGCATCAGCACCATTACAATATTGCAGTAGCGACGTACCCACGAGTATACGTCCATCCTGTGGAAAAGCACGAATTGGTATCCGTAACGAGTACCTGTACAATGTCCTGCAATGTACTGTTGCAGGACTGTACTCGTCACAGCTGGGTGAGGGGTTTGTAGCACAATTTTTTGCTGGGTGGTATGGGGATAGAATGTAATTCACGTATTTTGAATAATGCGTCATGTCTCCAGCGTGCACACGGGTCTCAGCCTTGGAGAGCAATTGCATTGTGCCCTTCCCATCCACGACAACATGATTTGGGTTGTGAGCTGGGCATAACTGCAATGAAGCAGTGATTGACTTATCAAATGCACATAAGTTTTTCATGAGTTTTTTTAAATCTAGTACTTATTTTCGATTTCTAAGATTTCGATCTTGAGCGCCTGAATTATCAGATGCAGTGATTGTTAGCGTCCGAAATATCAGATGCATTGATATTTTGTGCCGCGATTTATCAGATGCATTGATATTTAGAGCCGGGATTTATCAGATGCAGTGATATTTTAGAGGTTGAATTATCAGATGCGTCGATAATTAGGGCCTGAATTATCAGGTGCATCGATCTTTACTTGAATGAAAATCAGATCTAGTGATGCGATTTTTGATACAATATATCGATTCTCGATCTTTATTCACTGAATTGATCAAGATTCTCGATCTTTAAGACTGAATTAATCACGATTCTCGATCTTTAAATTTGAATTAATCATGATTCTCGATCTTTATGCTCTCAATTTCGATTCGGACCCTCCTTACCCCAGCCCGTGCTCCTTGGTGGTATTTCCGGGCACGTGGCAAGAAAAACCAATGCACACGACATGCCATTCTCGGTGTCGCCGCTTTGTAGACGGCCGGGCGCAACACAGTCGGCGGATACTAGTGCAACTGTGCAAACATGCTGAGAACCTAGTGTCGAGTAGTCTCCCGGCTTGTCGCGACACTACGTGTGCCGAGCCACGCATAGAGGCGTGCATAACCTGCACATGCACGAATTTCGGCCCGCAAAATATGGGCCGAAAATCCAACGTGGGTGCCCACAATAACTGGGGCGTGCCGGTAAATCTGCTCACATCAGTGAACAGCGCGCCGTGGTGTGCTGTTCAAAACTCATTATTCTACCCCCCAATCGAGTTGCATGGCCATCGCGGCAGTGCGTGGCGGGTAATTAAATACGTGCCGCTAGTAACGGACTTTATGGGAAGAGTGTATCACAAGTCCAATATAATCTTTCCTGTTCTCATCAAATCCTTAAGTGTATATTGTAAGCAAGTCTTCCTTCCATGCTTCCATTTACGGCGGTGTACAGCATTCTCAGCCCTCGCGCGCGTGGAAGTGCGCGCCCTGCAGTAGGGGGCGGCGGAGAACCAGCGCCAAGACAGCAAAGGGACATCATGGGAAACCAAAATTAAAAAATAAAGCAGGTCATGGCGGGACTCTCTTCTGATTGGGGGTATTGCGACTGGACAGATCGTAGGAACAGATCCGGCCAGTGATAAGCTGAAGACAAGCTCAACACACGGACATTTTGCGTTGCTGCTCAGCTCTCAAGAAAGGCACGACATCTCTGCACGCAGCTGTGACCACTGTGTACGCCATGAGCATCGACTATGAGCACATCTCTACGAAACTGAAAGAGAGCCTCGAAGCTTCCGAGGTTACAGTAATTGATACTTCTGGGGGGTATGTGTCCTCTCTTCCGAGCTTCTAAAGGCGGTGTTTCTGTAAGTCTATGTTTACACTTTGCTGCGGTTTATCCGAAGCTATTACTTGCAGGACTTTATGCAAGTAGGGAAGCTCCTTTATCGTCATTTGTTTCTAGGGTACCTGGCACCCTGAGACTTGGCTTGCTCTCGGACAATCTTATTTCTACTTTTTTATCAAGCGGTAATTTTTTTTCTAACTCATCTGTATCCGACGGCTGATCAGAGCGCTTGATCTGGTAGACTATGCATCTATTACCTTCACGCCCAGTGAGCTTGAGCTTCCAGTAATCCAACCCAAACCGACTGCTGACCCGTGAGTGTCTACGTCCGTTTCTGGTACGCTGCTCTCCTGTTGCAATGCAGGTGCGGTAGCTCGTTCGAGATCGCCCTGATCGTGTCTGAGAAATTTGCTGGGAAGGCACCACTAGCTCGACATCGCCTGGTAAGCGTCGTGGGTGCCTTTGCTATTCGGTATTAGCGAAGGTTGGCAGCCGTGTCTCAGTCCCGCTCCTGACTGCTCTATGCGACGCCTTCTTCAGGTGAACGCAGCTCTCAAAGATGAGCTGAAGGAGATCCACGCTCTAGCCATCAAGAAGACTTTGACACCGGAGCAATACGCTGCTGAACAACAATAGGAGTTTAATACGTAAATCACTGTTTTGACAATCTTACAAAATGCCCCCTCCACCATCCAAGGCTGCTATTAGGTTCTCTCCCAGAGCGTTCACTCATAACGCACGAGTTGCTGCGGCGTCTGTGCCTGCTCTGGCCGTCATTCTAGGCTATGGAGGAAACACGGTAACCTTCATTTGTCTGAACTTGTCCCTTGCTAGGACACCTGCCATGTTGGGTTGCTATTTTTTGCTTCAACCCTGGTGTTTTTTCCCTCAGGTTGCAAGTGTCTCCTTATTTGGAGCAGTCTCAGTGTACTTCATGGATTATTTTCGGCAGCGTGAAGGGGCTCTGGCAGCGATATGGGCAACCTTAGCTGCTGTCGATTTGTGCCTCGTTAGCAGCCACAGTGGTGTCGATGCGGGTGGACGGCCGTTGCTGCTATGCGTCATGTCTTTTCTGTGCTGCACAGCTGTTCTATTTCACACTGGCTGCTGGGCAACACTGCAGTTCCGCTGGGTCCAGATGCAGTCCCCAGCGGTTGTGCTTGCAATGGAGCGGCTGGTTATTTCTGGAAGTGTAACTTTGTGTGGCCCTCTCATAGCGCTGGGCGGCGTCGCAACTGTTGGAGTAGCTTCCACTCCATTCTACATGGCAGCTATTCTCTCGCTTCTGTATTGGCTTCTATCGAGTCCTCTGCCGTCCTGTTTTCTGGTCTGTGGGGAGACGCCGGCTGAAGAGCGCCGGAACGTGCAGCGCAGCCCCTCTCTCTTTGCGGCTCAGGTAGACCACTAGCCTCCTGGTCGGCTGCTCTAATACATGAATCTTGGCAGGGTTGAGGTAGCTGCTACATGCTTTATGCATAGAGACTGGATAATTATGCTCTGACATTGGTTACTTGCCTCTTGTTCAAGGGGGGAGTGGAGTCAGCATGCGCAACGCTGACAACGCTCCTTTTACCTCCCATGATGTACCTTGGGGTGCATCGGCAACTTCTTCACGAGATGGATCATGTATGGAGCGTTGCTCTGTTGACTTCGGGACCTCTGCTGGCAGTGCTTACAGCTCCTAGTGGCCTGTGGTGGTTGCCACTGCACGCACGCGCTGCCAACACGCTCCGCTGGACTGCATCACTGATATGTCTTGGTGTATTTATCACAAGTGTGCAGGTATGCTCCATTCCTCGCGCACTTTCCAGCCTCCCTTCACACCCTACAATTTCAATAGCATGGGAGCCAGCTGATCGTGTATATTCTCTAAGAGCATGTTATATGTGTTTCTCCACAGGGTCGTGTCGTATTTTCGCTATTTCGGGCGTACATCGCCATCCAGCCACCCTGGGACTGGTTGATTACGACAGTGGCTGTCTATGGGCACTGTGCAGTTGTGGTGATGCACTTCAGCGGAGTACTACAATCCCCATATGTTTATTCTGCCACTCTTGCTGGATTGATCCTGGCGTGTGTAGGGGCCTGCGTCACGGTTGGTGTTCCGCTCACTATAATCCCAGCGCCTGTTGTCAGTGCGTTGGGTCTTGGCCTGTATTACCGCTCGAGATCATTGCGCGAGTATGCCCTTTTCCTGCTCGGGTGTGGTATCACCGGTCTCTGGTTTATGTACCACCATTTTTCGTTTCTGGATATCTCATGGGAGCTTATTTGGAATGTGCAGCGAGTCTGTGCACTTTTGGTGCTCTACACTGCTCCTACTCTTCTGCTTCCTGGAGTGCTGCTTTCTGAGGCGCCGACGACTGTTATTGGAGTTTTTCTTGTGGTACATTCCGGAATCCTGTGCCTTGTAGAGGCGGCCCTGCTCTCTGGAAATACGCAGCTGGGTATTCTCTATCCAGGCTATGCTGTGATTTACACATCCGTTATTGGGTGCCTTGTGTCCTCCAAGCTTCTGGCGGCCCGAAGAGTTCCAGTATGGAGTGCGCATGTTTCTCAAGTGACCTTCGCCTGCAAACTTGTAATGCTTCTCCTGCGTAACCCTCTTCATGGCTTTCACCTGGTTCTCCTCGCTGGCTTGTCAGTGGCTCCAGTTGTTTTACACCCAGTCAAGCCCGGGGGGTTCCGAAGGCAGCATCCGTCCCCAAGTCTATTTGTGGTGTACGCCCTTGCCACGGTTGCTTGCTGCTGGGGAGTGAGGGATATCATGGTCGAGTCGCTATCTGTGGTATTCGGCGACAAGCCAAAAGACGCCCTGGCCCTGGGCAGTTTCCTCATTTTTATTGCCGCCTCACTGACTCCACTGATCTGGGCACACCACCGTCGTTACCCGGCTTGGAAGATTGCAAACGCTGTCCTCGCGTTCTTCGGTGTAACCCTGACCGTACTTCAACCGCCAATGCCCTTCGCCACAACTTGCAATCCGAATGGTTCTCGAGCAGGCCACGCGCGGAAAGCGTGCCTGGATATATTCACGGACGCGCAAATTCAAGGGATTCAGGTAACAGTACTGATAATTGCGAAATTACTGTGCACGAAGCCTGTTTCTGTAGAGCGCTAACACGAACTGCCCTGCCGTTACAGATGGATGACACTTCTGTGTATGCAAGCAGTGATGGAAGTGGTAGCGGTTGGACAAATTGGCTACTAGTATTAGCACTTCTGGCAGGCCTTGGGGCTGCGGTGCAGTATCGCAACGTGCATCGCCGGGGCTTGGCGAGGCACTTCGTTCTGGCATTGATTACCGGCTGTGCTCTTGGCGGATACATCTCTGTTGAGCTGTTCCCCAGGCAATCTACAATCCATGTGCTTCTGGTGTTGACATGCGTCCTGCTATCCTCTAGTCTGGTGTTTATCAGCACCCCAGTTGGGAGAGCTCCTCAAGTCCTTCCTGCAGCATTATTCCTCTGGGCGGCTCTACTTCCTGTGGCGTTTTTCATTGAACATGAGCCAACACAGGATTACCCCCACAGGCTACATCCTGATGTGGCGTTCACGGTAGATAACGAGCAGAGGATGCTGCGATATGCTTCATTACTAGCTGTATACGCTGCCCAGAGTGCTCTCCTAGCATTCTGCGTACACCTTAAATTGACCCGGTCCCAAAGTCTTGGAGCTGCTGGAGTAGGTTCCGACGCCGGCGTCCTGCAGGTGCCGAGCACTCCTTCGTTGGCAGGCGCGTCAAGGCTGTCATCCTTTTTGGGCGGCTGCCTGCCGCCTGGCACTGCCTGCATCGACACATATACGCGCGTCAAGTCGAAGAGTACTGGTTCAGCTGCTGCTGTGATCAGCCCGCAAGGCCTCGAGTGGTTGCCTACAGTGGGAAATTTCGTCACTCTGCTATGTTTCGGACTGTGTCTTGCTCTGGATGTATTGTGGTTTGGAGGGAATGAGATTATCATCCTTCCCCTTTCTTCCGTTCTCCTGATGCTTCATGCTGACCCGATACTGCTGCCGGCATTGTTCCCCCGCCGAAGATATGTGCCACCTCTAGCGGCAGCCATGATCTACCTATTTGTGACCAGTCTGTCCAGCTGCCTTGGCTTAGTACATATCGATGGAGTTACTCTGCAGCGTTCGCTGATCACCGTAAGTACACACCCCTCCCTAACTTTTCAAGTTGCAACCGTCTATGTAGACCATTTCTCTTACTGAGAGACTGCTGATTGCCCAATGCAGACGCCGGTTGTCCAAGTTGCATGTGTGCTCATGGCTTTGCCTAGTCATGTCATGTTCCTCTGTCATCTGTGGGAGAGAACGAAGATTGGCATGATGACAATTCTCCTCTTCGTCCCTGTGAATCTTGTCTCAATCGTTCTGAGCAGTTACAGTAGCACCACTTTCCTTGCTAGCCTTGGCGTGTTAGAATCGGTCTTGCAGTGTTTGATGACAAATCGCAATAGGAGGGCAGGTTTGAAAATTATTTAATCGAATGTAGTATTGCTGGCTCAAAGGATTCCGCAGAAAATGTTCATTCAGTTTTCTATGTGACAGATCGGCCACTACAACATTTGGTTCGGAAGTATGTGCACCACTTGTTGTACCACCACGTAGAGGGACAGTCACCTGCCCTGCCCACAGCTTCAATGATTACATACTCGATAGCAAAATCATGTGCTTGTGATGCTCTGTGATTCTTTGAGGCCAGCATTGGCAAGTTTGGCAACTTCCTGAACACAGCGCTTGAGCTCAGACCACGCCATATCCCGTGCGGCATCTGCTTCCTGCTGGTCCTTCTTCAGTTTTGATAGCCGCTCCTGCAGCGCGCCCATCTCTTCCGTGCCCTTAGCTGGCGCTGACAGAGTGGCAGGCACACTCTTCACATTCTCTAGCGCAGCCTTGAGCTCCTCAATCTCCTGGTCTTTCGCTGAAAGCTGGGCCTTCAGATCCTGAAGATCAGCTCGCAGAGCTGTATTCTCGGACTCCAGAGAAGCTTCCGCAGGAGCGTCCCCGGCTGTTGTGTCCTGGGGCGCAGGGTTGACCGTGTCATCCCCTCCCGAGCCAACTTCGGCTTCTGCGGCAGGGGCACTATTCTTGCTCTTATTCCCTGACCTGTTTTTCTTCCCCATAATGGTATTGCTCGAAGCTGCCGGAAGTCACAAACAAATAAGCGGGAGTCAGCGACCAACGTTTCTTAAGGAATCTGCTACGTTTCTTAAGTGAGCAGAGGGAAGGATGGCACTAGCCGTTCAATAGTTGTGCAAGACTTGGAACAGCGCCTTTGGCTAAAGACTGCCATCAGTACTGATACTACTGAATAGTCAACGTATAATTCACGTCGTCGACTACAGTCAGAGCACGTTCATAATCGGGACACCCTGACAGGACACAGGTGTTGTATTCTAGTGAAAGGACGCGCGCAAACACAACCTCACCTGCCGCAAGATATATCAGACGATGAAGACAGAATGTAAGATCGGTGACTCTGCAGTAACCTCTGCCCGATACCTGAAGCGCTGCTGGTTGACAAGGATTAGTAGCAACTACGGGAATAGTGCTAACACAAGCGCTGATGACAGTAAAGCGCGAAAGATGATGGATGATGATGACAGACAAATTATGATGGGGTCCGATGAGTGCATGATCGCATCGTCGGCATATATCAATAAGTTACCCGCCGTACTGGTACCGTACTGCTGATAGTTATACCGATAACTTCTACTCGTACCCGTATCATCCCGTCAATTTGCACCGCCGCGGCGCCCGCTGCCGCTTCTTTTTTATTGATTTGAATCTAACGGTTTGCATATCCAACTTCCATGTGTACGGGACAGCAACACTACTAGCGGTTACTGTTACCGTTAATTAGCGGCGCGTCGCACATGCAGGGCAACCACCTGGCCTTGACAGTTAGACGCAACCAACCACCAACGACTTCCCAAACGGTCAGCTCTAGCTAGCCCGCGCCTTATAAGCCGTAGCTAGCCACGAGCGTAGGCACTCTTTGCTTTCGCGCTCAGTCAATCTAGGCTTCGACTCTAGTAGTCGAGCAGGGTGTCATTTTCCCATCGTCCCATGCGGACTCCATCGTCACGCGACACTTCCCCCCGTTTTGCTACACAGTTACACATCATGCATCTTGAGCAGTCTACGTCCGCCGCAGCAGCCGACCCTCACGCTACCTCACTCGAACAACGCACAGCCGAACAGTAAGGCTAGGGATCGATGATATCATATCCGGTTTGTATCGACGTATTCCGTGGTGGTTACGGATACCCCGAATGCGAAGTGTACCCGAAATCCTTGCGAAATGCGCTTGCAAAATATCGACGATAACATCGATCCCTAACCCTACCGAACATATTCGTACGGCAATTTTGGCGTCGGAACAACAGATTACTGAACCGTTTTTGGCGGCTAACGTTGCCTTACTCGCACAACTGTCTCTAGTAGATGACAGCCACACATGCTATTACCGATCAACAACAGTCCATTCTCGCCGACGCGACCCCAACGATGGTGGGTGGTAAGGCGGCCCCTGAGCCACCTATCGACATGCTTGATGACGAACCCGAACCCTCCGCGTCCGAATTCGTCGACTTCGCCTACTACGGCGAGGTCATCCCGGCCGGCCTCGAGCGTCCCCCACGCGACGTAGAGGAGCCACGTATGTGGACATTCACAGACGATACCGCCCGTGCTCTCAACGACAAGCGCACCCAATCGGCATACGACGAGTACCTCCACATCGGTTGTTATGCCTTCTTCGACAGTTGCGCCAACGCGGCAATTAGCGAGGCTTTGGACTCGCTGTCGCACGGCCCACCTCTATTGGCAGAGCACGCGGCAGCGATTGCCCTTATCAAAGCGGGTCACCGCACCCACGCAGCGACGGAGGAGGCCGCCCGTACTCGATTGGGCTTCCTCCGCCTCACCAAGGGCGGACATGCGAGCACGGATGCGGACCGCGTGTTTGCCGAACTGGCCCACGAGCGCTTTTGTCGCCCCCGCCTTACCGCGGTCTCCGGTCCACTGGATGCGCTACGCCAAGCGTTCGTCGACCGCACTCTTAAAGTCAGCCTTCATGCCGCCAGCAAAGCGGCAGCCGGCGCCGCATTCGCAAAGATCACACCGGACAAACCCACGGGTCCCGACGCCATTGCCCGCAAGGCCGCCGCCGACAAACACAAGGCCGCAGTAGCAGCATTAGCAACAGCCCGCGCCACCCCCACCGCCAAGCCGACCGACCCGGCTAAACCCCCGCCCAAGAAATGATGGTGTGGCCCGCCGCGCCGATTCTCGCTCCCCGACATCTTCCTTCATGCGCCACCGCGTGCGTCGAAGATGGCGGGAGTGGGAGCGCATCGGCGCGAGCGGCCAAGTCCTAAGTTGGATCCGCCATGGGGTACGCGTCAAGTTCAAGCGCGGCGTACGCCCCAAGCCCTTCAACCACGGCATCTCTATGCTAGACGCAACACCAGCCCAACTCGAGTTTCTAGACTCCGAACTTCCACGCTTCGAAGCTTACGGAGCGTGGGAGCGCTCGGCCAACCCTCGCTACGTGTCCCGGATGTTTTTGGTGCCCAAGCCCGGCTGCAACCAATGGCGACTGATTATCGACCTTCGAGAACTTTATCGCTACTGCTCAACGTTCAACATGACTTGCGAGACTCTCAAGCACCAACGTCATCTGTCGAGTCCTTTTCTATTTCTTCGTCTCTCTCGACCTCACCGATGGGTACTACACCCTTGGCATCCGGGAGGAAGACCGCGACTACTTCACGGTCAACTACCGCGGCACCTTGTGGCGCCTCGCTTGCCTTCCGATGGGCAGGTCCGGCTCAGCGTACTACTTTTGCAAACTAACGCAAGTGTTTACGAACCATCTACGTCGCCCTCCGCCTCCTACGCCGGCATCTACACTAGACCACGCTCGCCCGTCAAAACGTTTTCTTCGGAACGCTCGATGGCGCGGTACGAGACTCCTCCCCTACATGGGCGATTTCCTTTTCTTTGCGCCGACTCATACCAAGACGCCCTGCTCCTTCTCCAACGCGTCGACGCCATGCTGGACAGCCTAGGCCTCCAACGCAACCCCAAGATAGGCGCGTGGACTCCGACGCAAGTCGGCGACCACTTGAGCTTAACGGTGGATTTACAACGCGGTATGTTTCGCGCCCCACCCGCAAAGGTACAACAGCTCGCGCAACATGCTTCATCCCTTCTCGGCCGAGCGGCTTCGAACGCCCGATGGCTACCCACTCGCAAGCTAGCGGCCTTAACGGGCAAAGCTCAGTTCCTCTACCTAGCCATCGCGCCCGCACGGTTCTTTTTACGCGAGCTCCACAACTTGTTAGCCACACGGACGTTGGGGGGGACGCGTGCGCCTCACCCGCCAGCTACGACGCGACCTCGAGAAGTGGCGCACAGTGCCCACCCAACACAACGGTCGGTCAATCTACAAGCCCATCGAGACCGCCTACCTCCACGCCAATTCCATCGACTACGGATAGGGAGCCGTGCTGAACGAGGACTCCAACTACCAAGCACGCGCCTTTTGGGATGCTCCCGACCGTCTACAACACACCACATGGAAGGAGCTTCGCGCGGTCCGACACGCGGTCGAATCGTTTCTACCGCAACTCAAGGGCCGGCAAGTTTTCCTACACGAGGACAGCGCAGCGGTGGTCGCCGCCCTAACCAAGCTACTTCCCGGTCGCCCGTCATGATGACCGAGCTACGGCGCTTGTGGTACCTGCTTGACACCAACGACATCCACATCCGCCCGCGCTACAATCGTTCGGCCGCCAACGTGTGGGCGGACACTCTAAGCCGCGAAATGGACACCGAGGATTGGCTTCTCAACCCCCGGGTTTTCAAACACCTTCAAGAACGGTGGGGTCCGCATACGATCGACCGTTTCGCCTCCATGCTTAACGCCCAGCTACCGCGGTTCAACGTCCGATGGAGAGACCCACAATGCGAGGATGTCGATTGCCTACGCCTTCCCGACGCTGCCTGGCGTCGCGAAAACAACTATTGCAACCCTCCCTGGACCGCGCTACCGCCGCTCGCCGCCAAGCTGGCTCAATCGCAAGCCCAAGCGACCGTTATCGCCCCCTACTGGCCGGACAAAACGTGGTACCACGCCTTCGCCCGTCTCGCCACCTCGATGTTGCACTTCCCGGCGGCCCGCGACATTTTCTTTCCCGGCAGGCTCGGCAAGCGCGAGGGGGTCGGACTACCCGCGTGGAGCATCGTGGCCTTTTGGCTCTCACCCCCTCATGGCTATACACCCGCCGCGGGACCATAAGCCGAGCTCTACACCCGGGCCGTTCCGAGTCTACAGTACAACCAATTCGCCCTCTGCGCACCGGGCCACCCCGCTACCGCCTAATGTTGGACTTTGCACATGCGCCTTGGTCCACCGATGTCGCTAAAACTTTTCAGAACGTCCTAGGCACGGATAAGCTCGGGGCTACAGCGGTCTCCCTACTCAGCAACTCGCTAGCGCCGTCTACGTACGCCAGTTACGACAACACCCTCCGACGATTTTATATATTTTGTACAAAGGAAAATATCGCGCCGCTAAAGGCCACTCCGGCTACAATGGGACGCTACACAGCCTGGTTGGCCCTGCTCGGCACGGTAGTAGCTACCTCGCTGCAACCCTACTTCTCTGCGGTGAACAAATTCTTCCGTGACCACCACCGCCAACCCACTGCAGTGGGCGAACTGTTAGCCGACGCAAGGCGCGGCCTCTAAATGCTGCAACGCCGCATCGTCCCGGCCGACTCTCGCCTACCGCTACCCGCCCCGGTCGCCCTTAACATCCTGCTGGCAGCCACACTCTACGAGCCGACCTCCCGTGGACCCCTACAAACCGTCCCCTGCTGGAGCGTTTCCGAGCCTGTTTAGCGATTTGCGTCAATTACATTTCTTTTTGCCGCGCAGAAACTGGCGCCCGCTGCCGAACCGGCGATATCACCGTCGACAGACCTTCGCAACAAACTTGTCTTTTCGTTAGTAAGTCCGAAGGCGACCAGCGCCGCGATGCCCGCGATATGCTCGTGTTCGATGTCCCTATTTCGGCCAATCCCATCCTAGCGGACCTTTTGGAATACTACTCACACCACCGCGCCGTTTTCTGCGCTAATTTCTACAAGCGACCACCCCATGACGCCTACTAAAGCTTCTCTCCTGGTGAAGCGTCCGCCGACTGGGGAGCCGCGTCCACAATTTCCGCATGGCTTTCTCTTGCCCTTCGCACGGTCAACACGTCCGCGCCCGCCGGCTTTAAGTGGACATCGTACAACCATCTGCGTCACGATGAACTGCGTCCGCTGCCAACTGCATCGGCGCGCCCCTCCCCGTTATCAAATACATGGGTGGCTGGGCCAAGAACAACTCCGTGACCAAAGAAAAGTACATTGACCCAACCATGACCCCTACACCTGTTGCTTGGCGTTTCTTCGGCTGGCTCACTCCGTCCCCCCCGCAACACTAATTTGGTTGTGCAAGCCTTTGGTTGTAGGTTACTGGCAAAACGTGCCTTAAGGTAAATGGTCAGATTGATTTGAATCTAACGGTTTGCATATCCAACTCCCATGTGTACGGGACAGCAACACTAGCGGTTATTGTTACCGTTAATTAGCGGCGCGTCGCACCTGCAGGGCAACCACCTCGCCTTGACAGTTAGACGCAACCAACGACCAACGACTTCCCCAACGGTCAGCTCTAGCTAGCCCGCGCCTTATAAGCCGTAGCTAGCCACGAGCCTAGTCACTCTTTGCTTTCGCGCTCAGCCAATCTAGGCTTCGCGCGAACCCACCCACCCAACCCTACAATCCTGCGCTAATCGCCCCCCAGACCCCGCCGGTGGGTGTCTTTTGGCTAAATTGTAAGAAACCTAACATCTTTGGCAAAACGTGCCCTAGGGTAAATTTTTCTATATTGAGCGAGGAAGTTACGCTCTTCCACAGACGTCCGGACATGATTTCGCACCTTTGCAAGTAGAAAATGTAATCATGCGTAGAATTTATTGACAAACCTCCTGAAATCCTAGGCAATGCTTTTGCGCCCAAAATGGAATGCGCCGACAACGACGAGGGGCGAATTCGAGCACTGCCGGGCTTGTGTACTTGGGGTTATCGCGCCCGCACCCGTGCGGCACTCTCTTTCAAAGAGTCGCCTTGATGGTTAGACGAAAAGAGTAACGGGCGCACAACGCCGCAATTTAAACGCTTATGCGACAGTCGCGCAAAAAATTTGTATAGGGGACACAGGGAGGAGGTGTTAGGCAGGCCGCTGTGGGGGAAACGCACGAAATCGCGTATGTAGACTTACCACCGATATGCGCACAACCCAAGGGCAAGCCGCTTGCGACCACAATGTTCAAACGATAATAACTTACTTACACATTGGCAAAACTTTTTATAACAAATACCGTTGGACGCATCTTCTCAATGCACGTCGAACGCACCTACTTTGGAGCTCAAACATTTACAAATAGATTTTATATGAATTATATTAATTTACAAGTTATTCCGGCAAAGCTGAGCCGCGGTGCCAAGCAACACCCATCGAATTCGGCTCACCTCATGATGCGATTTGTGCGGGGTTTGTCGATATATGTTAACTAATTATTCGTTCCTATTGACTTCCGAGCCTAATTCCCGACGCGTGCCACGCTTGGGGCGGGTGTGGTTGGCACAAGCACATACCCAAGCATTCCAAACAACAACGAGAACGTGATGCGTCCCTTACGGCCAACTTGGACCCCGTCCCTCCCCTAAGCCAATTGCCCTGGCATGTTTATAGCGTGCATTGTCTATCCAAACCTGCGTCATGTGCGTTTTTACTCGCTTGCTTTCCAAAAACATCACCCGTGCCAATGGTGTGAACTTCCGTGCTCTATTCACACACCCGCAAGCCAAACCTCGCGCATGGAACACGGCACCCACGCCTCCATACCCCCTCCAAATTGCCCCCAAAAATACGGTTATGTGAAACACAGAGTAATATGCAGTTTAGTATGAGCGCTTGAGCAATGCCCAAGCGCGGCGCTCAGAACGACGTGTGTGGTTTAGACAATTCCCTAGGAATTTATGGGCTTAATTCGACAAACTCCACCGACAACACCCGCTTTAAGCTGAGGTCTAACCACCCCGGATGACGGCTTTCTGCTTGCTTCTCGGCTCTCCTACAATCGGGCGGTGGTATTCGGGCATCGTCGTGCTTGACGTGGTGAGAGGGGAGCGTGTTCTTAATTAGCTTTTGTTTAGCATAATGCATGTCAGGACTGTTTCGGATCGCTTGGTTACACGAAGAACAAGATGAGCACGGACAAGGAAAGTGGGAGGGGAAACAAAAGGGCAAGAGTGACAAGAGGGTCACGGAATCCAAAGCACGGCAAAAGGAAAGCACTACATTGTGCACAAACCTAGCAGATTAAACTAAGGAAAATCCGGCCAGATAGGAACACGGCTTGGGCAAGGAGGAACACGGCTTGAAGGCCAAGCCGTGTTCCTATTTGCCCGAGCCGTGTACCGGGAGGAGGTACACGGCTCTAGAAACTAGTACATTATACAGTACATCCCGCTCCTCGCGTCGCGCGGGGCTATTCCCCCCTGTAGCGGCAGTATAATCGCTACGCAGTATCGCTACGCAGTATCCCACCACCTACAGCCCCGTCTAGCATCGCTAGCACAGTCTATTGAACCATGCAAACACAGTTAGTGTGGAAGATAACGTACGCAAACGTAGTTACAGTCACAGTCCCGCAAACGGAACGGTTAAGGCGACAACCAGCCTACAGGCGTGGTGTCGGGACAACAGAAGTGTGAGAGCTGTAGCCTAGCGACAGCTCTGTACCGAGTCAAACAGTTTATCGGTATGTCCGATCTAGACATGTACTAATCATATCTAGAATAGCTTACAGTAGCTATCTGCAACTAATACGTATGCGGTATTACTTACAACACTCCCCCTGCAGGTAGCTACGGGATGAAGCGTTGCATTGGGTCTTGTCCTCCAATGATCGCACTTCGGTGTCTTGCAAGTGCCTGTCTTGGGAGGAGTTTGGTGAGCATGGCAGCGTCGGCAAAGCCTGTGAGTTGGAGGCTGTGGTCCATGCCCCCCCCCAACGTCAGGCGCATGTGAATGGTGCCATGAAGGGAGCGGAGGACCTTTTGCAGAGCGCGCCAATGTGCCTCTGTGGGTGAGGCTTGGGCGGAGCCAAGGATGCGCAAGACCGGGGAGACAGCGGGGCGCGTGCCGACGGGGGCGTAGTGGGGGCTGCCCAAGAGACTGGGGTGGACGTCTGGGTCAAAGTCGGGGGTTGCGTGTGTCGGTCGCCCGATGACTATGGGGTCAACGGTGGGGCGACGACGGCCACGGGAGGTGTGGTCGCCACGCTTGGCTTGGGAAGAGTGATGTCCATGGAAGGGTAGAGGTGGGCCACCCGGAAATGGAGAGCGGCCAGCCATTGGGGACGGCGGGGCGAACGAATTCGGGTGGTCACGGGAGGGGGGGACGCCGTGAAAGGGCGCCTCCGGGATGAGAGGTATGGGGTGGTGAGGGGCATATCCAACGGGGGGGTGGGGGGGGTGTGGCGAGAGGTGTATAACCGCGATGTTGTGAGCGGAGGGGTCGCTGTGTAGGATAGAATCAGCCGGGGGGTATTGGGGGGGTGGTTGCAAGTGTTCACCGACGAGTTCGGGGCGCGAGGGCTCGCGGTGCGCATCGGGGCGGCGTTGAGCGACGGCGGGGTCGCCAACAGGAGCTGCAGCGGTAGCAGCAGACATGGCTGACTGTGCGTCCTGTGGGGCGTAGCCAGGCTGAGGATGCACAAGCAGGGGGAGGGTGTGCACGACGTGGCTGTCCCGAAAGTGTCCGAGGTGAGCATCGTGGCGGCGCTGAGTGACAGGGGGGTGCGGAATAGCACTCGCAGCAGCAACAGCATCCTCGGCCAACTGCGAGTCGAAACGAGCTGTCAAGTGCGCCACTTGCGCAACGAGCAGCACGAGAGGATCCGGGGGGTGTTCGAGGTGGCCCTCCGGAAAGTGTGCGAGGTGAGCGACGTGGCGGCGCTGAGCGACATGGGGGTGCGGATTAGCACCCGCAGCAGCAACAGCACCCGTGGCCGACTGCAAGTCGAAACGAGCTGTCAAGCGCGCCACTTGTGCAAAGATCTGCGCGAGAGTATCCGGGGGGTGTTCGAGGGGGAGGGTGTGCAGGTGGTGGCCGTTCGGAAAGTGTGCGAGGTGAGCATCGTGGCGGCGCTGAGCTACAAGGGGGGTGCGATATAGCACCCGCAGCAGGAAGAGCAGCAATGGCGGCCGACCGCGAGTCGAGATACGCGTCAAGGCGCGTCAGTTGCACACGCAGCAGCTCGAGAACACCCTCGGTAGTATGGACAGTGCTCTGCTGAGAGCCTGGGTCAGGGGAACCAACAGGTGCAACATGCGGGTTTTTCTGCGCCATTTCGACAGAGGGCGAAAAAGAAAGAGCTGGATTAAAAACAGGCAGCGGTAAAAACCGCTAGCCGGACTCGTGCCTAACAGCGGTATGCAAAGAGACGGCCTGATGCCCGCCGACCCCTCGGCCTGTAGCCCCGGGGTGTCTCAGAGCACCTTTTCTGTATCCTCCACCCAGTGTGGGGCACAAGTCGAGGCCAAGGCCAGGACAGGTGGAGCGCTGCGCTGATGGCGTAGTCGCTAATCTAATATGAAAATAAAAAAGGTAAGCTACGGCTAGCGTGCAACCTGTGGATGCGTATTCACCCGACAGTGCACCCCCCCGTTCTCCAGCTTGGACCTGTGTGCACCCTGTCCACACACGACGAGTGCGTCGGTGTGGTTGGCTGGCTATCTCCGGCGGGTGGCTGGCTTAAGAGGGTGGTGGCGGGTTTTAAAAATCGCAGTTTATACTGGCGATACCGCCGACTACAGGTTGAAAGTACTAGGTGTCTATAGAAACTTGCCTTCTGCGGGAGAGCTGTCGATCGCAGCTCGCCGAACCAGGTTGTCGCGCGTGAGTGACGTGAGGCGGGGGCCCATAACCTATTGAACCATGCAAACACAGTTAGTGTGGAAGATAACGTACGCAAACGTAGTTACAGTCACAGTCCCGCAAACGGAACGGTTAAGGCGACAACCAGCCTACAGGCGTGGTGTCGGGACAACAGAAGTGTGAGAGCTGTAGCCTAGCGACAGCTCTGTACCGAGTCAAACAGTTTATCGGTATGTCCGATCTAGACATGTACTAATCATATCTAGAATAGCTTACAGTAGCTATCTGCAACTAATACGTATGCGGTATTACTTACAACACAGTCCGCCCGTTATACCTCGGCGAAAACGTTCCGAAGAGGGGGGCGCGCAATCCGGAAGCTGGCACTAGGCAGAGGGGGAGAAATAAGTTACATCAAAGTGGCTGGACATCAAGGCGGAAGTTGCGGGCGTGATCTTTGAGGTACCCGCCCGCCTTGCCCACCTGCCCGACTTGTCACAACCCGACACGCGAACTTTTGTATATGACTCTACCCCACCCGCTTTAGGTTGCTGGCGAGTTCTTGGACGGTGAAGGGATCCCCCCTTCTATTTTGGTCGGGAGCAAGTGGTTGACAGGTGGTCGGGAGGGCGTGGCGGTAGCGGAGAGCGCTTGGGATGCACTTGGCCGGGCAAGTTCCCGGTACCAATCCGGCCCGCAGGAACGGAGACTACCTTCGAGGAGCGCGGGATTTAAAAATAAAACATGCTGCAGGACGGAGACGGCTCTAGTAGGAGGGAGTTCCGGCGAGTGGGCGCGTAGGCGATTTTCGCAAGCGTCTAATACAGAAATAGCGGTTGCTGTGAGGGGGTTGAACTTGAGTGTACGCCACCGCAATGACACAACATGATCACCAAGCTGTAAATAACTCTGTCGTTATGCTTATGTTTGGGAAGCTGATGCAACACACACACACACACACACACACACACACACACACACACACACACACACACACACACACACACACACACACACACACACACACACACGCGTGCGCGCACAGGCACACTTCTTCTACTTGTGCAACTGCTATTTTTCTTTATAAGTTTATGCTTCTACACACTAACACACACACACACACACACACACACATACACACGTACACACACACGCGCGTGTGCGCACAGACACAAACACACCTTGAGAGAAAGAAAGAGAGCCACAGACACACACACACACACACACACACACGTACACACACACGCGCGTGTGCGCACAGACACACTTATGTTACTTGTGTAGCTATCGTTTTTATTTGTTATTTTATGCTTCTACTTCAACATCTATTATTGTTGTTGTTGTTGTTGTTGGTGTTGATGCACACAAAGACATACATACACACCCGCGCGCACACACACACACACACACACACACACACACACACACACAAATACACACAAAAAGATAGAGAGAGATAGAGAGAGGGGCACACAGAGACATACACCCCCCCCCCCCCCCCCACACACACACATACACAAACACACACGCAATCGGGCTCTCGCAACAACGATTGCATGATGAGCTGGCAATACGTAGGCGCGCTCGTGCACGGGCAAACGACTGTTTCGAATGCACAGTTTGCCTAGAAACAATGGTTACATGTAAGTTGTTAAGCACAGCTAGACGGCAGTCTATTTCGGGTCCGACGGGTTACGCGGTTGTACGCCGGAAGACGCATCACGCATCCACTTATATATCTATGTGGGTCTGATCGTGTGACTTAACTATGTGTGCGGGAGAGTGCGTGCGCGTATGTGATGTGACCTTATGCGTGCGTGTGTGTGTTATCGCGTGTGTGACCGGGTGCGTATGTATGCGCGCGTTTGTGTGTGTGTGTGTGTGTTTGTGTGTGTGTGTGTGTGTGTGTGTGTGTGTGTGGCCGTGCGTGTGTGTTTACTTGCACCAGTACGCTGAGGTTGCGTCTCGGCGGAGGGGTCCGTACCCATCACCACATCTGGCGCGGGTGGAACGGCATTCACGAGTGCCGCCAAGCCGAAAATCAAGGCCACGGCCCATACAAGCGTGATGCGCCTCGGATCCAGCATCGTGGAACGGGCGCGGGTACGGATAGGTGTTGGTGAGAGAGTGTGTGCGGGCGCGATGACTGCGCAGAAAAGGCCGTAGGATAATAAGCCAGATACAGAGCCCGTATGTACTGCGGTCCGAGCCGTGTACCGGGCCTAATTGGAATACCAGAAAGCGCGAGGAACACGGCTCGTGTTTTTTTTGTCCCGCGAGCCGTGTACCGGCCGAGCCGTGTTCCTACGGGCCGTGTACCTTTTTTTAATTGGAATATCGGCTTTATCATGACGAGAATGAAATAATGGGGTCATCATATTTGTATTCTCTACAAATCTATAAGGATTACGGATGAATATCTATTTAAATATTTCTGAAATTGTTCTGGCGGATGGTCAACGCCATTTTTTTATCTGTCGGTATGTACCCAGGTACAGGGGGGTCTGTATCCCAGACAGCGCTGTAGGTCGCGGATCTCATCTCACTTTATATGCGCCTGAATAAGACCTCGTTTTATATAAATCCGTAGCCGTTCCCGCAGATAGTCGTACAAATACTACAGGTGCAGTAAATCTGTACATTTAGGTCCTTCTGCAGCCGGAAACGAGGTTCTCGAAAGGCGCGTTTCATATATTTCCGCAGCCGCAGATACATAATCCTTATAGCTCTTGCAACCGCTACCAATACAGATTACACAAGCATCGCTGCCTCCCATGAGGGCATCACGCCGCCATGCCCGCGCACTCCAAGCTTCTTTGCGCTAGCCATCGCGGTACTGGGTAGGCGGGTGCGCTACAGGTGAAAGTTTTTGTGGCGATGGCCGCGCAAAACATGCGATATCCTTGTCGGCGTGCCCGATGAGCCAGCTTTTGACCAACCTCCTCACCGCCGCCTTCCTCACCCACCTCGCACACACCGTCCGCGCCTTCCTTTTAGGCACCACGCTCCGTGCACTTGTTGGGTTGTATGTCGCGCTTCGTGAGACCTCCTACCACCGCTCTCGTCTTCCGCGTGGTCGTGCTCGGACTCCCGATCCTTCACCGGTACCCGCTAACGTCGACTTACTCAGTCTGTTACCTGCTCTTGCCTGTTGATGGCGCGGGTGAGGATTTTCTGACGAGCGCTCGCACTTGTTTGAAGTTCGAAGGGTGTCATTGACCGAACTGCCCCGCTGTTGTGTTGCGCCCCGCTGTTGCGCTGCGGGCAGAGAACTGCTGCCTGGAGCGCGTATCAATACCAAATACTGTCTTTAAGTACTTTTAAAATGTGCGGATCTTTCGTCCGATATGTGCAGCCGCCTCGAAGCGGCTGCACATTTTTCGATATCTGCGGGCGCCCGAGGCGTCCGCACAATCAAATCCGCAGATATTTTGGATCTGCGGGTACAGATTTATATGAAACACTAGTGTTAAGATGTGCGGATCCGTGGATGTCGCGATAAAATAATTCGTACACGGTACCCGGTACAAAATTCTGCAGCTGCGGATTTATATGAAACGCAGCCTAAGGTACAGAGCAAAATAAAATTTGGCGCTGCTTCATCCCCACGACATCGCACTCATCTGGCCTCTGGATGTATGGCCGGCCGCACTTGCGGGAGCCAATTATTTTGATACAGCCACCAGCACGCCGTCTCTGCGACTCTGCGCACATACGATGCGGTTGAAAGAGACGTAACAGCCTCCTCTCCTACCACCGCTGTCGCTGGCAGGAGATAATATACTGCACACTTAGATGTCGGATATTATCGGTGGTTTAGTTGGAGCTTGGCCGCTGGAGGAGTGCCCTTTCGCTAGAACGGGGCGCGTGTTACTTGTGACGGCACACCCCGACGATGAAACTCTATTTTTCTCACCTACCCTAAACGCACTTCAAAGAGCTGGAACGCGTGTATCGATATTATGCTTATCAACTGGTATGCTTGCCGAATCAAATAAGTATGCACTCCTTCCCTCGTATCGTCTGCTGCTTTTTCGTTTGAACGAAAACTTTCGTATATTCCACACACGCCCGTGCGGCATTGCGCCAAGTCTTTCCGCCAGTGGTTGCTATGGACGCTAAGTGCATCTTGCAATGTCCTGAACTACTCCAAGGAAATGCGGATGGGCTAGGCATGATGCGGAGACGAGAGATTCAAGCTGCGGGAAAAGTCTTGAAAGTGCTCGGAAGCAAAATATGACACTTGCAGAATTTCTTGTCGCGAAGTTGGTTATATGAAGTGCAGAATGAAGTGCCAAATTTGACTTACTCTCCTCGCTGTCGCTTCAGGTCGCCGATGTGTATGTACGAGATAGCCCGTGTCTTCAGGCACGTTCTGCTACGCCGTGTCTCTAATAAGCATAGACCCAGCCAACTTAGCATACCGAGGCAAATTTAAAGCTCGTGAAACTACACCCGCTGTGCAGGACGGGAAAATGAATCGCTGGGAACCGGAGGTCGTCAGCTCCTTCGTTCGTGATCACTGCCGAAAATTTCCGGTAAATGCGGTAAGCTATTGACTCAAGGCAAGGTTGACTGAACTATTGAATTATCAGTGCAAAGCAACGCATTCTTAAGAACAGCTGTGTCTCCTGCTATATTTGCAATAGATTTGTTTTGGTATCTGCCAAGGCCTGCCTGCAACACTGTCACGTTTCGGCGTTGTCAGTTTCGGCATTTCTGAGCTGAGTCTTAGCTACCCGTACCGACTCGCAGGTTCTGACCTTCGACAGTTACGGCGTTTCTGGCCATCCAAACCATCGTGATGTACACTTTGGTGTCAGGTAAGGTGCCAGAAACATAGATTTCCTAACTACTCTCTCTCTCTCTCTCTCACACACACACACACACACACACACACACACACACCCACACTCAACAAACATTCAGATACAGAATCAATCGGACATACTCACACACACGCGCACACAAGCATACACATACTCACACCCACACTCAACACACGGAATCAAACGGACATACTCTCTCTCTCTCTCTCTCTCTCACACACACACACATACTCACATCCGCGCGCCCCACGCACACTGAAACTCTCAAAACACATTCGCACGCCAAAACGAACGGACAACCAACCCCCCCTCCCCCCCCCCCCCCAACACACACACAGCCAATTTACGAGTATGGGTTGTGATGGATGATGCAGGCAGTCCGTGCCCAGAGGCTAGTTGGCTTAGGCTGCTGCGTACTTGTTGTGTGTACAGGCAACTTGCGACCTGCCGCCGCCCCGGGGAGTGCGACGATACTCAATTCTGGGCACTGGTGTGCGACCACGCTTATCAGTGCAGAAATACGCATTGTAGTAACATAGCGGATGTTTGGGTTAGCTGTGCTTGGAAACTTCTACCATTGGCATGCCTTTCGCTATATCTAAAGTCTCGACTGCTTTATGTATGTTTGTGTCGTAACAGGAGTCGGTGAATGTGCTAAGGAAATTCACCGCGTTTGCCGACGTCTGCCTTCTTCTTCTGACGAAGATCATCTGCACGATTCTCTTTAGCGACCGAAGCAACTCGCCGTCTTACTGCATATCGCGAAACGTGCCGCAAGCATGGAGCGCAATGCTTTGCCATAAATCTCAGCTGGTCTGGTGAGCTGCAGACGCGGAAACCTGTATCGATAACGAACCCTCACAACTATCATTTTTCCTTCCCATATTATCATTTTACTGACACACAGCTCTACGGCCTTTGTAGCCCCTGCCCTGCCCTGCCCTGCCGAGGTAGTGCATGGGGGGATTTCGGCGTCTGCCCTGGCAAACGTCAGTCCAATATTGACTTAGAATGACACTGATTAGTGTGCATGCGTGCCGCAGGTATCGCTGGCTTTACCTCGTCTTCTCGCGATACATGTACGTAAACACTTGGAAGCGAATAGAGTAGAGTAGAGGGTAGGTGAGCTTAGCAGCTGTGCTGTGTGCCGTGCGCATGGCGTCACGATGTTTGTCGCTCCTTTTATTTTGCAATGCTCCGTGTTTCATCCCGCCAGTGTGCACGTCCGAGACTAGAAACGAATCGAGCGAGTTCTGTTCATGCGAGTGCACGAGGTGGCAGGGGTTGATGAATACGCATCAGGCTCCCAAAATACGCACGGGGCGTCTAAGTAGCATGGGTAACCGATCCAACCAACCTATATGATGAGACGTCGTCGAGTCTGAGCTGATACGCTCGATTGATGCAGTGCGCGGCCTGTCCAGTATGGGATACTCTTTGCAACGGACCGCCTGGACTCCAAATGATGTATTGCTCCTATTCAAACGCGACCTCCCCCGGAGCTGTGTGTCGGCGGGGGGGGGAGGGGGGGGGGGGGGGGGGGGGGGAGTGTTACTGTGTTTGGGGGGCAGCACTGCATTGATGAGGTTTCAATAAAAATGTGCGATTGTGAATAACCCAACCTCCGACATCGAGGTACGATAATGGCTGAGGGTCGCTGGTGTTGGTCAAGCTCAGAAACAACACTCGATCCAGCTCGATAAATCAAGCATCCATACTCCCTTTCAATACAGTACAGTCTACACACATTTTAAATCCACTATGGACTCGATTCAAACGCTACAGTCTCCTCACGGCTCGAGCACCCGTGGCCTGTCCGACCTACCTCACCTGCGGCATGTCATTGAATGAATACCCGCGTCTTCCTCTCGCAGCATAGTATGCGATGCGGGTTTGGTGGAAACCTACCGATGAAGAAGCATATAGTTTGTCAGCTATCAGTGTCGTTTTGTGACCAAAGAATTAGAATGTCCATATCTTGCTTGATATTTGCTTCCTTTTCGCCACATTTTACGATGAGATGGCAGCCAACTGCGACTGCGCTTGCCGCAAGCAAGTCAACAAAAGCGATAGCGTTATGCAAGCAACGTAGAGGGTGCTATCGTACCGGGAATGAACGTCAGGGTGCCAAGAGTCACAAGCCCCCAGCCCTGCATGAACACACGCGGAAAGCGGGGGGCTGTTACGTTAAAAATCAGAGTATCCATACACGAGGGGGGGAATATATAGGTTGAGTGGACCGTGAGAATTGCACATGTCGCGTCCCTTACGCAATCTTGCCACTCGTCCAAGGTCGTCGCACCTTATCGTTCTTGCCACTGCTTTTGAATTGAAACGCACCAATAAGTAGCAGTAGCACACCTGCCACTAGAAGGGCGACAGCAAGCCCTATAGTCTGATACGGAACTCGCGTAGTCTCGGGGACAGATGAGTATCGCTCCGTCTGTTCACACCGGACAGCACTACCTTAGTTTATGTTGGTACTGTGTCAATGAAACGAAACAATGATATCAAGGTTTGATGCAGGTACCTGATCGCTTTGGCTTAGTCGAGTGTATCTTTGGCGTGTCCCTCCGACAGAGGACATACTGGAGAGCGGGTGGGAACCCAACAGACGGCGCTGGCTGTACGCGTTTTTTGTGACTAGACTAATAGTACTATTTACCCTTTCGTCGACTTGGGGGGTTGTTCGTTTGGAGCTTCATCAGCGTGAGTCGACTACGCTTCACATAAGCCTTGGGTCTTCCCTGCGGGAAGCTGTAGTGGGTGGTGGTTGTGCGGATACGGGGGCGTGCTTCCCTTGCGCCCTGTCGAGGTGGCTGCGCTGCCGGTGCTGATTACCTTTAATATTAATATTGTCGAGGTGGACAGTCTCTCTTCATACATTTCCTCATTTTGCTGCCTGGCCTGGGGTTTTTACTCAATAAGTTGGCTGCTAACGCTGGTACAGGTATCCGGTGATATGTCGGCAGCATCCATCCTACAGAATTGCGCTGAATGCAGTAAATCCAAAATGAACCGGGAAGGCAACGATTTCCTAATTGCGGTTTTTCTTTAAGGGTCGATTCTAACCGAAGGTATTGAAAATTTACCACTAAGCCTGCGTGTAGCCCAGAGCGTGCGCGCCACGGCACCGACAGTTGAGATGACGAGCCGCTGGCGACTCCGTACAATCATCGCTACCGGGTCAGCGCTGCTGCCTTTGCTACTCACAGCGACAAATGGCATGCTAGTCGGGGGCGACCGCTAGTCGGGGGCAGAATCATCCCGCGCCGCCTTGGTCGCTGTACACTGACGGGCTGCCTGCCCCACCTTGAAATTGTATTTGAATATGTCTCTCGTCAATGAAATCGGACACTTGAAGGTAAGCCGCAATAATTGAATTAAAAATCGTTGCCTTCCCGGCCCATTTCGAAGTTAATGCCTACACCGCCATTTTGCAAGATGCCACGACGCGACCGGCATATAAATGCCGCCACCAAACAAAAAACCCAGAAGCTGTTCTCATTAATCGTGTTGTCTCAGCCGCCACCCCTCAACTATATTCGTATGGATTTTATAACACTCAAGCGGTATTGGCCTACTGGCTAGCTAAAAAAGTCGTGGCAATGACGGACCACAATTGCCATCACAATTTGTTTTTACATGGCTGTCTGCATAACCCCCCTTCCAAGATCGAAATTGATTTAATAAAACCCTTTTCCTCGTATACGCCTTCGCGGAGGCTCCGCGGAGGCTCCGCGGGCCGCGGGGCGCAAGAGCGGGCCGCGGGCGTGAAAGCGCCTATTACCACTATCGTCGCCATGCCGTGAAGCGTTTAGCCCCCGACTCACAATTTTGCCACAAAGAAAACCACAAGTTCCAACACGTAGTATCTTTGGAATTTCTTATACATTCTTGGGGCGGTCGTATCATCGGACCCCGTTTCTTTTAACGCCATGCGTAGTGGAAGGAGCCTTGCCGCTCTCCTCATCGCGGCCTCGAGTTTGATGCTATCGGATATCACTCGACATTGTCAAGTGGGTGACACATGCCTGTATGTCGCCCTCGCTATCTATTCGATGGGCACGACATCGACTAATCAAGAGCAAGCGGTCATGTACCACTTGATGTTCGTATACTCGAGTGTGTGTGCGAAAGGCAACATCCCACGAGCTTGTGCGTCGGCCGCTTACTGTGGGAAACTTCATTTCCATACGCGGCTACCAAACTTGGCACGATGGGGATGGCATCGCTCCGCGTTATATCTAGTCGTCAAGCATTGGGAGAATAGCAAGTTCCGTGCTGTCTTACGGTTATCTCGACCGGCCTTTGAAATGGTCGTCAAGACCTTAAAAGAGTCCGGTGCTGTAAAGGACAACATGTGCCGGAACAGTAAGTTTCACGTCCCGGTTTGGTTCAAGGTTGCTGTTGCGGTACACCACTTGGCATATGGCGGTACTTTTTACCAAACGGCAGGCCATAGCGGATTGGCATCATCGACGGTGCGGTCTTATGTGTATGAGGTATGCAAGGGAATATTTCTGGCCTTGCGACCGTTTTTCATGCGTGCCCCTCTACGCGAGGAAGCTCTAGAATCGCAAAAACGGTTTGCAATGCGCAGAGGTATTCTAAACGTCGGCTTGGCAGTCGACGGGACTCACGTACCTTGGGCTCCAGATGATGCGGACTGGATGGAGGAGTTTCACAATTACAAGGGCTGGTACAGCGTTCTATGCGTCGCGGTTGTCAACTCATTCTACATGTTCGTAGATGCCGAGGTTGGCCATCCAGGGAGAGCGTCCGACAGCCACGTCACATCTATATCGTCATTTTGGGAAGACATCCAAGCGAATGTCGAGGAATGGCTTGGTCCTAACGGAATGCTAATCAGCGACGGGGCCTTTGGATTGAGCGACATTGTGCTCACGCCTTACCCTAGGCATGCTGGTATGACAGGCAAGCGCCGATGGTTTAACTTCTGTTTTTCTTCTACCAGAATATACGTAGAGCAAATTTTTGGAATGTGGAAGAATCGATGGCGAATAGTTTTAAAGGAAAGTGACATTAGCCGTCCCTTCCTATCCCTTGTGATCTACGCTACTATGGTTCTTCATAATATCTGTGTTAGCTATGGCATCGCCGGTTATGCTCTTGATTCCAATGATACACTGGACGAGACAACGCTTTTGCAAATCATGAAAGACTTCCCACCAGATACATGCAAAAAATGCAGAGAGGCGAAAAAACTACATTGTAGACATAAAAATCGCTCGGTAATAGCTGCGTCAAGTGATAACCCTACCATGATCAAAAGACGCGATGAAATAGCCGATGCTCTATGGGATGCGCACTACAAAGAGAAAGGCTACTATCCAGAGGTAGCAAGCGACGATGATGACGATCTAGATTTTATGTAAAAGACAATGCTCTTGAAAAAACCTCGTGCAATGCAATCTCATGCAATGTAGTGGGGTAAATTTCCTTTGCGGGGAAAAAACAGTTCATTAAATACCATTCTACTTGCTCTGCGACTGTTGGGATTCAGTTTGCATTATCATCCGAAAAGCGGACAATAACGTCTCCCTATTTGCCGCGCTCTCTGCTGAAATGGCCGAAAGTGTTGCTTTTCTGTCTTCTTGCATTTGCTGAATTAACATTTCCATATTCTGTTGCTGTTGCTGCTGCCCTTGTTGGATAGATGCTTGTATTTGTTTGCCCATGTCCGACAAGCTAGTCATGCTAGCGTCATGCATCGATGCTAGGTGCTGCATGTTTGTCTTTCTACCCGCTCCACTGCTACTTCTTTTGCTCATATCACTGTTGCCACCTAAGCTTTTACGTTTCCTCTTTCCACTTGCACCAAGTGGGGGCAGCGCACCCGCATGCTCATCTCCCATCATTTCGCAATCCAACAAGTCCCCTTCATCTTCTGTTGTCCTCCCGTTGTCCTCCGCTGCGTTTCCCTCCATGCCATCTCCTACAATCGCATCCCACTCATCTTGCAATGCCAAAGATTGCGCGCCAATTTCTTGCTCCATATCCTCTGTTTCCCCTATAGCTCTAATAATGGTCTTGCTATTAAGGGTCCCACCTACCAAGCACTGAAATAATGGAACATTAGTTTAAATAAGTCCATGTGAATTCAAACTATACTCAATTCATGCATTATTGAATGCCAACAACGAAATAAACGTAGAAAGTAGGGTAGTGCATACTTACCTGAGGTGGCGCACCCATAGGGGAACGAATAAAGTGGTCGAGGTAGGTTGGCTTGGGTATTCCATCTATGTCATCCCTGCTTGCACCAGATTGCTTGTAACGACGCACCTCGTCGCAGTAGTGCTTGTACTCGTTCCACAAGGATGCAAATTTAGTTTGAAGCGTGTCTGGCTTGCGCGTCCTCGTCCCGAACCTCTCGTTGTAGTGCTCGCCGATCTCCACCCACAAAGATTTGTTGGTTCGGGCCTTGCCACGAAAGTTTTGCACCATGGCACTTTCGAGTCTCAGTGCTAAGAGATGCTCAATTTCATCACACGAGAAAGGCTTAGACTTTGCCAAGTTAGCTAGGCTCTTGTCGGCGGCAGACAGCGATGTATCTCCTCCTTTCTTCTTGTTTTTGCTTCCGACAGGACGCCCTCGTCGGGCGCGTTGGCTTGGCAACCCCGAAGCGCCTTTGGTTATTGGAGAACTGCCCTCCTCACCTGCCTCACACACGTTGTTATCACCATCTGCGGTAAAGTACGTTTGGGACTCAGCACGTACGCGGATAAGATGGTTGTCAGGGGATGAGGGTTGAGGTAGCATCGGCGGGGTGAGGCTGATCTCCTCGCGCGACATTGGCTCGCCTCCCGTCTCAAAAGCTTTGTTTTGCAAGCAAAGGCGACAAAAATATCCAAGAGGCAGCGCTTTCGAAGTGTCACCGAGTTTATCCTCAAAGGCGGCTTGGCATAGGTGGTGCAACTTTTGGGAGTGGCACATGGTGCACTCGACTAGGTCGAGGGATGCGCCCGAAGGAGCTATGCAAAACGACCCATAGCAACACGCGCGCCGCTCGCCTTGACCATTTTCCTCATTATTCATAGGGGAATATGGTATATTCTCTAGTTGTGTAGTTGACATAGGACTACCCTCTCTTGTGTTGTTGTGGAGGCGACAAGGAATGGGCGGCGGGATGTGTCGCTAGGGAACACAGGCGCGGGGAATCACTACCGCACGAGCTACAGGTCTTCGGGCATTCTGCGGAGAAATGAAAATCCCGAAAACATTAAGGAAACCCCGTCATGGTGAAAATAATAAAAAATAATGCTCTGTGAGGGGGGGGGGGGGGGGGGGGTCACAGAGCAATATTTTTATATTTTTCTGTTGAGACGTCACGTACCGCGGTCATACGAGTAAAGTACAGGTATCGGGACTTGAAAAATACGAGGAAAAGGGTTTTATTAAATCAATTTCGATCTTGGAAGGGGGGTAAGGGTGTAATACGCAATGTGCAAGTATAAATGGAGAGGGGGTGGGGCCATTTTTTGGAACTACTAATCATTAGCTTATTAATTGAAGCATGGATCTTGTAGCACGTTAACAATACTGGCCTATCTACTTTTTTTACTGAAGCAATGCATGGTTACGTGCATACGGGCGTAATATGCCAAATGCAAGCATGAACTGGAGATAATAAAAAAATTCTTACAAGAAAAAGCAGTGGAGGCCACCAAGCAAAAAAAAACTAAGATAAACTGGACATAAGGTGAGGCTTGTTTTGAAGCCATAACCATAATACATGCACCTTTACTAAAACCAAACCATAATATACGGTGAGCCTATCCAACCACCCCTCCGTGTAGATATCAAAAGTGCCATGTTGTACAGCTGAGCTGCCAACGATCATTGCATCATATTGTTGACCGAGTTGCACCCTACTGCACGAGGCTGCCTCCTCATCGCGAGTCTTAAACCTTTCCTCGCAGTTGCCCTCGGGTTCAAGGTTTAAGATAGCCCTAAATAATACACCCAAACCCTGAATAGGGGTCATGTACTTCTTAAGTACGCACATGCAGAGTTAAAATACAAATGATGAAATACCCCCCACCCCAGTTTTCGCCGGAATTTGGTACCAAAAACAACATTTTTAATAATCGAAACATTTTTATTTCATTATATGGCGTCTTATTTCATCGGCGGAGTGAAAACATTCGGTTTAATGGCGACAGGCAACATTATGTACTATTTAGGAGTAAGTCATTCGGATTATAAGATACAACAACAACCCGCCATTGCATATTGTGCAGACGTTTCTTCGAGAAATGATGATGCAGTCACATTGGGTCTAAGGCGAAAACACTGTCATTAATACCGACGGAAGCGCCACAGACATATGATTATAAACACTGCTGAAGGCCGTGCCATAAATATTTCAAGAGTGAACATAGATGAGGATAAAATGCACCAACATAATAGATAATTTAGCAACAAAGGGAGACCCTCACGGGCCCTGCCACTCCAGGGGTTTTTAGGGTTTCAACTGTGAAGAGGGCGCGGGAACGCGAGGCATCTAGGCCGTGACCAGTCCGACCACAAACGATAAAGGATGACATGTCGTGCAGGTTTTCTTCCTTCACAGCTTCGGCAAACACGGCCATCATCCGAATTTAACTTTGGCCGTAGCGCACATCAACCCAGTGTTGCACACACGCACGAATGGGATGCGCGCATGAACGCTATCGCACAACAAAGACGTTTACCCACGTGCGCTTACAACACACACGTGCGCACAGAACCAACCCAATTCTGAAATCAATTTATCCCTAAATATATGGGTTGCGAGTGGGTGGGCGATGATAAGTTTGAAAATGCATAAATATACATCAGTACACGTAGCTTTTGGAGCGTCTTTCCTGATTCTGACGTGAGGAGGAAACAGTGATTGCCGTCCACTCGCCGTAGGCCGATTCCCCTGTTATAGTGCTTGGTGTTTGTTGATGTTGGTTGTCAGAGAACTCAGTTGCGAGTTCCAGCTGCCAACTAGTCGACAATTGATGCAAAACTATTTTGCCAAGTCGTTCTTTCCTTATGGCTTGGCTGCATGACCATGTATAACGAAGGCAGAGGAGAGGGAAGTGCAAACAGATTCCGAGGACCCTGTTCGCAGTCCGACGCACTGTTTGCTTGGGTGCTATAGCGGCCCAGAGTCACGGATGTGAGCCTTATGCTCGTCGGGTGCTTTTTTTCCGGACGACTCCCACTCATTCGGCACCTTTTCGCCGTTTCGCAGGCATTGTCCACAGGGAGTTCCAACAGCGCGGTTATATTACCCTTAATATTGGTATTCTCAACTTTTAATCGCTGAGATGCTATGCAGTGTTGCGTGATTTCCTGCTGTTCGTGCGTAGTTCCTGATCTTTCGCGTTTACACCTTCACTTGGTGAGCGTGCACCTCTTTTGTACTTATTAATCTTAAGGTTTCCGAAGACAGAATAAAAGTGTCCGTCCTCTCTAAAGTCTATGCCCAACAGCCCATGACTACCGGAGATACCAACATAATAATTTACAACCTTGTGATTCCGGTTGGAAAGCTACAGTCACGATATTCTGCCACTGGTTGGGAAGGCCATGTAGCTCACGAGAACAGCATTCCCATCAGCGCCTTGTTAGAATTAATTACTCCATGCCTTGCAGCACCAGAGGAAGGTACGCCGTACTGCTGCTGCTGAGTGGGGTCCCGGGGTTCAGTGCCCCCTTGGCGGTAGTACTGCCCCTGAAAGTCCCGTGGTACGCCAGCATTGGGCGAGCCGGGCATCCCCTGAGGCTGGGCTGGTGCTTGGTAGGGGTAGACGGGCGCCATATAGGGCATGCCGTGCGCTGGGTACGGCATGGGGTAGGGCATGCCGGCAGGGGGAGGGGGGAAGTGGGCAGGCAGTGGGTGCCCCGCCGCACGGGCGTGTGTTGGGTAGTTGTAGCCAGGCCAATGGCAGCCAGGCGGGAGATGGCTGGGTTGCTGGGCGTGCGGAGCTGAGAAGGGAGCCGAAGCAGGAGGAGCACCTGAGGTCTGGCCACCCATTTCAGGGTAGCCACGCGGTTGGTTGGGTGCGGATGCAGGCGCACCAGAGGGGACAGGCCACCCGTTTGGAGGTTGATGTACGTAGGCCATGTGAGAAGGTCTGCTCTCCCCTCGCCTGGCCTCGCTGGGCTTAGCAGCCCCACCATCGGGCGGACCCCCATAGTATTTTCGACCAGGCGTCTTTTTCCCAGCATCCAAAACCTTCGCTGCACGGCGTGCACCTTTGCTGACGGGCGCTTTTGCGGGAGGCTGCTGATGCGCAGGAGTCGTCGACACCTGCGGCTGAGGTGGCGCGTTTGGCGCCGTTTTAAGCGGAAAGTCAACGCCTTCTGCTTTGGTGTGCAGCGCGGCAAGCTGAGCATCAAGCCTCTCTAGACTTGCGAGCAGCATGTCCTGCTCTGCACTATTGGACAGATTCTTCTGCCCTGCCTTGCTCCACAGGTCCACACCCGCCGACTGTAAGCATAGAAACGGGGAAAAATTAGCAAGACGGGCAAAGCATAGCTGGTTGTGACGGAGCGAAATGTAAACGGCAGGTGGGACCATTTACCTTCAGACTCTTCCTCAGCATCTGTGGGTCCAGTCGACTGAGGCTCTTCAAAAGGGCGTTTTCCTCGGCAGTCAGGTGCTGCAGGAGCTCATCCTCGGGAGGCGAAGGAGGGGGTGCCTCCTTCCGCGGCGGCGCATGAGGTGAGTACTGGGCGTGCAGCCCGGGCAGCCCCATGAGCTGCATCAGAGCGGCCGCCAGCGGAGAATTGGCAAACTTGCTGCTCATCGGACGTGGTCCACGAGACTGACTCGCCTGAGACAGCGCAGGCTGCGGCTCGATAATCTGAGCTTCCCAGTCATCTGGCAACTCCTGCCCATCATCACTGCCATTTCCATCTGACAACTCAAACGACGCCTCCAGTCCATCTCCAGCAGCTCGTGCTTTATAAAAAGGCAGTTGGGCAGCGAGGGGCACTCGAGGGGCAGCGCTGGGGCAGCCGTCACCGGATCGCCCACGATGACCGGACCCATGCGGCACAGTGGACGCTACATGCCCGGTTGGCTTCTTAACATTCTTTGAGGGAGTCGCTCGATTGGGTGTCGCGATTTTAGGCGCATAGCCACCTCTCTGTTGCCCCCGGGCGGGGGATTTCGAAACACCCTTTTCCTTCTCCGCCTTCTGCTCCCGAGCTGCAACGTGCGCTTTGCGCTTCGCAAGCTCTGCCGCAAGACGGGCGCGCTGCTCCATTTCTTTCTGAGTCCGTTTCCGCGTGGCATCCATAGCCGCTGCGTAGCTCCCCTTACATTCCCGCACCCCTTCCACACCAACGTCATCAGGCTCGCGCACCTTGGCAGCCGACAACAACCCTGAGGCATCCCGGGCAGCCCTATGCGGCGAGGCCTCTTCCCGCACCCCGAAGCCCTTGAAAACGGAAGAAGGTTGGTTAAAAGAGGGACCAGCCGCCCTGTCCCCGGCATCAGCGACCCTCGGAGTGCCACCCCACTGCATAGGAATCTGTGGCTTGCTAACATTTCCGGGGTGGATGGGTACCTGCTGCTCGGACTCCACGAGAACACCTGCTATGACTGGCTGCCTATTATGTGTTACTCCCACAGCAGAGGAGAGGCCAGCATCGGGTTCGTGCGTCACCCAACTCAAGCCCCCATTGCACGCGCTGCTTTGCGGAGACACTTCGGGTTGTGCAGCAGTCAGCCCTGACTGCCTGGTCGGGGATGGGAGACGCTCCGCCAATTCAGGGCAGCACGGCGGCTCCTCTTCCCGAGGAGCGGCCTCACTATGGCAGGGTTCTGCAGGGATTGGGTCACAGGCTGCCGACTCGCTTGATGACGGGCGCTCTAAATGATCGTCAGGGCCCGCCGCGTTGGTGGGAAATCCCGCCGAGGCCGCTTCCTGAGGCGAAGGCCCCCTCTGCACCTCCTCTGACTCAAACGGCGCTGACCCATTACCTACTATACAAGGCGACTCCATATTCGCAGTGACACTGACACACCCTTCCCGGCTTGAGGAAACAGCAGCAGCGAGGGCAGAAAGTGAGGAAGATGGGGCTACCCCAAAGTCAAAGGACTGCGCACTGTCGCCGACGGGCCCCATAGAGGCACGGCTGCAATTCAGACTGCCGTCGCCTGTCGCTATACTCCTTAGCTGTGCATCGTCTGCGGTGTAATGCGGTTCTGGAGGATTTTTTGCGACAGAAGACTCAGCATTGCAAGCGAAGGGCTGCTCAAGAGCGCCAAAGAAAGGCTCCTTCTGCGCAATTACGCACACAGTAAATTGTCATCAGCGCCACCTCAAAACAGCCAAGCCAATCTATGCAGGAAGGCGATGCAAATGGCAGCACCTGCACTCTCATCCAAGCTGCGTCTGGGCCTGAAGACTCGGGAATTCCCTCTTTAGGAGAAACAGAAGGGGAGCAAGTTTGCAAGGAACGATTGCCATCCACAGTTTGAGATGAGACCAGTAGCGCCCATTGGGGGTGGGTTGGAGGCACTGCAGATGCATCCTGCCCAGTGGAGCTCACAGACCCAGCAAGCCTCGCCCATGCGGGAAGCGCATCGGCCTCTTTCCTAACCCTTTTACCGCCATTTAGTGGAAATTCCGGTGCACAAGACACCTCTCCCTCCTCGCACACAAAGCTTTGAGGGCATGCGCGGTGCCTGGAGATTGCAGTTACCCCCCTTCGCAGCTTGACCCCATCATCCTGCAGCCCAGCGACGCTAGCGGCCTGATCTTCGCAACGTGGAGACACAGCTGCAGCGGCGTGATTCTCAGCGGCTGGAGGGTGAAAATTAGCAATGCTTTCCTTAGAAGGAGGCAGATCCTGCTCCGGTAGCTGAAACGAAAACGCGTCATGCGAAGTTTCGCAAGCCATATCACAACCATGAGGCTGGCCCGCCGTTCCCTGATTGGTAGAGATGGGGGCACGGGGCCTGGACGGTCCAAACTCCTGGAGCAACTGATCCATATCCTCCCCCCGCGCTTCCACAGAAACAGATGCAGGCTGCGGCTCTGGTGAGCTGGGAGGAATCACTTCATGCAGGAGACTGTCAAGCCCCTGTGCGGCTAGCTTCCTCGCAGTCTGCCACCCCACACCAGGGTCCCTCAAGTCGAAGTTATCAAATGGGTGCTTGGCGATATCTGCGCGCTGCTGCACCCGCTCCCTCTGCTGCCTCACGTGCTCCCGCAACCGAGCCTGCGCCTGTTTCTTGTTTGACCGCTCGGAAACAGGCTTTGGTGCGTGGCCCTTGGGTGGGGTGGCATAACGTTGCGCCCCCGCGCCTTTCCGAAGGATTGGCTTGCGCGGTTCTGGAGGTTTAGAAGAGGGCTTACGTAGGAATCGGTCTGACAGGTCTCTATCCAGCTTCCTGCGCTCCAGTGCTAACTTCCGCTGTCAACCCAAAAACACAACACCACCTGCCTCAATCAGACTAAAACTGGTGCATCACGCAGCTTGCAGTCGCAAACCCTCCGCCCATGCTAACTAAACCTGAGAGATAGATGCGCCCGTAGACTTCAAACAAGGGACGCACCTCGAGCTCCTCCTGCGCCCTTTGCTCTTCCGCGAGCTTCTCCACGCGCCTGTGTGGGTCACGGGGTAAGAAGTCGTGAGCAATAGCCCCGCCTGAACCCAACACCCCTGACACTAGATCCAATGCGCACTTACCGTCGACGTGCCGCAGTTTCTTTCACGTTTTTTCGCCAGCGAGCCTCCTGACTGGCGCGCATCCCGCTGCCTCCCCCGGCCATTAACCCGCACGTGACGGGTGTCGTCGGTGCACAACTCTCGGCTCGCTTCGTAACTAAATAAGCAATACTTTAAGACCAGCGGTTGAAGAGGGTCACACATGCATACTGCGGAACGGACGACATACGCTTTGTTCAGTGCCGAGTAGATGGGAGGCCTCACGATGAACTCGGTTGTTGGCCGCGGTTGGGACTGGTGATGGAACCGGAGCTGAATGCCCCGCCCGCGGCACGGATGAGCGGTGGCCGCGTGCTGTGATGAAAAAATACTGCCTTGCTAGTATATATGTACGGGTAGTGTACAGCAGACATATAGGCGCGGACAAATTCGTGTGTGAGTGGATTACAAGAAGAACAACATGAGCACGCAACGACACCGCGGGGAAAATAAAGGGAGGGAAATAATAACAAGGGCAAGAGTGACAAGCAGAGGATCACGGAATCCAAAGCACGGCAGAAGGAAGCATTACATTGTGCACATATCTAGCAGATTAAACTGAGCAACTCCTAGGCAACGCTGAAATTCAACACGTGGAGGCGACAAACGGCGCCTCACGCGCTACTCGAGGAAGCACGCGGACGCTTGCGACACATGGCGCGAGTGAAGAGCGCCGTGGCAAGAGAAGGCATCCCAGCCGAGGACGAAGCGGCCTCCACACCGTCTGCGGCGGCGGACAAACCGCGCAAGATGTTGTTTGCGTGAGCGACATGGACGGCGAGAGAGATCTTTTGGCGCGAGGAGGCCAAGAACTTGCCCACATGCATCCCTTCATAGGCGGTTGTGTGACTAGTAATGTCGTGCAACAATACATTATTTATAGGATATTGTACATGTACTACTCGTTACAAATTCAAATTCGTGCTTTTCCATCGGAACGACGTACATATTGGGTACGCCGCTATTGCAATCTAGCAAAGGGCACTACTGCGCACTGTACTACTATTATTTCCAAGTACGTACAGTGCGCACATTAAGTCTAACCGTCTACACGACGCGCCAAATGAAGTTCCCAATGCTCAACGAGAATTCCAATGCTAAGACAAGCCGCGTCGCTAGTTTGATCGGCGACGTTTGGAGAGCCTTGGCACATGTTCCGTAGACCAGACGAAAGCATGTGCAAGCGAGCTAGGCGAAAGCTATTTAAGCCTAGTGCGGTAGAGGGAGGTGACACACAGCGCAGAAAACGGACCTTTTTTCAGACATTTTAGCTTATGCGCACGCTGTACCACATTGCACACTGCTTTTGACCCCTCCGAACGCCCCACAAACCCCACCATGTCTAGTGTAGGTCTTGCCTAGACCGAACCGGCTGTGTGCGCCCTCTTGGTGGCCATACTTGTCAAAGGCAGTGCTTGATAGGCGGGCATGTAGTGGGGCTAGTGATGGTTACCGTATTGCGGCATGTCGACTTACCATCGGAAAAATATACAATTTCTCGGCAACAACATGCAGGCTGTATGCCTTTTCAGTCCAAGAGGCAGCGAGCGGCAATGCGACCGCATGCGAGGGAGCATGCCGTGGCTGCGGAAGTATCCATTGCAGGTAGCCGCCCGAGTGTCGGAGTGGGGCAGCGACGAGGCGGCGTCGGCATCATCGGCAACAAAAACATCAACGATTCACCATCCCGCGCTGAGACTGCCCGCGCAAGAATCCGTGAAACAACAACCGTGCATAATTTGCAGTCACGCGTCCGCGACCTCCGCCGAAAGGTAGTTCGAATGAGGCGGAGAGATACTTGAGGGCGAAGGTTGACAACCATAAGGATAGTGAGAAATGTCTGCGGTCGCAAGTATCGGAACTCGAAAGGCAAATTGTCGAGGGAGAGATGAAGCGCAAGCAGAACTATTTAACTAATCCATGTGTTCAATTACATTATATTGTTTAACAGTCAAACATCTTCGCATTCTTCCTCCATCAACATCTCCACTTGCAAAGACATCAACACCAAGCAAAACAAAATGGATTTGTGCCCGCAGTTTGTATAGGCCAACTGCCACACTGGTTTCGGAGCTCTTTGGTCTATACACGCTTTCGTTGGTGCTTGACTCGTTCGACGTTGTCTCATTGATTCGAAATGGCTTTTGTTGGACTTGATAACTACGTGATAATCGCCATGACTGTCAGAGGATCCAAAGCCTCGGACATTAAGCTCGTTTTACAGCGTGAACCCCCGTAATGGTATAATTTCGTTTCTTGCCGGTTCAATTTTGCGTGATGAGGAACCAATCGACGATGCCGTTCGTGAGTTACATGAGGAAACTTGCCTTGTTTTGACCATGACGATTTAGTTATGTTGAGTAATAATCCGGTGCGAGTGTCGTTACTTGAAGGCAAACATGAGCTCGTCTCTGTTTGCTCGGCATTTGTCTCGGTACCCTTCGTGGCGGCTAGCATTCGTACTCCCCGCAAAGCTTTGTGCAAGCTGTGATTGCTCAATTTACGATTAATCCTTATGGTACTTACGTTGTTCCGGCTACGATTGACATTAACGGTCTATCTCTTACGCCGACTAAGATTGAGTTATTACTTCATGCGATCATTCGTAAGTTCGAGTTACTTCACTTTGGCTAAGTGGCTCAATGGGATACTTTTCGTCGAGGAGTGACTACTAACCAGTTGCTTTGTCACGAGGATACGTCGTTGCTGAGGCAAACTTTTCTACTTTCGGGTTTCAACAATTGACTATGGTCTTGTGTGGATTTTGATCAGGGGGCACATTAATAATTTGTGTGGAGAAACACCGACTGATTTACGCATGGGAGCTCAGGCCCCTACAACCAACTTTGTTGACTTGACCGTAACTCTTATTGAGACGCAGCATAAAGCTGCAATTCACTCATGCTAGCAATCAGGTCGTGATGCTCAATAGCTTGAAGATTGGGTTTAAGTGCAGTCCCAACGTTTGCTATGCTCGGAATCAATGACGACTCGCACAACGTTGTGGTGTGGGTTACGTCTCAGCTCTCTAGACCTCCAAACAGTTGGTGGATCAATCGTAAGTAGCAGCATCATGCTATTCTATATTCATTTGACACTTTGGTAGAGGTGATTCGCAAGACGTCCCTTTTACCTAACATTCGCGATGACGCAATGAACGTCTTTTTGGACTTACGCAATGGAATATGACATACGCCGACTATACACAGCTTTTCAACGACTTTTTACGAAAGTCCCGCTTATCTCTCAGTGCGTTCGGGTTATCAGTGGGCTTGCTAATTTTCAACTTGAGACCCAAGCGAAGTCCCATGGTTTGGAACATGAGGGTACAAACGGACACAAGGCGATCGTACATGTGTTGGAGAACAGTCGGCGAAGGACCGGGGACATGAGAAACTCTGGCACGGAGGCAAGAGCGCCATCCGGACATCGTCCGAGGCTGTGGCTTACTCTTCTTCCCAACCCCCAAACGCGGAGGGAAGCCTGTGTTGGGAGGCGAGCTGCGACGAGATGTGCATTGGTTATCTCAGACGAGGGTGTGCGTGGATCGAGACGGGACTGACTACGACCTTAGCGAGGGGTGTTTTCGCATGTCTTTCCCCCATCTCCGGCACAACCGGAGCTGCATAGAAGCAAAGGTTAGGTAGACCCGACTCGACATGCAGAGGATGACCAGTTTGGCTGATCAATGCCCTCGAGCGGCTAGAACACGCCGCGTATCGTGGAGACTGGAGTTAAATTATAATTCATACTTGTATGTAGTTACTTTTACGGGCATGATTTCGGCGATATTGTTATTGCCATAGGATAGGTTGGGATTAATGGTACAAGGCGTAAATTGTTAGGTATCGAAGAGACCTCCAATATGTGTGATCACAAGGGGCGCCCGGAGACAACAACTCTTAACTTGGTGATTACTGTAAACAATCTAATTTCATACCACCTCACCATGCGCGTCGGTACAACTTCCGAAATCGTTTACCCTACCACAACCGAGACCCAGAAAACCAGATGAACCAACCGAGAGGACCTCCTCCATGCCTTACGAACAACTTGATGCACATCAACAGAACTATACGCCGATCCCTTTAATACGTCCTTAGGCTCACACGCATACCACCCTCTATGCCTAAAATCTTATGTCTTCTCCTCTAGCGGTAGTAATGCCACTTCCGCTTGGCAATTAGGGACCAACATTTAAAACCCCGAATACATCGATACATGCATGCGACGAACCATTGAACATGCCATAGCCAACGCCCATAGACAGGAACCACACACACCATCGGCCATACTACTTGTACTCCCGCACCGGTAGCACACACCTTGTCGACACGAAAAATACACCTTATCACCTTACACGGGTCTCCGTTATCTAAGACCAACCGATAAGAACACATTTATCCCTCCTAGCCAGAACAAATACATTCGAACCCCCACATCCTTCGGCACCAAATGGGGGTGAGTAGATACATACCTCGTTTGCAACACCCATGCCCTACCCTTCCTTCCGTCTATAACTACACTCGATACACTTCAAAATTTCATTGAGCAAATACATGACAACACCTCCCCCCATTCCCCACGCCACATGCACGCACCCTACCCCCACTTCGGAATATGACCTCCACAAGGCCGGCATCTACCACTAACCACTCCCCATCCGCTAACGCACATCCAATTGTCTACGCACCCCCCTACCGCATACACTACCACTTTCTCTCTCTACCATGTTACCTTATTCATGATTGGAAAACCTTTGTCTACACGCACGGCTCTAAAAAGGGGGACTCCGTCCCCTAGGGGCCGCTACTGCCCACCCTTCCTCATACACATCCCTTAGAATTTTAGTCATCTCTACAAAACCAACACATACAATTAAAAAGGCCGAACTTGCACCCATAGACCTTAGGCTCAAAGTAGGCCACCCTGCCCTCTTGTCCGACCCCACATGCTCCCTCGGACTCATCCACAAGTCAGACAGCACATCCGCACTCCGCAGTCCCCACACCATGCAGCAACACCCACGCATAGAAGTTCTCTCCTCAATCATATATACACTCCAAGCACGCGCCGAAGCAAGCCTCACCACCCGCATCGGTAAATTCAAAGCACACAACAACTGTATGGGTAATGACATAGCTGATCACTTAGCAAACACCATTGCCGACAGCCAAGCCCCTTATGAAGTATACGTCACTATTGAACCATGCAAATACGGTTAGTGTGGAAGGTAACTCACGCAAACGTAGTTACAGTCACGGTTACGCAAACATGACAGTCACAAAGACAACAAGCCTACATGCGTGGTGTCGGGATAACAGAAGTGGAAAAGTTGTAGCCTAGCGACAACTATGTACCGAGTCATCAAACAGTTTATCGGTATGTCCGATCTAGACATGTACTAATCATATCTAGAGTAGCTTACAGTAGCTATCTGCAACTAATAGTTATACGGTATTACTTACAACATTCCCCGTGAAGGTAGCTACGGGATGAAGCATTGCATTATTGGGTCTTGTCCTCCAAGGATTGCACTTCGGTGTCTTGCCAGTGCAGGTCATGGGAGGGGTTTGGTGAGCATGTCAGCCACCATCTGGTCAGTGGGGAGGTACCTCAAGTTGATGGTTCCATGCTCCACGTGGTGTTTGAGGAAGTGCCAGTTCACACCGATGTGCTTCGTCTTCTCGCTGACTAAGGCATTCTCGGAGTATGCAATGGCGCTTTGGTTGTCCTCCCAAATGGTGGTGGTTTAAGGCTAGGGATCAGCCATCGATGATTTTTCGATGTTATTGCCATCAAGCAAATATTCCCATCAGATGGTGCCATCGATATGGACACATGTGCCATTGATGGCAACGCGATGACTATTAATGAATATCGGGGATGGCAATGTTTATGTTTTTGAATATCGGGGATGACAATAATTCACTCGCCAACAGTCGATGGGATGATGATGGCATTGCTTGTGCTATCGATGGTGTGGTAATGGGTGAGGCTTACCATTGATGGCTGCATGATAGTTATAGTCGATGAGTGCCATTTATATCGATAATTTCCGATATATATATATATATTTGAATAGTCAGATTCAGTAGTTCAACGCGTATTCACCACATGGGCTATTGTCGTTCTAAATGTCAATAATGCTGACTCTTACGGGTACCACTACTTGTTCCTATAGTGCTTTTTGTAATGATTTTTACAATTACTTGTTTGTACCTTGACCTTCTTGAGTTTCAACTGCACGTAGTGTACTATTTTTTCATGTGCATGTTCCGATACGAATTATTCTGAAATTGTACGTATACATGTAATTAAACCACTACAAACAATCAAGACTCATGTCGATGATTGTTAGATTTCATTGCGTAAATGTCATTTACAAGTATTTCATTGCTTTATTAAAATGCGTCATACAATACGTCTTTGAGATGTTTTAGAACATGTCATATCTAAACCTATTGCTCTCCAATAATTTTCTTTCATTTATGTATCTTGTTTCTAGCCACATGTGTTGTGTAGTTCATTTGAATTTTCAGAAATATGCATTCTTATTCATTAAATTAGATATCTGATTGCTGAAAAGGCGCGTGTCTTTGCTACACTTCGCGCCATTTCTCTAGTACTTTACATACATTTTCTATTATTGACAATTGTGTGTGCGGCTGGGAAACGACACTTGTCACGAATGGGCGTCTGTTGATCGACCGCATTCGCATGTCAGTCGTTCGGTTTAATAGGGATATACCCTACCATGTAACCCTAAGTTCACCGTATTTTCCACAAACATATGTTTTCTCGATTGCAATCTGATTTGTTTTGAAAGAGTGTGATGTGCGCGCCCGTGACATCTCGTGATGTGTCACGCAAGACACGCGTGGTCGTGTGGCGCGCTTCTACGGGTAAATTTCAACATCACATACAAAAACGCACGAAACCACGCTAGGATGCCTTCTCCTGCCACGGCGCTCTTCACCCGCGCCATGGGCCGCAAGCGTCCCCGACTTCCCGTGCTTCCTCGATCGGCGCGTGAGGCGCCGCTTGTCGCCTCCACTTGTTGCATTTCAGCGTTGCCTAGGAGGTTCCTTAGTTTAATCGTCTGCCAGATTTGTGCACAATGTAGTGCTTCCTTTGGTCGTGCTTTGGATTCCGTGATCCTCTGCTTGTCACTCTTGCCTTTTTGTTTTCCCTCCCATTTATTGCCTTGTGCGTGCTCATGTTGTTCTTCTCGTAATCCATTTTATATTTTTCTTGTTAGTATGTATCATAAGTTTAATCAAGTGACCTAATTCTTACAGCAAGAATAAAAAGTCGGAGGCCACCGACTCATCATATCAAGCCAAATAATATAAAGAACAAAAATAAGAGGATTTACCCTAGGGCGCGTTTTGCCAAAGGTTTCAGCCTGTTTACAATTTGGCCAAAAGACACCCACAGGCGGGGCCTGGGGGTCGATTAGCGCAGGATTATAGGGATGGGTGGGTTCGCGCGAAGCCTAGATTGGCTGAGCGCAATAGCGAAGAGGGCCTAGGCTCGTGGCTAGCTACGGCTTATAAGGCTCGGGCTAGCTAAAGCTGACCGTTGGGGAAGTCGTTGGTCGTTGGTTGCGTCTAACTACAAGGCGAGGCGGTTGCCCTCCAGGTGCGACGCGCCGCCTTTTAACGGTAACAATAACTGTGGAAGGGTTACACGGAAATGCCATCACCGGGAATCGAACCCGGCACCTCCGTGTCCGGAGCCGTACGCCGTAACCAAGTACCGCACCGAAAAGTCGGTACCCATTGGGGATATATCTCACATATATACCCTCGTACTGCCCGAGCAACGGGCTCCCGCAGTATATCCACTATTGGCGAGATAGTAGGGCCAAGACTCTCCCGGAGTACGACGTACGGATGTGTCCATTATCGTGCCCACCATGGGGATCTCTCAACACTCCCCCTAATGAACACCATCCCATCGACTCCGGTCAAACCCTACAAACCCGCGTCGCACGCGGAGGGCTCATAACATGTCGAAGGTTTACACGGAAATGCCATCACCGGGAATCGATCCCGGCACCTCCGTGTCCGGAGCCGTACGCCGTAACCAAGTACCGCGCCTAAAAGTCGGTACCCATTGGGGATATATCTCATATATATACCCTCGTACTGCCTGAGCAACGGGCTCCCGCAGTACATCCACTATTGGCGAGATAGTAGGGCCAAGACTCCCCCGGAGTACAACGTACGGATGTGTCCATTATCGTGCCCACCACAATGATCTCACAACACTCCCCCTAATGGACACCATCCGATCAACTCCGGTCAAACCCTAGCAACCCGCGTCGCACGCGGAGGGCCCATAACATGTCGAAGGTTTACACGGAAATGCCATCACTGGGAATCGATCCCGGCACCTCCGTGTCCGGAGCCGTACGCCGTAACCAAGTACCGCGCCGAAAAGTCGGTACCCATTGGGGATACATCTCACATATATACCCTCGTACTGCCCGAGCAACGGGCTCCCGCAGTATATCCACTATTGGCGAGATAGTAGGGCCAAGACTCCCCCGGAGTACGACGTACGGATGTGTCCATTATCGTGCCCACCATGGGGATCTCACAGCAGTAACCGCTAGTGTTACTGTCCCGTACACATGGAAATTGGATATGCAAACCTTTAGATTCAAATCAATATGACCATTTACCCTAGGGCACGTTTTGCCAGTAACCTAAAGCCAAAGGCTTGCACAAGCAAAATTAGTGGTGCGGGGGGACGGAGTGAGCCAGCCGAAGAACCGCCAAGCAACAGGTGTTGGGGTCATGGTTGGGTCAATGTACTTGCCTTCGGTTACGGAGCTGTTCTTGGCCCAACCACCCATATATTTGATTACGGGGAGGGGCGCGCCGATGTAGCTGGCAGCGGAGGCAACGCCTTTCCGGAGGCTGTGCGATGTCCATTTAAAACCGGCGGGCGCGGACGTGTTGACAATGAGGAGCGAGAGGGCGAGCCAGGCAGAGATGGTGGACGCGGCCCCCCACTGGGCGGAGGGTTCAGCAGGTGAGAAGCTCCATAAGGCGGCATGGGGTGGCCGATTGTAGAATTTTGCGCAGAACGCGACGCGGTGCTGCGTGTAGTAGGCTAGCATGTCTACCAGGACCAAGTTGGCCGCGATAGGGATAGAGATGACGAGCTTTGTCGCTGGTGTCGCGGCGCTGGTCGCCCTCAAATTTGTGCACGAACAGACAAATTTGCTGGGAAGGGCGGTCGACAACTAGGTCGCCGGTCTGGCAGCGGGTGCCAGTTTCGGCGCGGCAGAATGAACTGTAATTGACGCAAATTGCCAAGCAAGCTCGGAAACGTTGTACATGGGGAAGAGCAGCCGGTGTCCACGGAAAGGTGTCGCGTAGAGCGTCGGCGGCCGTTCGGATGGGCGACGGGTGCGGGAAGCGGGAGGCGAGAGGCGGTAGGGAGTATTCGGTGTTGTAGCATTTCGAGGCCACGTCTAGCGTATGCTAGGAGCTCCCCCACGGCAATAGGTTGGCGTTGGTGGTCCCGAAAGAACTTGTTTACCGCGGAGAAGTAGGGTTGAAGCGAGCTGGCGGCGATAGGTCCGAGCAGGGCCAACCACGCAGTGTTGCGCACCATTGTGGCCGGGGTGGCCTGTAGCGCGGCGATGTTTTCATGTGTATAGAAAATAAAAATTGTCTGAGCGCGCTGTCGTAGCTAGCGTACGTAGAGGGCTTAGGTAGGGCGGCGACCACCGCCGTGTTGTCCTCGTGTAGGAGGACTTGTCGGCCTTGGAGTTGCGGTAGGAGCGATTTGACCGCGTGGCGCACCGCACGAAGCTCATTCCACGTAATGTGATGGAGGCGGTCGGGAGCGCTCCAAAAACCGCGGGCTTGGTAGTTGGAGTCCTCGTTGAGCACGCCCCCCCATCCGTAGTCGCTCGAATCGGCGTGGAGGTAGGCGGTCTCGATGGGCTTGTAGATCGACCGGCCGTTGTGTTGTGTGGGTACCGTGCGCCACCATTCGAGGTCGTGCGTAGCTGGTGGGTGAGGCGGACGCGTCCCCCCCACCCAACCCGTGTAGCTAAAACGTTGTGGAGCTCGCGCAAAAAGAAGCGTGCGGGTGCGATGGCGAGGTAGAGGAATTGTGCTTTTCCCGCGAAAGCCGCTAGCTGCCATGTGGGCAGCCATCGTGCGTTCGATGCGGCTCGACCGAGTAGGGAAGACGCGTGCTCGGCGAGCTGTTGTAGTTTCGCGGGAGGGGCGCGAAACATGCCGCGTTATAAGTCGACTGTTAGACCCAAATGGTCGCCGACTTGCGTAGGCGTCCACACGCCTTTCTTGGGGTTGCGTTGAAGGCCGAGGCTTTCGAGCAGGGCATGGACGCGCTGTCGAAGTAGTAGCGCGTCTTCGTAAGAGTCCGCCAAGAACAGGAAGTCGTTCATGTAGGGGAGGAGTCGTGTACCGCGCCATCGAGCGTTTCGAAGGAAACGTTTGGGTAGACCAGCACGAGCTGGCTGGCATAGCTACCGGCGTGGGAGGGGGGGGGCGACGTAGGTGGCTCGTGAACACCTGCGTGAGCTTGCAAAAGTAGTAAGCTGAGCCCGACCAACCCATTGGAAGGCACGCGAGACGCCACAGAGCGCCGCGGTAGTTGACCGTGAAGAAGTCCCGGTCTTCCTCCCGGATGCCAAGGGTGTAGTATCCATCGGCTAGGTCGAGTGAGACGAAGTAGTCGCCCGGCCGGGACAGATGGCGTAGGTGCTTGAGCGTCTCGCACGTCATGTGGAAGGTTGAGCAGTAACGGTTGAGTTCTCGAAGGTCGATAATCAAACGCCACTGGTTGCATCCGGGTTTTTGCACCAAAAACATCCAAGAAACGTAACGAGGGTTGTCCGATCGTTCCCACGCGCCGCAAGCTTCGAAGCGTGGGAGTTCCGAGATCAGAAAATCGAGTTGATCCGGTGTCGCGTCTAGCATAGAGATGCCGTGGTTGAAGGGCTTGGGTCGTAAGCCGTGCTTGAACTTCACGCGTACGCCGTGGCGGATCCAACTTAGGACTTGGCCGCTCGCGCCGATGCGCTCCCACTCATGCCATTTCCAACGTACGCGGTGGCGCATCAAGGAAGATGTCGGGGAGCAGGAATCGGCGCGGCGGGCCACACCGTCACTTCTTGGTCGGGGATTTAGCCGGGTCGGTCGGCTTGGAGGGGGGGGTGGCGCGGGCTGCTGCTGCGGCTGCTGCGGCGGCCTTGCGTTTGTCGGCGGCTGCCTTGCGGGCTCGAGCGTCGGGGCATGTAGGCTTGTCCGGCGTGAGTTTCGCGAAAGCGGCTCCGGCAGCTGCCTTGCTAGCGGCGTGTAGGCTGATTGCAGGACATTGTACAGGTACTCGTTACGAATTCCAATTCGTGCTTTTCCACAGGACGGACGTATACTCGTGGGTACGTCGCTACTGCAATATTGTAATGGTGCTGATGCTACAGTACGACCAGTACCTCCCGGTACGTACAGATATGCATAATTAATCTAACTAGCCAGATGACGCGCCAGAACGAGCTCTCCAATGCAGAAGGAGCCGCGTCGTGAAACCCAATGCTAGGCAGGCCGCGTCTCGAGGCAGATGACGACGGTTGAACAGCACTAACGCCTGACACGTAAGCATAGCTTGCAGGCGTAACCAGTCTGGGCTGAAACCTATTTAAGCCCAGTGCAGTAGAGGGAGGTGACAGAACCTTTTAACAATTCCTTTGTTCATTTACAACATCTACTGCCCAAGTACAGCAGTGAAACATCTTTCATCAATTACCTCTCGACAACATCAATTGCAATCTTACGACACAGAGCTAGACAGACTAGAACAGATTTGTGCTAGCGTTTAGCTTTCAGAGGCTAACCGCCACACTGGTTTCGGAGCTCTTTGGTCGACGCACGCTTTCGTTCGCTTATTGAACTGCTCGACGTTGTTTGATTGAGTTGAGATGGCTTCTCTTGGACCTGGTCATTACGTGGTGTTGGTAATTCACGTTGGAGGAACTAAACGGTCGGATTTGAAGTTGGTGTTTCAGCGTGAGCCTCGTACTGGTAGAACTTGGTTCCCTGCTGGCTCTGTCTTACCCAACGAAGAGCCTGTCGACGCTGCTATTCGCGAATTACACGAGGAGACCGGTCTTGTTTTGACACCGGATGATTTGACGCTGTTGAGTGGTGAACCTGTGAACGTTACGCTACCTCAAGGACGACAGCTTGTTTCCGTGTACTCTGCGTCTATTCCTGTCCTGTTTGCTACGAGCAACTTACGTACACCTGCTCAGGTCGAGCAGGTTGTTTTGGAACAGTCGACAGTTAATCCGGATGGCACTTACGTCGTCCCGGAAATCATCAACACTGACGGTCTGACACTTACGCCTGCACAGACTGGGTTACTTCGTGCTGAGAAGCACAAGAGTGATTTACTTCACTTTGGTTACGTGACTCAGTGGGAATCTTTCTATCGAGCAATGACACAACATGTTCCAGTCATGCATGAAGACACGTCTATCCCGAGACAGCTCCACATGTACCCCCGGTTTACAACGGTCGACTCTGGTTCTGTCTGGCTGCTGATTGTTGGACACATCAACCGACTGACTGGAGTGGGACCTACAGATTTACGAGTGGGAATGCCGATGCCTACCCACAACTTGGCAGGACTATCAGTGACTCTTACGGAGACTCAGCGTAAGGCTGCCATTACTTCACCGTACCAGAATGGTCAAGACCCACCTGTACTGGAGGATTGGCTCGAAGCTCAGCCTCAGCGTTTTGTAATGCTTGGGATTGCAGCTGACTCGTACGATGCAGTGTTCTGGGTTACTTCACAGTTTTCTGGACTCCTTGGTGGATGGTGGTTGAACCGGAAAAATCATCCTCCAATTCCATCTACGTACAACGAGCTTGTTGCGGAGATACGCAAGTCTACGTTTCTTCCGAACATTCAGGATGACGCAATTAAAGCTTTGCTAAGTTTTACACAGAGCAACACGATGAGTTACGCGCTTTTTACTAAGAAGTACAACGACTACTTACGCCGTTCTCGTCAAGACCTGACAGCGGAGGTACAGTGTGTACGCTTCATTACTGGTCTTGCAAACGTGGACCTCCAGAGACTGGCTAGATCACACCGAGCGCAACTAGGTTACCAGATTACGCTCGCGGAGCTACAAAACTTTCTGAATGACGTCGTGACAGACTCGCCGGAATTAGGCAATGCAAGGTCTGCTGCTGGACCATCTACCCAATCCTCTCGCAAGCGCAACCTTGAAGACCCTTTTGAGGAAGCCTCTAACGTCTGGAAACGTAACAAGGGTGGCCGAGGACGAGGCCGCGGACGTGGACGTGGAGGTGGTAACAATGGTGGTCGTGGTGGCAACAATGGTGGACGTGGTCAACCATCCGGTCGCGAAGATTTTAATTCAATCGCAAATGCAATGACAGCTGAGGAGCGTAAGCGACACATGGACGAAGGACTTTGCTTCAAGTGCCACAAGAAGGGACACCGTTTGTTCCAATGCCCGGAGTTCAAAGGCAAGGCACCAATGCAACCTAAGAAGCAATGATGGTGGCAAGGCTGTTCTACAAATGAACTGGAGCAGCCGGCTACATCTACTGTTCATTCTGAGACACTGCTAGCGACAGAGGTCGTCGATAAACCTTCGGCATCTCCATCGACTACAGTTGCGACACCTGTAACGCAAGTAGCAGGTCGTCGTCGTCAGACTAAGCAGAGACAGAGTCGTAAACCTGTAACCAGACGTTCAGTTGATTGGAAACTGGTTGACTCAGTCTTTGACCCTCTGCATGCACGATTCAACTTCACGTTGGAAGGATGTGCTGATGATGAAGGTCTTAACTCGCACGGTGACTTACCTCACTGTTCGCCGAGTGACTCGATTCTAGACAGAGACTTAACAGGAGAGAGGGTGTTCATCAACCCACCCTGGGAGTTAGCTGAGCAGATTGCGCAGCATTTTGAGGATTGTCGTCGAACATCTCCGACATCTACGATGGCTGTATTTGTACTACCGAAGTGGGCGAAATTTACTCAGGTGACTAAGCACTGGAAACTCTATCAAGAATTCCCAGCAAGGACACAGCTTTTTACACGTCAGTCACTGGAGAATCCAGCGCAACAGGAGGTGGTTGCTCCAGCCCCTTGGCCTGTACAGCTGTGGTTAGTCGACGCAGATTGTGCGTTTAACGACTCACCAGAACCTACAGCACCTGATCAACCCGACTCGGTACCTGTACCAACAGACGACTCGGAACAGTCCATCGCTACGCTGCGACAATTTTCTTCGACAGCTACAGCCCTACTGACTGACCTCACGGAAGCTCGCCCGTTAATTCGAACTGAGCTGACTGTGAAAACTCCTGATGGCGGACACCACATTTCTGGATTAGTGGACTGTGCTGCGACACTTGATTTTGTGTCAGAGGACTTTGTACGACGCTTTGCTTTACAGACTCGGAAGTCTGCCAGTAAAACCCCAGTTCGACTCGCTAATGGACAACGAGTGACTTCTACGACAGTCTGCGACGTCACTTTTGAGCTGGCTCGACACGAGTTTCACCGGACTTTTTATGTCTTACGTGATTTACGCACAGCTGATTTAATCCTGGGTTTACCATGGCTTGATGACGAACAGGCCTCTTTACAATTTGGTACAACCAGAATTTTTACACTAATGGACGGCACAGCTGTGGAGACTACACTCGAGGAACGACGCCCTGAGTGTCTACTCCTGTCGTCTACGAAAGTTCAGAAGCTCATGCGCAAGACGCGCCGCAGCAGAGGACGTCATGCTGATTTTTACGTCATTGAACTTACGTCAGTCGCTGAACAAACGACAGACTTTCACACTGGAGAGGAACTAACAGCAGAACAACGTGATAACTTCCGGTCTTTACTCTTTGATGACTTCCCGGAGTTACTGCGACCTGTCGACTCTCCACCTGTAAGCCGACAGTGGGATCATCCCATTGAAACAATTGGCCCGATGCGACGTCAACGTCTGAACAGATTGTCACCCGCAGAGCGCGCTGAGCTTAATCGACAGCTTAAAGACGCAGTGGAAGCTGGGTTGATACGCCCCAGCTACAGTGAATTCGGCTCGCCAATTCTTTTTGTGCGAAAAGCTGATGGCTCGCTACGTCTTTGCATTGACTACCGCGGTCTTAACGAGGTTACGCGTAAAGATGCTTACCCGCTACCGCGTGTGGACGACACACTGGACGAACTTAAGGACGCGAACTTTTACACACACCTCGACCTCGCTTCTGGATTCTGGCAAGTTCGAGTGCGTGATCAGGACGTTCACAAGACGGCTTTTCAGACCCCTGATGGCTTAATGGAATGGGTCGCCATGCCGTTTGGCCTGTGTAATGCACCAGCTACATTTCAGAGGATGATGAACGACATACTTCGCGACTTTTTACATAAGTTCGTGACAGTCTACCTGGATGACGTCTGTATCTACAGTCGAACTCTGGAAGAGCACCTGGAGCACCTGCGTCTAGTGCTACAGCGATTCAAGGAGGAAGGGCTGAAATTGCGCCTTAAGAAATGCTTCTTCGGATTGCAAGAAATGGAGTATCTGGGCTACACTGTGTCAGCCGGAAAAATTTCGGTTTCCACAAAGAAAGTCGAGGCCGTTGCAGACTGGCCAGTGCCCAAGACGCAGAAGGAGGTTCGCAGTTTCGTACAGTTCTGCAACTTCTATGCGAGATTCATACACCATTTTAGCGACCTTACGGCTCCATTGACGGACTTACTGCGGAAGTCCCAGCCACAGAAGGTTACGCTGACGCCTGCCTGTTTGGAAGCCTTCGAGACTCTCAAGTTACGGCTCATTTCCGCGCCATGCCTGATCCTTCCGGAGGTCGGCTCGGACGCGACGTTCACCGTAGCTACAGATGCTTCCACAGTGGGGATTGCAGCAGTCCTGTTGCAAGACCAAGGAGGCGGTCTTCAACCAGTCTCTTACTGGGCGCGTAAGCTGAATCCAGCTGAGCGTGGTAACACTTACTCTGCGTACGACTTAGAAGCTTTGGCCGTATGCGAAGCTGTCAAGCATTGGAGGTGCTATCTTGAAGGCTGTTCTAAGTTCCTTGTCGTAACAGACCACGACACACTGCGGCACCTGCTCAGGCAACCGAACAACAGGCTGAACAAGCGGCAAGCAAGATACCTGCGGGATTTGCAACCGTTTGTGGGCTCGATGACACTTGCATATCGCAAGGGAGCTCTGAACGAAGCTGACCCGTTAAGCCGGCGACCAGACTTCGTACCTCAGGCCACAGTACCCTTATTTTGGGATGGCGAGGTTCCGTCAGATCGAGAATTACGACGGAAGTCCCAGCTGCTGTTTGAAGACGCACAGTTAAATTCACTGACTGTTGACGCGTTGCAGCTGAGCCCTGAGTTCGCTGATCTCATTCGCGAGGGGTTCTCACGAGATTCGTTTTATGGGGACGATGGTGAGTGGACAAGAGACAGCCGGATAGAAGCCAGAGACGGGTACTTTTGGCGTCTCAATCGCCTCTGTATTCCACAGAACTCTGAGCTCCGACTGAAATTGATCGCAGAGCTGCACGAAAGTTCGTCAGCCGGTCACAGAGGAGTTGCTAGCACTCTTGCTAAAGCACTCGACAGATTCTGGTGGAAACGAATCCGCCAAGATGTGAAAGATTTTTGTGAACGCTGCGTCGTGTGCCGACGAGCGAAGATTCGACCTCAGATGGCCGCGACTCTTTACCCGTTACCTGTTCCACCCAGACCGTGGCACACAGTTGGTCTTGACTACCTGACACACTTGCCTGAGAGCAACGGCTTTAACAGTGTGCTGATTGTAGTAGACCATCTAACTCGAATGGCCCATTTTCTGCCATGCACAGAGTCGATTACTGCCGAAGAAACTGCAACTTTGTTTTTACAGGGAGTCTACCGTTTACATGGACTGCCCCGAGTGCTGATCAGTGACCGCGACCCGAAATTTGTCAGCGCCTTCTGGCAGACATTGTGGAGACGCCTTGGAACGCGACTAAACATGTCTACCAGCCGACACCCAGAAACAGACGGACTGACAGAGCGCGTGAACAGCACGTTTCAGCAGCTTCTTCGTTGCTTCTGTTGCTATGATGGCTCCAACTGGTCGACACTTTTACCGCAAGTGGAGTTTGCGTACAACGCTTCGCGTGCACTTGGAATTGAGCACACGCCGTTCGAGGCTAACTTTGGTTTTTCTCCTGAGGAGCCTCCTGACCTGCTCTTCAGCATGCGACCATCGATTCCTTTTTCGCAAGACGCAACAGAACGGTTGAGATTGTTACAGGAAGTACACAGCTTGGTACGCTCAGTGTTACAACTACACAAGAACGAGATGCAAGCGCGCACAGAACCGTCTACAGCGCCACACTTCGCTAAGGGAGACAAGGTGTCAGTCGTCACAGCAAATCTTTTTCTGCGAGGACAGCCGAACAGGAAACTCAGAGACAGACAGCTTGGCCCTTTTTCAGTGGAGGAGCAGATTGGGAAACACAGTTACAGATTAAAACTTCCAGCGACAGTACGCTTACATCCTGTGTTCCACGTTAACAACTTAAGACCCTGCTCTACCGCTCTGCTACGGCCAGCTGTCCCGGTGACTGTCCCTGAAGGAGACGACGAGGAGTTTGACATCTCACACATCTCTGCTGTGTGCATCAAGTCGCTACCTGGGCGACGAGGCAAATATTTGCTCTTCATGACGCATTTCAGTGATGACGACATTCCACCTGTCTGGCACCGATTGAACGAGGTGCATCGAACAGTTGCGTTACAAGAATTCTTGGAGACGCCCCAATGGCGCAAGTTCGCCAAGACTCAGGCGTACATTGATTTTATGCACGCTCACCCAGCGCGCATTCCTGAGTCCCAGTAATTGCTTCAGTAAAGGAGCCAAGAACCACGGAGGTCTGCCTCGCGGCGACCTCATTGATCTGTCAAGAGGGGGAGGGTACGAGTGTGACGAGTACAGTCCTGCAACAGTACATTGCAGGACATTGTACAGGTACTCGTTACGAATTCCAATTCGTGCTTTTCCACAGGACGGACGTATACTCGTGGGTACGTCGCTACTGCAATATTGTAATGGTGCTGATGCTACAGTACGACCAGTACCTCCCGGTACGTACAGATATGCATAATTAATCTAACTAGCCAGATGACGCGCCAGAACGAGCTCTCCAATGCAGAAGGAGCCGCGTCGTGAAACCCAATGCTAGGCAGGCCGCGTCTCGAGGCAGATGACGACGGTTGAACAGCACTAACGCCTGACACGTAAGCATAGCTTGCAGGCGTAACCAGTCTGGGCTGAAACCTATTTAAGCCCAGTGCAGTAGAGGGAGGTGACAGAACCTTTTAACAATTCCTTTGTTCATTTACAACATCTACTGCCCAAGTACAGCAGTGAAACATCTTTCATCAATTACCTCTCGAAATCGCTGCCTCCTGCTCTGTCGGTAGAGGTGGGCCGTGCGACAGCATGTCCAAAGCCTCGCCAATTGCCGCGTTGGCGCAACTGTCGAAGAAGGCATAACACCCGATGTGTAGGTATTCGTCGTATGCAGATTGGGTGCGTTTGTCGCTTATAGCACGGGCGGTGTCGTATGTGAGTGTCCACAGACGTGGCTCCTCGACGTCGCGAGGGGGGCGTTCGAGGCCGGCCGGGATGACTTCGCCGTAGTAGGCGAAGTCGACGAAATCGGACGCGGAGGGGTCGGGTTCGTCGTCAAGCAGGTCGATAGGTGGCTCATGGGCCGCCTTACCACCCTCCGTCGCTGGGGTCGCGTCGGCGAGAATGGACTGTTGTTGATCAGTAATAGCAGGTGTGGTTGTCGTTTGCTGGAGCTGCGCGAGTAAGGCAGCGTTAGCCGCCAAAAACTGCTCAGTGATCCGTTGTTCCGATGCCAAAACTGCCGTACGAATCTGTTCGGCTGTGCGTTGTTCGAGTGAGGTAGCGTGAGGGTCGGCCGCTGCGGCGGATGTAGACTGCTCATGCTGCATGTTGCGGAATTGCGTAGCTGAACAAGGGGAAGTGTCGCGTGACGCTCGAGTGCGCATGGGGCGATGGTAAACTGACACCCTGCTCGACAACGAGAGTCGAGACTGCATTCGCGCGAAGCCTAGGTTGGTTGAGCGCGAAAGCAGAGAGTGCCTAGGCTCGTGGCTAGCTACGGCTTATAAGGCTCGGGCTAGCTAGAGCTGACCGTTGGGGAAGTCGTTGGTCGTTGGTTGCGTCTAACTGCAAGGCGAGGCGGTTGCCCTGCAGGTGCGACGCGCCGCCTTTTAACGGTAACAGTAACCGCTAGTGTTACTGTCCCGTACACATGGAAATTGGATATGCAAACCTCTAGATTCAAATCAATCTGACCAAAAAAATTATGCCCGAGTAAATTGATTACAAAACTATCAACATGAGCACGGACTGGGCAAATAAAAGGGAGGGTAGTATAAGCGAACTATATGTGCTTCTTGTAATTGAAGAAAGTGACAGAATCCTTACTGAAAAAGTAGCTTCTTTTTCTTTCACAGCTTCACAGTAAATAACGGATATTTGTGTCGGCAGACCGCGTGTTTGTAGCTGTAGCTTCAGGTGGAGTTGGAGAACAGCCGACTCAGCCCGCTATCCCGGGACCATCCCTGGACGACGACAGTAGCAGGTAGCCTCGGGCTAGCGTTTGTGCCTCGACTGTTGCTCCCAGGCCTGTTGCCGGTTGGCTCAGCTGACATAGTTGAAGGCTGTAAAACGTCTGGCAGTGATGGACGATGACTTCGAACACCTGTTCAAGGTATCGCCAACAAAGCGGATGGAACTCACTCGGTGCTGCCAGCTCTATCAGCGTCGCAGACTCCGCAGCGACCACTTTTCTACTGTACGGCTACTGTACTTTCAAGCAGTTTTACTAATACCGCGGCCATGAAAACCCGTGTTTTGGATTTACCACTGCAGCTGCTTCTTGTCGGAGACTCCGCGGTGGGGAAGAGCTCGCTGCTCCTTCGTTTTTCGAACAACAGTTTCGACGACTTAGCTCCAACGATAGGTGGGAAGCCCGTAGTAGAGCCCCCACGGTTTTGTTGGATGCAACGTTCACTTCTTCCTCGCTCGTGCACCACTTCAGGCGTGGACTTCAAGGTGAAATACATGACACTTGAGGATAAACGGATAAAGCTCACAATATGGGACACAGGTGCTCTCGCTGTGACCTTTTCACTCACTGTTCCTTTCTCCAGACGGACAGACGTCCACAAAATGTGATTTCCAACCCAGTCTCTAGAGGGTTGCATGTACCTTATACAGCTCGTGAAACCCCAGAAAATGACGAAAGTCTCCCCACACCCACCCACCCTCTCCCCTTGTTCTTCTCCTCCCTTTCCAACACCCATACCTCACACGCGCGACACACTGGGATTGCAGCGGGCCAGGAGAGATTCCGCACATTGACAAGCAGCTACTACCGTGGAGCGCACGGGATTGTACTAGGTGCGGCCAACACGAGTAACGGGCGTTGGGGAGGCCGCCGTTATAAGCAGAACCCTATGCCACCTCCTGAGTGACCCTGATGGTGTGTCTCCTCCAGTGTATGACGTATCGAACCGAAGGTCATTTGAAAACCTCAAGGAAATCTGGATGAAGGAGGTGGACATGTACTCAACCATAGACTTCGCCGCCAAAATGGTCGTCGCCAATAAAATCGACCTCGCGTCCGAGAGGACAGTGTCAACGGAGGAAGGCGCTCGATTCGCAAAAGAAAACGGGTGTCTGTTCGTGGAGACCAGCGCGAAAGCTGACACTGCGGTGGGGCAGGCGTTTCAGGAGCTGATCCTCAAAATATTGGAAACGCCAGAGCTGATTCAGGAGCAGAGGGCGGGGTTAAAGCTTGGCAGCAGCAGCGGCGCTGCATCCGGCTGTAGCTGTTAAAACCATCAATCAATTTTACAACTTGCTAACTGGAAAGCAGTCCTTCAATAGCAATGTATATACACAGTTATCAGCCCTTCGCCACGCCATCCGCCCACCTGGGTAAGCTGCACTTGAACATGAGGCAGAAGCATCCGGAAAGGGCCAGGGGACAGCTAAATACCTAAAAAACGATGGCGACGAAGGTGCTGTGGTGGGTTGCGCGTTAGCGCCAGTACTGTGCCCACCGGTGCGTTGTTTCCATGATGGCAGGCATCAGAGCTGAGGCCGACTCATTTATGAGCTGCTGTATCCACTGCACTGCGGCGTCGTCATCGAGGTCCAGCCGCAGCTTCTCCTGCAGTTTCAGCATGACCTTCTCCGGGTCTGCCTTTATGTCAGGTAAATCTGCCCCCGCCTGCAAACACAAATCAGTAGAACACAATCAGATTCCATCCAATTCATCCGGTGGAGCTCACAGTCTCCCCAGGCATGTTGCTTGGCTAAGGGGCATACCATCAAATGGAAGAGGGACAGGATGAGGTTGGCACTCTTTCGTAGAATGTTGTAGGCTTCGCAGCAATACGTTCGGAACTGGACGTAGTGTTCACTCTCCGCGCCTCCCATCGCCTCAACCATCTCCCGGCACAGTTTCATGGGCGGGGGGAACGGTTTAGGGTCGCGCCCCATGATGAACCCGAAGTCGATGTGAAACAGACGGCCGTCCTTGCAAAGCATCAGGTTATCCTGCGGTTCCGAAACATTTCAGTGACCACCTGTGAGAATGAGAGGCGCTGGAATGCCGCACAGCCTGATGCAGACATACCAGGTGCCTGTCCCCGACGCCTAGAATGTATGTGATGACGCAATACCCGGCGCAGCTCTTCACGAATGCGTCCAAGACTCTCGGCTCGAGCCCAAATGGACCTGGAATCGCACGGAACATAACTATCACTGGAAACCCAAAGAAAGGACGGAGAGAGAGAGAGAGAGAGAGAGAGAGAGAGAGAGAGAGAGAGAGAGAGAGAGAGAGAGAGAGAGAGAGAGAGAGAGAGAGAGAGAGAGAGAGAGAGAGAGAGAGGGAGAGGGAGAGGGAGAGAGAGAGAGAGAGAGAGTAACCCCCCTTTTCTGACCTCTCCTATCTTTCTTTTCTTGCAAGATACGGGCCATCGAAAAAAGAGAGAGAGAGCCTACCGCTTGGGCACGGACTATGCAACGCAAAATAGCGGTTGATGGTTTTGTGTTCGGCAAGCACACGTGCCAACACCGTCGCATCCTGCACGCACTCAACGAGGCCGTCCTCGCAGCTCGTTGGGAGAACCCTGCCAGCAGAGCAAGAACAGCTGAAACTCTCCCCCGACCAGAGTATAATACAAACTAACCGCAAACATATGCTCTGAAATATTTTTGGCATATAACATCCACTCACTGGTATAGAGTCAGCTTCAGGTCCAGGTTCTCCTTCTTCAGCAGACGGTCCATCAGGGAGACAATTTGCACGACAAGCTGGTCCTAAAGAAACAAAAAGTTCTTCACAACAATGATGCCACAATATATAGACAATCGAAATATTATGTCCACTCGGGTTGTATGTGTGTGCGTGTGTCTCAACATGAGAGGAGATAAGTAAAACGCGGCTACCTGACGCAGATCATCCCCGCGTTTGTATATGAGAACAAGCTTGCCGCCCTCCGTGCCGTCCTGGTTGGCAGCTGCCACTTCTTGGGAATGCTCCGCGGGACGGTGGAGCGCAACGCCAGCTGTACTCAGAGAGGTGTTGTTTGCATTGGACCCCTGCCCCACAACACTATTTGGGGCAGTGTCTGCAGCGGCAAGGCCTGCTTCCGCGTTCTGATTGACCTGGTGAGCAAATGCAGCTAACCTTAAGCAGACACAGAGGGGGCTCCGCACACAAGGGGACCAGAACCATATAGACTGAGGTGGCGAGGCTAGAGCCGAGACTCACTTTTGGTGTCATCGGAACTGTCCTGAATGCGAGCCGTAGGGGACTCTGAGCAGACTTGAAGACTGTGCACTCTGCAGGGATCAACCCTGCAAGCAGCTGAAACGGATCCAGTGGGTTTGGCATGACTGCATGTGATAGCTCCCCACAAGAGCCAGTTTCAGATATCATCTCCTGCAATCGCTCCGTCTTTTTGGCAGAGCCGCCTCTCACAAGCTATTAAAAGAATTGAGAAAGGGACGTCAGCACACAGTGCTCCAAGCAGGCATGCAGCTTATACTAGATGAAGAAGCACAGATGAGCATTCACACACCTTGAACTCCTTGATGATATGAGCCAGTTGAGCGATCATTTCAATTTGGTGACGGATCCCATCCCACATCGCACACCTGATGAGCAAGGGTAAAGGTGTGTCAGGCAAGACTGGTGCATGTCGAGAGCAGTGACGGCAGAGAATGAGAACCAACGCTGGATGGGCAATGGGGGGTGGTACCCTTGTTGCTCGGAAATCATGGATTGGACAAACGCCTCGTGAACCTTTGAGGCGCGGGGTCCAAAGTTGGGGTCCTCCCACTCGGTGAACAGATACCAATGAAGGTACATCCCAAGTATAGGGTTATGAATCTGTGTCAGGGGCACCTAAACTCAAATTGGAATGTTTAAGGCCGGTATTACAACGAAAAAGGAAGACAGGCTGCCATTGAAATTGTGTGAATGAGGAAAGTGGGGGGTTGGGGCTTCACACCGCTCGTTTGATCAGAAAATGGGCCAGCTTCGACTCGTCGGCTGCTTCGTAGCGCAGCGCCTGAAGCAATGCGGGGCGTGTTGAGGTAGGTTTCAAAATTTTGCGCTAGAGATTAAGCAAAATCCACCAGTCACCCAGGACTGCTGCATAGCTCACCTGGACCAGCTGGAGTAAGTAGTAGCACAGCTCCTCATCTTCGGCGCGTTGCAGCACCTCGACAGCATGACGCCTGACCTGAAACCAGCGAGCCCCCGTCGCACTCAACCAAATACTCATGGAATCATTACAGTCAGGAATTGCGTGCTCCACGACATCAGCGGCCACAAAAACGGCGGTGCATACCTCTTCATTGGTGAAGTCTGGGGACAGTAACTCCAGTGCGTCCGCGATATCGATTGGAGCCCACCTCTGCATCAGATCTGCAGCCTATTGCGGGGAGAGAGGGTGTTCGGGTGAGATATGGGATGAGAATAACGTCAATCCGGGTCCGGGCATCACGTGCACTTGCCTGTTTCGCTTCCTGCGCGTCACTCCAGTCCACACTCTTGAGGAAACGTGTCAGAGCGCTACGGTCTGCCGTCAGACTGAACCTAAACCGCCACAGTAGGCCCTTCTGGTCGACCGTCAACGGTCTGTTGGGTGGCTGCTTTAGGATGCTCGCTATTTGCCGGCGTTCCTCTGTGTCTGGCTTCAAGTCGCGGTCTATCACGCCGCGTGTTAGACTGCGCGCCAGCTTTTGGGCCTTTAGTTCTGTTGGATTGTCTCGATTGACCTTGAATATTGCGGAGAGCACAGTCAGCCTGCTTCCACAATGAGCTCAGAAACAGCGAAAGTCCATTCCGTGCCCCGCATGCAACACGCATGCGCACCTCTGGGTCGTGAAGTGCTGCAGGGATGCGCCCCCCGAGGCCTGCAGCGTCTACCAACGAGAGGCCCACGGACACGGCCTGTGTAGAGAAAAAACAGTACATCAACACTGCAACATATGACAAATCAGTGGTAGGATGAAGCTGTGCAGGGTTGCGGGCGTGCCTGGTGGAAGAGGACAGTGTAAGGGAATGTAGGCAGCTCTAGAGTGAGAGTGTGTTTGGAATTGGTCGAGCCGTCGGTGAAAATGTGCTCATGTGCACGACGATCCACCTCCTGCATAATGGTAAGCGACTGTGTGAGTGCGATCCCATGCAGAACAAGTGCTGTCGGAACGCCCTTCCACACGCTGCAGCATCTCGTGACTGGGACGGGTTCACCTTAAAGGTGAGTTTGTCCAGCCAATCATTCTGCACCAGCTCCCCACGATCATACCTCTTGCACAGCGCCTGCAGCCGACTGGGACACCCAAAGAGAAATGCCCCAAACGTGTGTAAGTCGATGACATGATTATCAGCAATGGTGAGCAGCCACAGCACTGGCTTAGACTGACCCAAGTTCCCCGCGCGTCGCCACAGGCTCCTTTCCTGGCGTAGAGGACGGCTGCGTGACGTCCGCGACAAGCCCCGACCAAAGTCGTAAGCTCTGCTTTCCCTGAAAGAGCTCCGAATGTCAGCGCCGTAGATATCGGAAACTGTGGCACGCAACGACACCGCCGCCTCGGCACGAGAGGGGCTCACCGTTTTCAACCGGCCTTTTTTGCTGAACAGTGATATCGTGGCGCCACCCAACGCTTCGCGAGCTTGCCCCTCGGAAAAATGCCACACCGTCACAGCGAGAAAAGATGTGGGAAGCAAGTCGCGAAACTTCGCAGAGAGAGTTATCCACTCGTCCCAGCTCGCAGCAGGGCACCCAGAGTCCTGAGGCACAGGGCCTAGGTGAGCACGTGCCCATAATCTCCACATGAAAGATTGTGGGATCAGAATAACAACCAAAGTCGCAGTTTAGTGAGTGACTAAGTAAACCAGGCAACAATGAGCGGGAGCAGCTACCGAATTCACTTGAAACTCGGCGAACTCAGAGCAATAGTCTACGCCAAGCCGCTCCTCGTTATTATACAGGCTCAGAGTCACGAAGAGCGAGTAAGGCCTGCGCGATGGTTGGCGTTCAGTCGTTCGTAGGTTCAGGACAGCCGGTCAAGCTGGTTCATCCCGTATTTGATAGGGGGATGAACAAATAGTGGGCCGGCACGGCACGGCACGCAATGCAGGCTGTATCGCCTCTGATGTTTAGCTGTCCCGTTTACCTGTAATCCGACCAGTCGTCGGTGTGCCACCTGTCCTCAAAGTAAGGTAGCGCCCCGAAGAGGGAGCCCAGTTTCACGGCAACCTGGAGTTGGACGAGAAACGCACGACCCCGCGCAGTGCCCTGGTCAGTGCAGAGCCAACGTAGCCTGCGAGGGGGGGGCTAAAATCGGAGACGGGTTCACGAGAGGAAGTAGGACAGACGTAGTGAAAGGGACCACCACCCTGACAGAGGATGGGCTGGTGGTGAGGATACAGCAAGGGAGTAAGCCTAGGAACAGGAGATGCCCGCTATATAACTTGAAAATATTCTTACAAGAATTTACCCTAGGGCACGTTTTTGCCAAAGATGTCAGCTTGCTTACAATTTGGCCAAAAGACACCCACAGGCGGGGTCTGGGGGTCAATTAGCGCAGGATTATAGGGATGGGTGGGTGGGTTCGCGCGAAGCCTAGATTGGCTGAGCGCGAAAGCAGAGAGTGCCTAGGCTCGTGGCTAGCTACGGCTTATACGGCACGGGCTAGCTAGAGCTGACCGTTGGGGAAGTCGTTGGTCGTTGGCTGCGTCTAACTGTTCGGGCAAGGTGGTTGCCCTGCAGGCGAGACGCGCCGATATTAACGGTAACAGTAACCGCTAGAGTTACTGTCCCGTACACATGATATTGGATATGCAAACCTCTAGATTCAAATCAATCTGACCATTTACCCTAGGGCACGTTTTTGCCAGTAACCTAAAGCCAAAGGCTTGCACAGCCAGAATTAGTGTTGCGGGGGGGACGGAGTGAGCCAGCCGAAGAACCGCCAAGCAGCAGGGGTTGGGGTCATGGTTGGGTCAATATATTTTCCTTCGGTCACCGAGCTGTTTTTGGCCCAGCCACCCATAAATTTGATTACGGGGAGGGGGGCGCCGATGCAGCTGGCAGCGGACGCTGCGCCTTTCCGTAGGCTGTGCGATGTCCACTTGAAACCGGCGGGGGCGGCGGAGTTGACGGTACGGAGGGCGAGGGTGAGCCAGGCGGAGATGGTGGCCGCGGCGCCCCACTCGGCGGAAGGTTCAGCAGGGGAGCAGCTCCAAAAGGCGAGTGGGGGTGGCGTGTTGTAAAATTTTTTGCAGAAAGTCGCGCGCTGTTCCGTGTAGTAGATGAGCAGGTCTGCCATGACGGGGTTAGCTGCGACCGGGATAGCGATGACAGGTTTATCTGCCGCGTCGCGGCGCTGGTCTCCTTTAGATTTACGTACGAACAGGCAGATTTGTTGAGAGGGCCTGTCGACCACCAGGTCGCCGGTCTGGCAGCGGGCGCCAGTTTCGGCGCGGCAGAAAAACGTGTAATTGACACACACCGCTAAACAGGCTCTGAAGCGCTGCATCTGAGGGAGGGCAGCAGGGGTCCACGCGAACGTGCCGCGTAGGGTGTTGGCGGCGTGTAGGATGTTCAGCGCGACTTGTGCGGGTAGCGGGAGGCGAGCGGCGGTGGGCAGCAGGCGGCGCTGTAGCATGTTGAGTCCACGGCGGGCGTCCGCCAGGAGTTCGCCCACGGCGATAGGTTGGCGCCGGTGGTCGCGGAAGTACTTGTTAATTGCGCTGAAGTAAGGCTGCAGCGAGCTGGCAGCGACCGTTCCCAAGAGGGCTAGCCAGGCCGTGTAGCGGACCATCGTGGCCGGCGTGGCCTGTATCGGGGCGATATTTTCTTCTGCACAAAAAATAAAAAAACTGTCGAATTGCGCTCTGGTAGCTCAGGTACGTCGAGGGCGCTAGCGAGTTGCTGAGTAGGGCAACCGCTGTAACCCCGAGCTTATCTGATCCTAGGAGGTCTTGAAAAGTTTCAGCCAATTCGGAGGACCAGGGCGACTGTGCTGCTTCGAGGCGTAATTCGTAGCGCGGGGGTCCTGTACGCAGAGGGCGGACGTCCTGTACATGCGCATTTAATCGGTCCGGGCGTATCGCTCGGCCAATCGCACCGCGTCGGGTGTAAAGCCAAGCGGGGGTGCTAGCCGAAAGGCCACGATGCTCCAAGCGGGAGGTCCGACCCCTTCTTGCTTGCCTAGCCTGCCGGGGAAGAACAGGTCGCGGGACGCTGGGAAGTGCACGGTCTCCGTGGCCAAGCGGGCGAACGCGTGGTACCATGTTTTGTTTTGCCAGTAGGGGGCGATGACTGTTGCTTCGGCTTGAGCTTGTTCGAGTTTCGCGGCGAGTGCGGGTAGGGCCGACCAAGGGGGGTTGCAGTAGTTGTTCTCGCGTCTCCACGCCGAGTCGGGGAGGTGTAGGCAGTCGATGTCCTCGCACAAGGGGTCGCGCCAGCGGGCGTTGAAGCGTGGCAGCTGCGTGTTGAGCATAGACGCGAACCGGTCGATTGTATGCGGGCCCCACCGACGCTGGAGGTGGTTGAAGAGTTGAGGGTTTAGCTGCCAGTCCTCGGAGTCCAGTTCGCGGCTGAGCGTGTCGGCCCAGACGTTGGCGGCCGACCGGATGTAGCGTGGGCGGATGTGGATGTCGTTGGTGTCGAGTAGGAACCACAAACGCCGTAGCTCGGTCATCATGACGGGCGACCGGGAAGTTAGCTTGGTTAGGACGTCGACCACGGCAGTGTTGTCCTCGTGGAGGAGGACTTGTCGTCCGCGGAGTTGCGGGAGAAAGGTTTCGACCGCGTGCCGGACTGCCCGAAGCTCTTTCCACGTAATGTGTTGGAGGCGGTCGGTGGCGCTCCAAAACCCGCGGGCTTGGTAATTGGCGTCCTCGTTGAGGACGGCCCCCCATCCGTAGTCGCTCGAGTCGGCGTGCAAATAGGCGGTCTCGATGGGCTTGTAGATCGACCGGCCGTTGTGTTGGGAGGGTACCGTGCGCCACCATTCGAGGTCGCGCCGGAGTTGGTGGGTGAGGCGCACGCGTCCCCCCCAACCGGTACGGGTAGCCAAAACGTTGTGGAGCTCGCGCAAAAAGAATCGGGCGGGCGCGATGGCGAGGTAGAGAAATTGCGCTTTTCCCGCGAAGGCTGCGAGTTGGCGTGTGGGTAGCCATCGTGCGTTGGACGCTGCTCGTCCGAGCAAGGACGAAGCGTGTTGTGCGAGGTGGTGCAGTTTTGCGAGTGGGGCGCGAAACTCGCCGCGGTGTAAATCCACCGTGAGGCCCAAGTGGTCGCCGACTTGCGTTGGCGTCCACACACCTTTCTTGGGGTTGCGCTGCAGGCCGAGGCTGTCGAGCAGGGCTTGGACGCGCTGCCGAAGTAAGAGTGCCTCGTCGTAGGAGTCCGCCAAGAAGAGGAAGTCGTCCATGTAGGGGAGTAGGCGGGTTCCTCGCCATCGCGCGTTTCGGAGGAAGCGCTTGGACGGGCGGTGTGGGCCGGCCGGTGTAGCTGCGGGCGTGGGAGGTGGTGGGCGGCGTAGGTGGTTCGTAAACACTTGCGTGAGTTTGCAAAAGTAGTAGGCGGAGCCCGACCACCCCATGGGGAGGCACGCGAGGCGCCATAAGGTGCCGCGGTAGTTAACCGTGAAGTAATCCCGGTCTTCCTCCCGGATGCCAAGGGTGTAGTACCCATCGGCGAGGTCGAGTGAGACGAAGTAGTCCCCCGGTCGAGATAGATGGCGGAGGTGCTTGAGGGTCTCGCAAGTCATGTTGAACGTCGAGCAGTAGCGGTTGAGTTCGCGAAGGTCGATAATCAAGCGCCATTGATTGCATCCGGGTTTTGGAACCAAGAACATCCGGGAGACGTAGCGTGGGTTTGTAGAGCGTTCCCACGCGCCGCAAGCTTCGAAGCGTGGTAGTTCCGAGTTGAGAAACTCGAGTTGGTCGGGTGTGGCGTCTAGCATGGAGATGCCATGGTTGAACGGCTTGGGACGTAGGCCGTGCTTGAACTTCACACGTACGCCGTGGCGGATCCAACTTAGGACGTGACCGCTCGCGCCGATGCGCTCCCACTCCCGCCATTTTCGACGTACGCGGTGGCGCATGAAGGAAGATGTCGGGGAGCAGGAATCGGCGCGGCGGGCTACACCATCATTTCTTGCTTGGGGTTTTAGCCGAGTCGGTCGGCTTGGGTGGGAGGGTTGCTCGTGCCGCGGCTGCTGCTGCGGCGGCCTTGCGTTTGTCGGCGGCGGCTTTGCGGCTCCGAGCGTCGGGGCCGTTGGGCTTGTCCGGTGTGACTTTCGCGAAAGCGGCGCCGGCGGCGGCCTTGCTGGCAGCGTGTAAGCTGACTTCAAGAGTGCGGTCGACGAAAGCTTGGCATAGCGCGTCCAATGTGCCGGAGACCGCGGTAGGACGCGGTCGGCAAAAGCGCTCGTGTGCCAATTCGGCGAACACGCGGTCCGCATCCGTGCTCGTTTGTCCGCCCTTGGTGAGGCGGAGGAAGCCCAATCGAGTACGGGCGGCCTCCTCCGTCGCTGTGTGGGTGCGATGGCCCGCTCGGATGAGGGCAATCGCTGCCGCCTGCTCTGTAGGTAGAGGTGGGCCGTGCGACAACGTGTCCAAAGCCTCGCCAATTGCCGCGTTGGCGCAACTGTCGAAGAAGGCATAGCACCCGATGTGTAGGTACTAGTCGTATGCCGCTTGGGTGCGTTTGTCGCTTAGGGCACGGGCGGTGTCGTCCGTGAGAGTCCACAGACGTGGCTCCTCGACGTCTCGGGGGGGACGTTCGAGGCCGGCCGGGATGACTTCGCCGTAGTAGGTGAAGTCGACAAACTCGGCCGCGGCGGGGTCGGGTTCGTCGTCGAGCAGGTCGATAGGTGGCTCGGGGGCCTCCTTACCACCCTCCGTCGCTGTGGTCGCGTCGGTGGGAATGGACTGCTGTTGATAAGTAGTAGCAGGTGTGGCTGTCGTCGGCCGGAGCTGAGCGAGTAAGGCAGCGTTAGCCGCCAAAAACTGCTCAGTAATCCGTTGCTCCGATGCCAAAACTGCCGTACGAATCTGCTCGGCTGTGCGTTGTTCGAGTGTAGTAGCGTGAGGGTCGGCCGCTGCGGCGGACGTAGACTGCTCATGCTGCATATTGGGGAACTGCGTAGCTGAACGCGGGGAAGTGTCGCGTGACGCTCGAGTGCGCATGGGACGAAAGGTAAAACTGACACCCTGCTCGACTACTAGAGTCGAGACTGCATTCGCGCGAAGCCTAGATTGGCTGAGCGCGAAAGCAGAGAGTGCCTAGGCTCGTGGCTAGCTACGGCTTATACGGCACGGGCTAGCTAGAGCTGACCGTTGGGGAAGTCGTTGGTCGTTGGCTGCGTCTAACTGTTCGGGCAAGGTGGTTGCCCTGCAGGCGAGACGCGCCGATTTTAACGGTAACAGTAACCGCTAGAGTTACTGTCCCGTACACATGATATTGGATATGCAAACCTCTAGATTCAAATCAATCTGACCAAAAGCAAAGCAGACCACCATGTTGAAGTACCTGAATGAAGACTGCCATTAAGTACAGTAAATATGACGGTTAATGTACTGGACTGATGTAGAATATTATAGTAGATTGATTACAGTGACTGTTCAGATTAAATGTGATATCTGAACAGACACAAGTCAGCTCAACACGACCAGCTGCCCAGTCCCCAAGGGAACGCGTAGCTTCTTCTATGAGGGCGTCGACACAGCCCTCTCAGTTTCTTATCGACAGGACACATCTAGCTAGGGCCTTGCTATCCTGTCACTAAATACTAGAACAAGTTAGCTACACTTGTGTGCACTTGCTGCAAGCTAGGTTCTTGTTATGAGCTTGCAGCTCCACTTGTAAATCACTTCCTTGTTTCCCTCACGATTCAACAGTCTCAGCCTCTTTCTGCATCTCACACACACCATGCTTAAGTCTGTAGCTTCGACACCGGTGGGCCCTCCTTGCTAGGAGTTTCCTCTGCTCAGACTTGGTAGCGTGCGTGGTGCGTGGTGCTTCATCCTCGTCCCACTGTGGACTCGCCTCTGTGCTCTTCGTTGGGTGCCCGCTATAGCCCCAGCTCTACTCGTGTCGCTTTCGACACTATCTTCCGTCGACACCCTCGACTCGTTCCTCCTTGGGACTCCTTTGTGGGCGCGTTGTGGTGGTTTTGCTCTGCCCACGCTGCCATTCTCTAATCCTCGTCCCTCTGTGGACTCGCCTATGTGCTCTTCGTTGGGTGCCCGCTTCAGCCCCAGCTCTACTCGTGTCGCCTTCGGCACTCTCTTCCGTCGACACCCTCGACTCGTTCCTCCTTGGGACTCCATTTGTGGTCGCGCTGTGGTGGTTTTGCTCTGCCCACGCTGCCATTCTCTCATTTTTCTGCTCGCCGTCTGACTCGACACCATGGCATCCTCTCTCGGTGAGGTTGGTGACGCGCCAAGACTCTTTCGAGACTCGAGTTCCTCTGTCGTCCCTGCCGTCTCCTCATTCTTACAATTTAAAGACTTTAAACATCTCGCCCTCCTGAATGCTAAGGATCCGACCACCTTCGTCGTGTGGCGGTTGCAGTTTAAGGCAGAGGTTTGTAACAAGCAAGGGTTTACTGAATTTTGGTCGGAAGCCTCGACGTGTTCTACTCAACACCATGCGAGTGTGTTGTCGATTCTTAGCCAAATAATTCAGGATAATCAAGCCAAGACCAAGCTCCTGCGGTTCGTGTCGAGTGATGACCCCCAACGTGGTCGACGAGCTGTCGACGCTCTCCTTTCTACTTACCTCCCGTCTCCGAAGTTCCGTTCTGCAACTCTCAATCAGGCCATGTACCTCAGGATCCAGCGAGCTGAAGACCTGACTGACTACGAGAATCGGCTTAACCTCATTCGTATGGAGCTCGAGCAGCTAATGAAACCTCCCGACGAGTCTACACTTGTTGTTGCTTTCATCCAAGGACTGCGTGAGGAATTCAAGACTGCTGCTCAGCTTTTGTCTACGGTTGCTGTTGACGCCTTCACCCTCGATGATGCAGTTCAGCATGTGCGCGATTCCATGCTCATCGCTTCGCCCCCAGCACCACGGCCAGTCTCTGCATTTCCTGCGGAGGTGAACCGATCTCCTTCCTCTGATAATTTGGTTCATGATGCTTTTGTTGCCCAACTGTCCACCTTCACAGCTCAGGTGAAGTCTCTCACCGATTCAGTGGCTGCAATAGTTGCCTCCTCTCGTCGTCCGTCAAGTAAAGGCGCACATCGCCATCCAATCAGCTGTACCTATTGTGATAAGCGCGGTCATACTGAAGCTGAATGCTACCAACGACAATATGATATAAAACGTAATGCCGATGCTGTGGCGTCCTCTGAGACTGTCGCTGCTGCTGCCCTTGCTCCTCCTTGCTCCTCCTCCTCCTATCGCCGGCGCTCTTTGGGCACTGCCAGCATATTTGTCATCTCCATTTCTCCTCTAATCGGAGCTGAACACCTCCTTTGCTTCAGCCGATGTTTGGTTCATTGATTCCTCCCGAGCCTCCGAACCCGTTTCAGCTGTCGTGTCCCACTTTCGGGCCTTTAATGATGTCAAGCAAGATGTCGAGAAAGGTGGTGACGGCATGACGATGATGGAGACGAGGACTGCTGCTATGTTCGACAACATAATGGTGCCGCCCCCACAATCTGCGTCTCCAACCCCTCATGATGTGTCTAACCTCCCCTCTCGTGCTTCCCTTCCACAAGACTCTTTTCGAGAACAGTCATTACAAGAGAGCCTCAACTCCTGCGACTGCGCAGCTTACGCCTCCTCCGTTGCCGCCCTCTACTTGTGCAGCTCGCACAGCGCCTCCACCGTCTGTTTCCGCACTCACATGCTGTCTCCGGAGATCGTCCCCACCAGTCCCAGCGGTCCCTTCAAGTCTACTCTACTTGGTCGCGTCAATCCCGAGCTTCTTGTGGAGTGGCCCGCATCCACTCAGAAGGGGTGTGGTACCTCAGCATCCAAGCTCCCAATCAGACACACAAGCAACAGCATAAATGTAAGGACAGTCACATACTCACATGAGGAGTGGCGACCAATCAGTCAGCATGTCAGCGTATCTTATGCCAACAAGCAATGGAGCTCAGCCCCCACGTCATCCTCTTCATATATTTCATCTCAGCCGACGCTCTTCGTCGCCGGAGCTCATAGTAGTCGCCGGAGCTCATCTCACACGTCACCCTCTTTGACCGCTTCATCTCGAGTCGGATCAAGCACATGGACATCCGGCTACATGTTGTGCGCGACGCACACCTATCTATGTTGTCATGCGCTGCCCCCTTAATTCATTTTCTGACTTAATTGTCAGTCTGTTATTCAGTCAGGAGGGCTGTTGAAGTACCTGAATGAAGACTGCCATTAAGTACAGTAAATATGACGGTTAATGTACTGGACTGATGTAGAATATTATAGTAGATTGATTACAGTGACTGTTCAGATTAAATGTGATATCTGAACAGACACAAGTCAGCTCAACACGACCAGCTGCCTAGTCCCCAAGGGAACGCGTAGCTTCTTCTATGAGGGCGTCGACACAGCCCTCTCAGTTTCTTATCGACAGGACACATCTAGCTAGGGCCTTGCTATCCTGTCACTAAATACTAGAACAAATTAGCTACACTTGTGTGCACTTGCTGCAAGCTAGGTTCTTGTTATGAGCTTGCAGCTCCACTTGTAAATCACTTCCTTGTTTCACTCACGATTCAACAGTCTCAGCCTCTTTCTGCATCTCACACACACCCTGCTTAAGTCTGTAGCTTCGACACACCACACCGGTGGTTCGTCCTGGACTGATGTGGTCGTAATGTAGTCTTGGTACTGCTACTAACACATTACCCAGGTATTTAAACATCTAGCAAGTGCAGTCAGATTACTTACAACACCCCCCTGAAAATAGCTGCTAGGGGATGTGACGGTTCATTAGGAACAACTCCCCCTGGGAACAACTCTCCCCATGGGAACAACTCTCTTCATCATAGTGGCGGTGTGTCTGGACAGTGTTGGTCTAGGGAGCGGTTTAGTGAGTGTGTCGGCCACCATCTTGTCTGTGGGGAGGTACACGTCTACACGAGCTTGACGGTTCCCCGTTCCACATGATGTTTAGCGAGGTGATAGTTCAAATCAATGTGTTTGGTTTTGTCACTCCAGAGAGCGTTATGTGAGTAGGCAATCGTGCTTTGATTGTCCTTGTCAATGGCAATGGTGTCGGTGATGGGAACGTTAAGAAGCTCGCCAACAAAGTGGTCAAGATGAAGGGCTTCGCGTACAACGTCATCGACAAAGTAGTATCCATCCTCGCCCGTTGACGGTGCGAAGCATGTCTATTGCTAACTGCGGTTACTTATTGCACCCCTCCCAAGTGTAAAGACGTAGCCATATCTTGATCTCCATTGTCGGGTCTCGTTGGCCCAATCTGCATCGGCAGAGCCGGACACTTGGATAGAGTGGTCGGACCCCCTCCCCCCCCCCCCCCCCCCCCCAACATCGACAATGCTTTTCAGATAGCGCAATATCTTCTTCAAGGCGCGGAAGTGAAGTTCGGAGGGGTAAGCTTGTGCTAAGTCAAGGATGCTGAGGGCGGTAGAAATATCCGGGCGGGAGCAAACAACGGCATACTGAAGGTTGCCGAGAAGATTGGGGTAGGCGTTCTGCGCAATGCCGGTCACTGGAACAAGGGTGGAAGAGGGGAGTCCAACCAGAAGTCACTTTGAAGGCGCATCTCACACTATCCATCTCTATGCCCTCTTCATACATGAGCTTCGACACCACAGCTACGAGCTTTGGTAGCTTCTCCTCGATGTGTCGTCCCCAAAGACAAGGCCCATGAGCTTGCAAATCTCGACGCTATTGGCGCTTGCTTTGGACCGGCGGTGTTGTAGATTGTCTTCAACACAAAGGATGTCACATGCACCTTATACTTTTTGATTTTGCAAGTGTCGCCGAGCAGCTCAATAAGCGCCTTGTTGTCGGTACCAAGAATGACGAAGTCTTTCATGTTCGCCAACAGCCAACGAATGCGCGTGGTCAAAGTATTTTTCGTTTCACTAATTGCAGGCTGTCGCATTAGGGTATCTAAACCGAGCTCCTCCGAAGCACTCCTCTCAACATTGTTGAGAGACATAGTTTTGTGTTGGAATCAAGTTGCTACACGATAATGTTGGTTGAGTAGCATCGTGATATAGTTAGGTTGTGACTCAACACCGTAAGATGACAAGCCAATCAGCAATAGAGTGGATTATGTTGTTGATGGTGGCAAGTTGCCGAGCGTTAGATATCATCTAAAGGCTGATACTATACGTTGGCTCATGCTCGCCACAAGGTGAGCGCGTGTTTCGTGATAGGCAAGTGCTAGGTATTTGGTGAGGGTGAGATGACACGCAGTGTCACTCAGTGAGTGTAAGCATTCCTTATCGCCCCCTCCGCTTTAACATGCTATGGGCCCACAAGTTGCTAGTTCTTGGAGTCATTTGGCATGATTGGAACCTAGAGCTTGCTTCTCGAAGAGTGATAGACATTTGAGGTGTCGTACGATACGTGAGGTAGCTCACAAAGTCGGTGGCTCTTGCTTGCATTTGTAGCTTTATGTCGATACCCGGATGGTAGCGATTTGTTTGTGTCGCTTGGAGCCTTGAACTCCTAAATACCGACTCGTGTGACGTGAAGATCGGCTCGCCTTCTTTTGTTCTAGCTCGGCGCTTTTATGGAATTTTATATTCGCTTCCGGAGCTTGTCATCTGCCACTTTTTTTCTCTCGTGAAAACCTATAGTGGTATGGCTGAATTTTTGGAAAGCCATATTGCCACAACCGTAAAAGCACTCACGTACGACGTCACGTGACCGACCTTCTGAGACTCGCCTTAGTTGTATAAAATCCGGGAGTACAACCCCGTCCTCGGTCAGTTCTTTGTCGTCTCCTTTTCTGAGCCGCGTTGCCCGCCTCTTGACCGGTGCTTGGTGCTTTTCTTGGTGGCGATTTTCCTGATTTTTTTGTTCTCTTGAGAGCGCATCCGACGCACCTACCATGGAATCAGTGAAAGTACCGAAGGTCGATGGGGAGAGGCGAGATTTTGATGTGTGGAAGAAACGTTTCCATGCATTTGGCTTGATGCAAAAGTGGGCTCCGGCTTTGTCGTCCGATGGTGCCGCTTCCTCTCAACAATTCGACATGTACCCCACACTCATTTTTGCGGTGCCGGAGGACGATCTCTCTATTATCGAAGGCGTTAGCGAGGATGACAAGATCTGCGGCCACACTGTTGCGTGGACCGTGTTAGTGAGTCATTATGAGGATGAAGGTAATTACCGGTGTAATGAGCTATTGCATGACTTGGACACGCCGCAAGCGGACTGCGAGAGCGGCATTCAATACCTAAACCGGCTAGTTCGATTGCAACGACAGCTTGCCCGAGTTGAGGACGTCGTCCACGACCGGCGTCTCATCATTCACTTGGAGTAGGGCGTGCGCAGCGAATACCACTCCGTAGCCGACACAGGGGACGTACACAGCCTCAGCATGGATGCCGTCAAGCGTGATCTTTGTCAAAAGGGCATGCGCATTGAGAGTCATGCGCAATCGGATACAACGGAGCCTCCAACGCCTACGGCTTTTGCAACGTCTTATGATGACGCAACGACTGAAGTTTTGAAGCCGCTAGTCTCCGAGCTCCAATACCAGCTGAAATATCTGTAAGAAGCTACGATTACTCGTCGTGCCTCATATGGCAGAGGCGCAGCGAGGGTTTTTCATAGTGGTGTTTGCTATGGCTGTGGTAAGAAGGGCCATCGCAGGTTCGAGTGCCCGGACAACAACACCGGAGGTAAGTCTGCGCAGATGGACTCTTCCGCTGCTTCTCCGGCGGTCATGGACGTGACGGCCACCCCTGCGAGGCCATTCTCCGAGGCTCGACACATATTTGCGCGCGATGGGGAAACGTGGATGTGCTTGGCTGATATCACATTACTAGTCTGCCCCAAGACTTCAGTGAGTATCGAGCGCTCACCGACCAGTTGTGGGTGAAGGGCTCGGTCCACATCATTGTGAAAGCTAACGATGGAGAGGAGATTCATGCCATTCTGAAGAATGTGCTCCACGTTGTTGAGCTATCCCGTCGTTCGTTGTGGTCTTACCATCGGCTTTTTTAGCCTCACCCAAGCTCGGCGACAAGGTCATTGTGTGCTACTAGCTAATCTCGTGGACCACCTTAGTCTTCATGCCGGTAATGGTGGTGGCGTGGTGGTTCCATTGGAGCGCGCGCATTCGTTGGTGTGGTTGCCGGCGCGGGTTGCTTCGTCTAATCTTACCGTTTCAGTCGCCGCTGCGCCACTGGAAAAACAGTTGTGGCACTCCCGACTCGGTCACCTTGGCGAGTCGCAATTGGACGGGCTCTTGGCCACTCCGGGGGAGGGTGTGACGTTTTCTGCGTCGGAGAAGTTGGGCTTCTGTGAAACATGTGTTGTGTGTAAGTCGCACGTCAACCGCATCTCGCGTGAGCCGGCTGGCCGGAATGTCGGTGTTCTTGAGGTCCTAGATTTGGACTTCTGCGGTCCGCCTACGACTATTCCATCCTTGGGAGGGCGGCGGTACTACCTGTGTGCGGTTGATTTTCGCAGCCGCTTCATGTTGTATGATGCGGTTCACCCCAAGGATGAGGCTCCCGCCTCGTTGAGTCGCATGTAAACTCAAAACACGCCGCCAACGCACTTGTACCATTCGCTCATAGCTATTGTTGCTTACGCGTTCCTAACACTGTCGATACGGCGCCATTCACGCTCAAACTCCGAACAAGTGTTGCTAAGACCACAACTTTATCAAATATGGAAGCTGAAGGTGTGCGGTTGCATATTCTCCTTACGCGGATAGGTCGCCACGGCAGGTGTGCACTGTCGGCACATGCAACCACCCACTAGCCCGCTCACTCGCCCCCGCCGTAAAGCAACCGCCGACACCAACATCCCCAATGCCCGCCGGATTATTTGCGAAATGGCCAGCTAGAGACCAAACACAGGCAACCATGTGGGGATTTCTTGAGTTTTGTTGTATCGACGAAGTATCACGATGAAGTTTGAGTCTATCTTCGGTGTGTATTTTGCATGAGAGTGCCATGGCGGCTCAGAAACGGCGAATAGGCACCCTGGACGGCGAGTGCTTGGACTGCCTCGCGGAAGAGTTCGACGAAAAGTACCGTTTCGAACCGGCCCGATACCGAGATAGCGCATGCACGATATGCCTAGGCCCGCTATTGACTCCTATGGTGGTCGTGGAGCGCGAGACGTGGGAGACTTTGTTTCATGCAGCAACATTCGATGAGCTAGGCCGGGACTTCAAAATATCCAACGCGTCCAAGGTTGTGAAGTTGGTCGGCTTCCCTCCCGACCTACTGAGTAGTTGGATGAAGGACATAGCCACGACTACGAGGACGGGGAAGTCAGCATGTCATTTTTGGGACCGCGAGTTTCGCTCCGTGCAGTTTTGTGACCGTTTGAGCTGCAAGAAGTCGGGCGTCGGCTGCAGGGTTCGCGGGTGGATTTTTCATACTTGGTACGGGATGGAGCAATTGGCTGGGATGCATCTATCGCGACAAGCAGGCGCGGACGTCGCGTATGGGAATATCCGGAGGAGGAATAGCACGTTGAAGATAATCGTCCCACCTGGCACGGTGACGGAGACGCTGAGAAAACAGCCTAACGGTATCGTTACGTCGGAGGTTACCTTCAAGTTCAGCACTGCCAAGGTTGTAGTCACGGTAGATCCTCCAAGCACATGCCGACCCAAGCTATCAGCCTCTCGTCCTCTTTCGACGGGGGCCGAGGACGCCGATTTGTCAAGGTACCCCCACCGCCCCCTATGGGACTGCAATCAGCGCGAGTATGCGCAGTTCAAGTTTATGCAGTCTGTTAGGGACGACCCGGAGATTTACACCAGCAAACTTCAGCTGCCTGATTTTGAGCACCTGCAGCAACGGGCAGCGAGCTGGACGTTTCCTGAGCCCACCTTGCGCCCAACGTGGGGGAAGACAAAGTATTCACTAGCCTTCCCAGTGTTGTAAGTAATTCCTAACGCAGATTAGTTACAGAGAGCTAATGTATGCTCTGATAGAAGTCCTTATGTACAGGACATCACCTAGAGTGTCTGAGCGCGATATCACAAACTAGCGTACAGACAGCTGACAGCGACAGCTGACACACACTCTTGTCTCGACACCAGCCGCCACCCAAGGCTGGTCGTGTAGCGTACCTGTAACCATCACGTTACAGTATCTTCCTTATCGAACCGTGCATACCACGTTCAACAGGTTATGGGCCCCCCACAACGTTACCCGGGATAGTCAGACCTCCGAAATACGGCAGCCCCAAGTAGGAGAAGAGCGTGCAACCCAGATACTCGCTCTGAAGTCAACACCGACGCTAGCCGCCCAAGGTCCCCCGTGGCCGCCCTAGGCTAGCAGTACCGCCTCCGCCACCCAAGGAGAAGAGCGTGCAACCCAGATACTCGCTTGAACTACCACTACCGACACCAGCCGCCCATGGTCACATATGGCCGCCCTAGGTTGGTTGTCTACACCACCCTGCTCACAGCTCACCGATGCTATCGACCGGATCTGGTTTCAAGATCAAATTCAAACCGATTCGCGAAAATTCGGCCCGCGCGTACTTTAAATAGTATTGTTTTTGTTTTTTCCCGAGGCAACGCCGCAACGCTCATCTGACAAAGCGAGGTTCTAACCTTGCCCACGGCGAAGGGGGGGGAGTCGACACGATAGCGCCCGACTATTCTTTCCGAGTGCCTACACGCTTGTGGCAGCCCTGTTGGCTTTTCCCCGCACTCGCCGGTCGCTCTCATGCGATAGCTAATTCGCCCGTGGACGGTTTTCCCGCTACATGTCAGACTAGTACATTAAGCAGTACATTTGGACCAGTTTATTGTCGGCAACTCGCCGGTAGCATCCCGTTCCTGTGAGCACCTGTAGCGTCACCTACCCGGCCTGAGATACCGCTACCAGAACAACGCCTACGACCAAGATGACTCCTTCCTTAAAGACAAGCAAGGGCGACGACAAGACCTAAGCTACCTTGAGGGGGAGTGTTAGAACTAGCATTGCATTACCTAGTGCTTATGTACAAGGTAGCTAGTCCTTATCTTAGTACTTAGTGTTGTACTAATAGCGGTACTCTATTTCCCCGTTAGTGGCGGTCGGCCGGCCTTGCCGGTGCCTTTGCCGGCCGCCATCTCTCTCCTTTCACTTCCTTTGTCCCCACTGCTGGCCCCCTAGCGGGGCCGGCTAGACATCCCGTGTAACCATACCTTCCAAACTCCAACAGGTTATGGAGCCCTCCACCTGAAGGTTACGCGAGACAACAGTGCCTTTCGGCGTGCAACTTGGACACTCGCCCGAAGGCAAAGCCATTTTTTTTTTTCGAATAATCATACTTTACTCTGTATATTTATTTCCATTTTCTCAAACACTACTCTACGGAACAGCCCCGCTACCACCTACTCTACCCTACGCCACGACGACCTAGCCAACCACACAAGCGCACTCGCTTGTGTGGACATGGTGCATACAGGTCCAAGCTGGAGTGGGGAAGGGGGGAGCATTGTGAGGGTGAATACTCATACACAGGGTGCACGACAGCTTCAGCCGTAACGTAGAGCAGCGGACATATACACCTGCCTGTTCTTGCCTCGGCTGTCACTGTGCCCCACACTGGGTGGAGGATACGAAAAAGGTGCATTGAGACACCCCGGGGCAACAGGCCGACGGGTCGGCGGGCATCAGGCCGTCTCTTTGTATACCGTCGTTAGGCACAGTTACCGCTAGTGGATTTTTTCCACTGTCCGGTTGGGTACTCGACCCTTTTTACGATGGCGCCAAAATCAAAGCCGGCACCTACCGCATCGGCCGCCGACTCGGGTGTCGACTCCGGCACGTGCGACACTCCGTTGCCCGACTCAGCCGGCGACAGCATTCGACTGGTGATGGAACAGCTACAGCTGCTCCACGCCAGAATGGACGACCAGGACCGGACGCAGTCGGAGCTTCTCCGTCGGGACGCACTGCGCGATCACCCGGTGCCTATCGACACGGCGCCGTTCCAACCTGTGCCCAACCAGTACCGGCCTGCTAGCGACCCCGTGCCTACTCCGGTACACGAGTACCCACTCCACAGCAGCGCCAGCCGCAGGCCCACGATCGACCCGGAGTTCGTTGCGATGACAGCAGACTGGGCCACCAACTTCGACGGTGACTCTTTTTCCCGGTCTTTCCGCATGGACGCTCCGCTTATGCCGAGGACGGGTGAATTCAAGACCTGGAAGCGCGACTTCCTGTCGTTTCTTTCGATTAAGGGGGCTGCACTGATCCCTCAACTTGCTCTTTCCTCCTCTGGCGTGCCTCTGAATCCAGTCGCTCAGCGGTTCGCGCACGCGATGCTCGTTCAGTGCTGCCGCCAGAACAAGCCAGCTGCACAGGCCATCGCGGGGGTCCCCGCTGGACGACTCGACTGCGGGACAGCCGCATGGGAAGTGTTGTGCGAGAGACTGGACGCGCAGTCCATTTCACGCACGCTGTCGCTCCTGGACCGCATGATGGTTCGTCAGGCCTCTGGTCAATCAGTCTCGGCATACGTCCACGCTGTGAAGCAGTGCTTCGATGAGCTGAACGAGTGCCTGCAGCTGAAAGATGGCTCTGCAGCCATTCACCCCCACGTCCTCGCTCTGGTCATGATTCGCGGTCTGTCGAACGTTGGGCAGTATGGCCAAGCCAAACAGTGTGTGATTAATGCCTTTGACACCGACTTCATCCTGTCAGCCGACAAAGTGATGGGGAGCATTATCCACCAGGCTCAAAATCTTGATGCAGATGTCTCCAACAAGGGGGACACTGCTGATTCTGGGCCTGCGGTCAATGCCTTCCTTGCGGATCGCAAACGGCAGGGTGGCCGTGGCGGTGGGGGATGGACCGCGGACAACAAGAAGTCCAAGTTCGCAATGAAGTGCGGGGCCTGCGGAGACCCAAACCATGTCTAGTCGACCTGCAAAGCGCCGGATGCTGATGTCCTCCGCTGGACACTGGCCAAGCGCAAACAAATTGCCGAGAGATACGCGGACCAGCCTCCCCCCACTGCACACCTCAGCCACCTTCCTGCTGCTGAAGCATCTGAGGGACATGCTCCCGCTGAGGACGCACTGGAATACGACATGCAAGACGAGTATGACGACACTGAGGTCAGTACGTCCTTTGCCTCAGTTGCATTCACGTCTGCTGCATCTCGTGTTGCCGACCTGTCTGAGTACTGGGTAGTTGACTCTGCCTGCTCCGTTAACTTGACGTCATTTCGGTCGGATTTTTCGGAATTTCATCCATCCTCCCGCCGCAGCACAGTTGGTGGTGTCGGTGTCACGGTCCAGGGCAGTGGAAAAGTCCGCATCCCCATTTGCCTGACCTCCGGTCGAACAGTCTTTCGGCTCGCTCATGCCATGTACACCCCTGACTTGTCCTCTCGATCAGCGCAACGTATCAGTCGTCTCCTGAGTGTCAGCTGGATGCAGCAACACTCAGGGTGTGCGTTTTCTTTCCCTACAGACACTGACTCTGGCACTGTGCGTGTGACCACAGGAATGGGGATGCTAATCCCGTCGGGGAACGGACTGTACCTCCTCCCGAGGTCGCATACCTGTGCGGGGATGTCCTCGCCCACCGTAGACAGTCGTAGCCAGAACTCTGTCGCACTTGCTGCTGAGTGCGACGCTGCTTTGTGGCACAGTAGAATGGGGCACCTGAACATGCAGAGCCTGCAGGCTCAGCATTCTCATAACACGGTGTCTGTACCGGTTATGCCTAGTTCTGTAAAAGATCTCGCCTGTGAGTCTTGCAACCTGAACAAAGCCACGTCTGCGCCAAAAAATCGCACAGCATCTCAGAAGCCAGCCGCCCCGCTTCAACACATGTCGTGTGATCTGTGGGGTCCTGTGAGTGTACCCTCCCCCTACGGCCTGCGGTATTGCCTGCTGGTCATCGACCACCACACTAACTTCATGTGGGTGCGGTTTCTGAAGTCTAAGGATGAGACGTGCGCGCAACTGGAGACCATCCTCCTGGACGCGCGGCATACTCATGCCCGTTATCACTCACACCTCCATGCATTTGCACCGTTTCTGAAATTCGACTCAGACTCGGTTTTCGAGGCCGCGAACACGCAGCTCATGTGCGCGAGATTGGGTTTCAGCACTCAATTCTCGGCGCCCTATGCACATCACATGCTTGGGAAAGCAGAACGCCCGTGGCGCACACTGCGTGACTGCGCGTCCTCAATGCTTCACGCCATGTCTGTGCCTAACAGCATGTGGTCATGCGCGATCAGCACTGTGGTCCACCTCCGTAACCGTACTTACAGTCGGGCTGTTGGCCCGTCTGGGGGGGTCCCTGTCACCATTCTCACAGGCGCAGTCCCTGACGCGTCAGTATTTCGCGTGTTCGGATGTGCAGCATTTGCCAAGGTACCTGATAACCTCAGACGGAAACTTGGCCTGAAAGCGTTCCGAGGTGTGATGGTGGGGTACTCTCATAACTCCCCAGGGTATCGTATCTACAACCCCGCGACCAGGCGCATCACCACGTCTGTTCACGTCAAGTTTGAAGAGACTGTGCCCGGGTTTGGGACATCCCACCCTGTCGCCTCGTCGATTGATGTGTGTGCAGACACAGAGGCTCTCCCCATTTCCCCTGAAAGTCACCCACTCCTAGATCTGACCCTGGACACAGATGACACAGGGTGTGTGGAGGAGGTCGACAGACCCGCTCGCCCTCGCGGACCGCCTACTCGCTATGGGGAGTATGTTGCCCATGTCTCTGCTGTGCCGCGCGTGTGTGTCACTGACTCGTGTGAGCACGACCTGTCCGACCACATGGACGACATTTTTCCACTCCCTGATTTCTCCATGATGTCAGCTCAGCCACGTCACAGGTACTCTGAAGGACCTGTGAGTGATGTCGCTATGGTGTCCGCAAGCGTCTGTGTTGAACCCACATCTTACAAGGATGCCTTGGTTAGTCCACAGTCCGCGGAATGGCAGACAGCCATGCAGGTGGAATTCAACTCTCTGACGTCCAACCAGACGTGGGATCTCGTTCCCCTGCCCGCTGGACGCCGCGTGGTCAACAGCATGTGGGTCTACAAGGCTAAAACAGACGCATCTGGTGCTGTTTCTCGATACAAGGCACGATTTGTCGCAAAAGGCTGCAGCCAGCGCGAGGGGATTGACTACACGGAGACGTTCTCACCCGTCATCCGGCTAGCTAGCCTCCGCGTCTTCTTCAGTATTGCCGCTGCTCGTGACCTCGACCTGGGCGGTCTCGACATCGACACGGCGTTTCTGTACGCACCCATCAAGGAGGATGTCTACATCAGACAGCCCCTGGGGTTCGATGACGGTACCACCAATGTCTGTCACCTCCGCCGGTGCCTATACGGCTTGAAGCAGTCCCCCAGGGAGTTTAACGAGCTGCTTCGCGACTGGCTAGTCTCTCAAGGCTGGCGCCAGCTGATCTCTGACCCATGCATCTACATCTTTGAGGCCGACGGCGTCTTCGCCATGATTGCCCTCTACGTGGATGACATTCCTGTGGCGTGCAACAACACCGCCTGGCGGGTGGCCTTCACCGCGCTGGTGCGATCCCGATTTGACATCAAGGATCAGGGTGACCTGTCCGACATCATCGGCATGCACATCACCAGGGACAGAGCGGCGCGCACCATCAGCCTTGATCAAGGCAAATACGTGCGCGAGCTGCTTGAAAAACATGACATGGTGGACTGCAAACCCTCGTGTCTCCCGATGGACCCCGGTTTTTTGGCTGCGCTCTCCAAGCAGACGGATGTACCCCTCACAGGCGCGGACCGGGACATTTACCCGAGTCTGCTCGGCAGTTTGCAATATGCCGCTGTATGCACTCGCCCGGACATTTCGACCGCGCTCAGCATTCTGGGCTCTGCGCAAGCGAACCCTACAGTAGCCCACATGCAGGCCCTTAAGAAAGTGTTGCGCTATCTTAAAGGGTCTCCAGCCATGAGCCTGACGTTGGGGGGGGGTGAGGACAACACTCTCCAACTTACAGGCTTCGCTGATGCAGACTGGGGCAATGACAGTGTGACACGCCGGTCAAGATCGGGATTTGTTTTTACACTGGGCAGAGGTGCAGTCAGCTACAAGTCTAGAAAGCAGTCCTCCGTCGCACTGTCAACATGCGAGGCTGAGTACTACTCAGCAGCGGACGCGACTAAGGAGGCCATCCATATTCGACAGATGTTGTCGGAGATCTTCAGTCGACCTGTCAGCGGGACGACCACAATCTGGGAAGACAACCAGAGCTTCATCGCCTATTCGCAGAATGCACTGGTGAGCGAGAAGACCAAGCACATCGACCTGAAGTATCATTTCGTGAAGGACCACGTACAGCTGGGGACCGTCAAACTACGGTACCTACCCACCGGTGACATGGTCGCTGACATGCTGACCAAGCCACTACCTGGACCTGCACTCGTGAAACACAGGAGCGCCATTCTGGGGACATCTGGACCCATGCAGCGACACACTTTGTAGAAGGAATTCTGTAATCACTTCCATCTGGTCACAAGACACACCTTAGCTATCTTGAGGGGGAGTGTTGTAAGTAATTCCTAACGCAGATTAGTTACAGAGAGCTAATGTATGCTCTGATAGAAGTCCTTATGTACAGGACATCACCTAGAGTGTCTGAGCGCGATATCACAAACTAGCGTACAGACAGCTGACAGCGACAGCTGACACACACTCTTGTCTCGACACCAGCCGCCACCCAAGGCTGGTCGTGTAGCGTACCTGTAACCATCACGTTACAGTATCTTCCTTATCGAACCGTGCATACCACGTTCAACACCCAGTCACAGCAAAACCATATCAACACCCGCGCCTGACGAAGAGCAAGGCTGGCTTCGCGACCTATGCTGACCACCTGCGAGTGGTCGAGGCGTGGAATGCTGCGGACGCTAGGCGCATGGCACGGGAGAAGAAACTGAAGGAGGAAGGAGAGTACCTACAGAAGAGGAACGAGCGGCTGCGGGTGATGGTCGTACCTGAGGGGCGGGAGCGCCTCAAGCAAAACATGCAATACTCGCTCAGCCGGGACCCCATGTTCAACGGCCAAGACAAGGCAGCGGGTCTAAAGCATGCCATTGAGCTGTCGGAGGTGCCAGCCCCAGCAACGAACATTTATCAATATGACGCATCATGGATAACAAACTTTTTTGGGGCATATCGTGCAGCATCTAGCAAGCGCCGCCGCCGGTAGGCAATCATATGTAATCATTTCTGTTGTTACATTTTTGTCACTCGCCCCTTGCCTTTTTCACTGCACGAGATTCATTAAAGTTGTGGGTAGGGTACTTGGTTTTGAGTTTGTTTTGGGTTTGCTCGTGAGCCTCCCTCTTGGCCTTCGACACGTGGCCAGTGCATGTGACATGCACTCTATTATGCCGAAGCAGCTGCCTGTGTGATGGTTGGGCTCGCATCTTCATCGTCATATGCACTCGGGTGAGCACCACCTTGGACACATTCCCCCTCCTTGCTGAGCGCTTTCGGGCAAAGAACTTTGTCATCTGGTGCATGGCCTCGGCTCCTTGACTACACCATTTCACTAAGCCACCCCATTGCCTCACAAGGTCGCCCATGTGACACGCCATTATGTGCATGTAGACAGTCACGTGAGAGTCAGCGGCCACCTCCAAATATGCAGCCATAAATTGGGCGCCATGTTAGAGTTGGAAACGGATAGTTACACGGATGTTGTGCCGGCCCCACAAGGGGGCCGGCTGTGGTGACTTGAGAAGTGGGAAGAGAGAGATGGCGGCCGGCGAAGGCACCGGCAAGGGCCGGCCGACCGCCACAAATAGGGAATAGAGTACCGCTAATAGCATAACACTAAGTACTAGAATGACAAATGGCTACCTTGTACATAAGCACTATGCAACGGGATGCTAGTGCTAACACCCCCCCTCAAGGTAGCCGAGGTCTTGACGTCGTCCTAGCTTGCGTTGAGGAAGGTGCCATCTTGGTCGAAGGTTTAGTGCTTGTAGCGTGTGCCTCAAGCCGGGTAGGTGTAGCGACATGCGCTCACAAGAACGTGCCGCTACCGGCGAGTTGCCGATATGAAGCAGTTCCAAATATACTGCGTAATGTACTATTCTGACATGTAGCGGGAAAAACTGTCCACGGGAGAATTAGCCGACGCATGAGAGCGACCGGCGAGGAGGAAGCACAACCAACAAGGTAAGGCTAGGGATCAGCCATCGATGCATCGTCGATAGTATCATCATCACTTGGTGATAGTGCCATCGATGTGATAGGTTGCGACATCGACATCGACACGATGGCAGTAGTGCTAGCATCAATGCCATCAATTATCAAAACAATTGCAAAATTCTGATTATCTAAGCCCGATGTATCGATATATCGTCCCAAATATCGATATATCGGCGATAATATCGGCTTAAATTGCCATCGATGTCAGCATCCCAAACTATCAACATCATAAACATCGACAATCCAAGATATCAATACCATCAACATCGACGTTGCAAAATATCATTACCATCAACATCGACAAAATTCACTTGATCCCTATCCTTTCAACAAGGTTGTTTGTGGCGTGTAGGCACGCAAAAACATAGACGGGCGCTCGTGTTGACTCCCTCCTTTCGCCGTGGGAAATTTAAGCTCCTCGCTAAGGAAGGTGGGCGTTGCGGCAATTGACTCGGGAAAAAAAAACAATACCAGTACTAAGTAAAGTACTGAAAGGCTAGGTGAGACTGAAAGCTGGGTGGGGCGAACGTGGCGCCGGGCGCTTTACACACGCTCTTCTCCTTTTTACGTGGGAGATGGTAGGACAGTCGCGGACAACCAACTCGAAGGCGAAGCGTGGGGTCGGTGGGACGATAAATTACTAGCGTGGCGCCGAGCGCTTTACACACGCTCTACTCTTTTTTACGTGGGAGTAGGTAGGACTAGCGTGGCGCCGAGCGCTTTACACACGCTCTTCTCTAGTGTAACTTGGTGGAGGGCCCATAACCTGTTAGAGTTGGAAACGGATAGTTACACGGATGTTGTGCCGGCCCCACAAGGGGGCCGGCTGTGGTGACTTGAGAAGTGGGAAGAGAGAGATGGCGGCCGGCGAAGGCACCGGCAAGGGCCGGCCGACCGCCACAAATAGGGAATAGAGTACCGCTAATAGCATAACACTAAGTACTAGAATGACAAATGGCTACCTTGTACATAAGCACTATGCAACGGGATGCTAGTGCTAACACGCCCAGATTATCCAATTCCTGCGCATGCGCTTCCAGTCATCGCATTCTCTTGTGACATCATCGTTGAAAAGAAAGAACGCCTCCCAAACTGCCAGTGCTTCCGCGTCGACATCCTCATTCAGCTCACCACTGCCGTGGTCTTTAATGGCGATCTTCAGGATAGTATCGTAGTTGTCAAGGAGCAGACGGCATGTCGGCCCCGGCTAGCTCTCTGCAGAAACGTTCAGCTTCTTAACACCCTTTTCGTCACTGATAATCAAGGATAAATTCTCGTAGCACCACTGCCCAACCTGCTTGAGCTGCTCTTCATCACAATTTTCCTGCACGGTATGAAGAAAATTCTGTGGCACCACCCTCAATAGGCTGTGCAGGATGTCCGCGATGTAGTACATCACGCTAGGCATGGGCATAAAAGGGTTGGCGACCTATGCACTGGCCGAAGTGGTGTTGCTACAAGGCTTGGCGCTTGCTCGTAGTCATGCCCTCCGTCGATGGGGTCTCACTGGCCGCAGTGACAGAGCAAGCACAATCTGCCAAAACAATTGCACATATCAGCAAGTCACACACACACACACACACATACACACACACACACACACACACACACACACACACACACACACACACACACACACACACACACACACACACACACACACACACACACACACACACACACACATGTAAATCGCAATCGAATGATATTGAAACGCACCGGGAGCAGGGCAAACATAATCATAGTCTAAAACTACGTGCGCCATCTGCGACATTTCCTGAATCGTTCGTTGAGGCAGTCCTCCAAAGGGATCCCAAGCTGACTTTGTCTTGAATAGGTGCTCTTTTCTGGCCTTGCAGTAAATGCACGGGTACTTTGACGAGCACTCACACAGCCCTAGCCATCCGTTAAGCAGCTTGAGGTCTCCACCCATACATGACTGCACACTGTGGTGCCTCCCGTTCACAATAAGACCTTCAGCGAGCAGGTTTTGCATCACCTCTGGAATTCCCGGGCAGCTCCGCATGCTGTCCTCGTAGCAATCATCACGAAGATAGAAGGAGCACGGCAGGTTGTTCTCCACTGAATTGACGAGAAAACCTTCCTTTCCCTTCACACCTACCACTGAGCTGTCGTCATATACAATCTGTGCACATCATTGTCGCGTAAAATACATTTTCAGTATAACTTATCGACTGGTAATCTGACTATGCTTATAGCATCAATAATACGCAAAGAATCACCTTCAGCACCACCACAGTCCCATCTGTTCTAGTGGAGCTGAAAATTACGGAAGCATCGGCAATCACTTGCACCCGCAATTCCTCACCAGGCTTGATCAGTCCTTCCTTCAGCAGCCTCCGTGCACGTTGTTGCAACACTAGTGATAGATCCGATGTTGTTGACACTAAGGTTGTGGACGATTGCAACCCTACTGCGTTCAATTCCTGCTCTTGTGTTTGTAGCAATGTAGGTACGGCTGGCCATTTGCACATCTGAGCTACTCCTGGCAACACCAATCTCACCATCTCTTCCATGTCCTCATCCCATTTGTGCGTTGTCAGGTTGGTAAGACGTTGATATGCATCTTGTGACAGCCTCAGATCGGTGTAAACCTGCAACCCATTTCGCTCCCACATGTCTCTTATCGCATGCAGTGCACGTTCCTCGGCTGCTTTGAACACATGCTTAAATTGCTTAGATTGCAAAATAGCATTTAGAAGCTCTGGGTAGTTCGCTAGCAAAGCACCCAAAATGAAACGGGGTGTGTGTGCTGCTCGAACATCATAGGGATGTCCAGCCAGGTCCCCCGCCTCACGAAATTCCTCGCCGCGTCTGTGCTCTCTGTCATCCACACTGCGACCATCCGCCTCCTCCTCGCCGTCCCCGCCGAACACACGTTGCCAACTGTCGTCGTTACCGACAGCCTGAGTCAATCAATTCTCTAATGGTTTAGCTTTGCGTCCGATGTACCTTTGCACTGTCCCGCGTGAAGCGGTATCTCGAAGTTGGTATGACAGCCCGCTAGGTCTTTGCCGCTGATGATGCGACCGCCGGCGGCGGTGAGGCTCGGCCTCGGCGTCGTCACTACTACCGTTGTCCTCCACGTCGCTGCTACTCCCACTGTTGTTGGCAGTATTTCCCGGTGCGCCTCTTCGATCGGCGCTATGCTTCAGCAGTATTTGACGTTTCAGCCGTGCCACTTCTTGCTGAATCTTCTTGCGCTTAATCTCTCCCTCGACAATTTGCCTTTCCAGTTCCGATACTTGCGACCGCAGACTTTTCTCACTATCCTTATGGTTGTCAACCTTCGCCCTCCATTATCTCTCCGCCTCATTCGAACTAACTAACTTTCGGCGGTGGTCGCGGACGCGTGACTGCAAATTCTGCACGGTTGTTGTTTCACGGATTCTCGCGCGGGCAGTGTCAGCGTGGGATGGTGAGTCGTTGTTGTTTTTGTTGACGATGATGCCGACGCCGCCTCGTCGCTGCCCCACTCCGACACTCGGCGGCTACCTGCAATGGATACTTCCGCAGCCACGGCATGCTCCCTCGCCTGCCGTCTTATTGCCGCTCGCTGCCTTTTGGACTGAAAAGGCATACTGCCTGCGGATTTCGACGTGTTGCTGCTGAGAAATGGTATGTTTTACCGATGGTAAGTCGACATGCCGCAATACGGTAACCATCGCTAGCCCCACTACTGGGCCGCCTATCAAGCACTACCTCTGACAAGTACGGCCACCAAGAGGGCGTACACAGTCCGTACGGTCTAGGAAAGACCAAATTAGACATGGCGGGGTTTGTGGGGCGTTCGGAGGTGTCAAAAGCAGTGTGCAATGTGGTACAGCGTGCGCATAAGTTAAAATGTATGAAAAAAGGTCCGTTTTTTGCGCTGTGATAAGGCTCGGAATTTAATAGGAATGAAGAATTGGTAAACCCATATCGACAAACCCCACACAAATCGCCTCATGAGGTAAGCCGAACTCGATGAGTGTTGCTCGGCACTCCGGCTAAGCTTTTCCGGAATATTGCGGAAATTATAATAATTCACAAGAACAAAATTTGCGGGTGCTGGAATTCAATAGTAAGTGCATTCGATGCGCATTGAAAAGGTGCGTTCAATGTTACTTGTTTCTAAACGTTTTTACATTATTTCAATAAGTTATGATTGTTTGATCATTGTGGCATAACGCGGCTTGCCCTTGGGTTATGCACATTTCGGTGATACAAGTCTACATACAAGCGATTTCGTGCGTTTCCCACATAGAGGCATACCCAACATCTCCTCCCTCCGTCGCCTATGCATCGTATTTGCGCGACCGTCGCATAAGCATCCACATTGCGGGAATGTGCGGGCGCAATAACCCCAAGTTCACCTGCTACGTAGTGATTGAATTCGCGCCCCGTATTTGTCGGCTCGATCCCTCTTGGACGCCAAAGCATTGCATAGGATTTCAGGAGATTTGTCAATAAAATCGACGCATTATATCACATTTTTTACTTGCGAAGATGCGCAATCTCGTACTGACTTTGTGAAGGAGTGTGGAACAATTATGCAAAAAAATCTACAACTATCTATACATTTCTCCAAAAAAATCCCCAAAACTTTTAAAAGCAAGTATTCATATGTACGGGTGTTGCTAACTCTAGTTCTTGCGCTTTGACGGTTATGTCAGTATGCATCATTTCGTTCGTCGAACTACTTATTTTCCTTTTTGGCGACTTTTAGGGAGTTTCCGGCCAGAATTCATGCAACATCTTCCTACGCTCTCCATGGTACTTTGGGTTATTCCTAATTCCTACCTTGGCGACACTTTGCAAGAGGGCAGTGATGATGTTGTGGCATGCCTTCTTGTTCGTCGGGCTTAGGTTTTTTTTCAGTTTTCTTCTGTTTATTTGGTGGTCTCCGCTACTTTTTCTTGCAAAATAATAACCGTATTCAGGTACGATTGGTATCTGTATTTAAATAGGTACGAGTATCTGTGCTTTTGGAACGCTATCAAGCTTCGTGAAGTAGGACAGGTTGTAAAGCAATTTCTGCGCGCGGTTGTGGAAGATTTTAAGCTCTTTTGTTTGACGATCTATTTGTTCTTTCTCATGATGGTAGTTGTTTTTGCGATTGATATCTTTAATATAAGCAATAATACACTCCTCCACAAAAGTCTGGACAATATTTTGCACATTCGCAAGTCAAAAATGTAACCATGCGTCGATTTTTTTGACAAATATCCTGAAATCCCAGGCAATGCTTTTGCGCGCAAAATGGAATGCGCCGACAACTACGAGGGGCGAATTCGAATACCACCGGGCTTTCAAACAGTGCCGTGCTGGTTAGACGAAAATAGTACCGGGCACACAACGTAAGGCTGGGGATCAAGTGAATTTTGTCGATGTTGATGGTAATGATATTTTGCAACGTCGATGTTGATGGTATTGATATCTTGGATTGTCGATATTGATTGCGTTGATAATTTGAGATACTGACACCGATGGCAATTTAAGCCGATATTATCGCCGATGTATCGAGATTTGGGACGATGTATCGATACATCGGGCTTAAATAATCAATATTTTACAATTGTTTTGATAATTGATGGCATTGATGCGAGCACTACTGCCATCGTGTCGATGTCGATGTCGCAATCTATCACATCGATGGCACTATCACCCGGTGATGATGATACTATCGACGATGCATCGATGGCTGATCCCTAGCCTTAGCACAACGCCGCAATATGAACGATGATGCGACGGTCGCGCAAGTATAATGCATAGGCGACGGAGGGAGGAGGTGTTGAGCAGGCCGCTGTGGGGGAAACGCACGAAATCGCGTATGAATACTCACCACCGGTATGCGCACAATCCAAGGGCAAGCCGCTTTCGGCCACAATGTTCAAACGATCATAACTTACTAATATATGTTCTAAACTTTTTTAACTTGTACCGTTGGACGCGTATATTCAATGCGCGTCGAACGCACCTAGGCCGGAGTCGAAAGCACCCACAAGTCGATTTGTTATGCATTATTTCAGTTTACGAATTATTCCGGCAAAGCTGAGCCGCAGTGCCAAGCAACACCCATCGAAGTCGGCTCACCTCCATAGACGATTTGTGCGGGGTCTGTTGATATATGTTAACCAATTCTTCATTCCTATTGACCTCCGAGTCTAATTCCCGACGCGTGGGGCTAGTGTGGTTGGCACAAGCACATACCCAAGCATTCCAAACACCACCGTCAACGTGATGCGTCCCTAACGGCCAAGCTGGACCTCGCCCCTCCCCTAAGCCAATCGCCCTCGCATGTTTACAACGTGCAGTGTTTTATCCAAACCTGCGTCATGTGCGTTTTTGCTCGCTTGCATTCTGAAAAAGCACCCGTGTTAGCGGCGTGAACTTCCGTGCTCTATTCACACACCCGCAAACCAAACCTCGCGCATTGAACACGACACCCACGCCTCCAAACCCCCTTTATAAAGTCCCTTAAAAAAACAATTGTGTGGAACATAGAGTAATATGCAGCTTGGTATGAGCACTTGAGCAATGCCAAAGCGTGGCGCTCAGAATGACGTGTGTAGTTCAGGAATTTCCCGGGAATTTATGGGCTTAATTCGACAAACTCCACCGACAACAATTGAAATTGAAATTGAAATTGTTTACAACATGAACCGTATGCGCCGGTTTTACACCAAAAGCCGTATGCGCCGGCTGTTGTCTCTGGGCCCTCCCAACTATGCCATACAGGGAACTAACAAGTCTGGGCTAGACCGTTAACCACCTAGATCCAACCTCTCCAATGATGTTCGGGGGCTATACTCCCCCCCGGGGAGTTGTGCAAGACGAGGAGAGGGCGGTGTGCATTTAGGGGAGTGCGAAGGGGCAATGTGCATAGGTGCGGCGGGAGGTCGTGCGGGATTTGATGCGGTATATGAGGAGGAGGTGATGCAGCCATTGGATAGTATGCGTGTGTAGTTGTGCAAGTATGCGAGACGTGTCGAGGCGTGCTTTGGAGATGAGTTTGTCATGAGGGTCTGTGCGGGCGGTGAGTAGGGAGGTGAGACTCGTGATGGTGGAGGAGTGCGGTGTGCCTGTGCGGCTCATAACGATGGGAAGGATGTCGACCACTGTGTCTGGCCAGTGGTTGCGGATGGCGTTTGCAAGGGGAGTGCATTTGGCACGTATGAGGTGAGCTGTTTGGGAGAGGCTATTGTCTGTACAGTACTTCCATTCCCCTATCTGAATCTCTTTTATGGATGCGTAACGGCGGCGGCCGTTTGTGTGACCGACGAAGCGAGGTTCGAGGAGGCGGATAAAATCGGTTTTGTGTGCGGGGGGTCGTAACCCGGGGGGGATAATCTCAGGCGGGAGGACGGCGGGAAACGAGGTTAGGGAGTCGGGCGAGAGACCTTCGTCTGCGGCAACAAGGCGGGTGGGCATGTGGGTGGGGTGAGGCGGGTGACAGTCGAGCGGAGTGTGGGCATGAGTGGGGGAGGCAAATGACTTTATGGGTTTGTTACCGAAGTCTGCAGTGATGGTTTCCCAGCGTCCTCCGTTGTGGCGTTCCAGGAGGGAGAGTAGGAGTTGCACCGCACTATTGTGTCGGTCATGTCTTAGGCCATACATGGTGGGGCAGTTACCGGCCATGTGGCCGTTGCTAGTGAATTGTCCACATAGGGGGCAGCGCAGGGTGGGGTTGTGAATAAGAAGGCGGGTGTTGTGGACGCCCCACATGAATTCTTGTTTGTGGGTGAACTGAATATTTGTGAGGGTTGAGTGTTTTTTGTGGAAAAAGAAGTCGGCTCCGTCCTCCGCGGCGCGGGCGAGGAGGGCTCCGTGTTTGGTTGTTTGCGGGAGGTGTTTGTGTGTGTGTGTGTGTGTGTGTGTTTGATGATGTAGGTGTGTGCGTCAGCTTTGAGGTTGGTGTATTTGTAGGGTATGGGTTCCCCAAGGGTTTGTGGAATCAGGGTGTATGGCTAGGTCCAGTGACCTATCGTGACCTCTGAACCTATGGTGTATGTGGTGTCGGGTGGGTGACCATCCGCGACTTGGTTAGCGAGTGCGTCTGCGAGGTCGTTACCTAGGGAGTGGTTGTGTGCTTTAATTTTGCCGAGGTGTGTGCGGATGCCTGCGTCGCAGCGGGTTTTGAGGGTGTGTGTGATGGAGTGGAGCGTGTCACGGTGAATGTTGTGTCTGTAAGCGGTAGGGCAGTTTAAGTATCCTTGTATGAGGCGGAGGGAGCACGCACTGTATGTAAGGAGGTGGGTGCGGCCGAGTTGGAGCCCAATATCTATGCCTGCAAGTTCAGCAAGAATTATTGTGTGCGAGGGAGGGGTAGAGGTTACCATGATATTTATTCGGGTGTCCGAGGCGGGGTGTGTGGTTGCTGCTCCGAGAGGGGATGAGCCCCCTTTTTTCGAGCCATCTGTGTAGACAAAGTCATGCCAGTTCCAAGCAAGAGTGCCTCCACCGACAACACCCGCTTTAAACTGAGGTCTAACCACCCCAAATGGCGGCTTACTGCTTGCTTCTCGAGTTCTCGGCTCTCCTACAATTGGGTGGTACTTGGGTATCGTCGTGCTTGACGTGGTGAGAGGGGAGCGTGTTCTTGTCAAGCTTATGATTAACATAATGCATGTCCGGACTTTGGAGGAGTGTACTAGATAATCGAGTTTATGAGCAAAGTTGGGCGGTGAAAGCGCGCCACGACTTATGGTACGTTACCTCGTACTTGAAAATGCGTAAAATGTTTGAACTATGACACATTTATCAAGAAATAGTCAGCGGAAACCACCAATAAGAATGTGACATGTAGCCTTCCAAGAGGTAATTGTAGACACAAATATGTTCTTGCTTGCTGTTTGCTACTGCAGATGGAAGTGCAGATGGAGACAAAAATTGGAAAGATGTCTTTATATTTAGTGATTTACAATAGACTGTTGTTAAACGAAAAAATGTTAAAAGGTTTTGTCGCCTCCCTCTTATGCACTATGCTTAATTAGCTCCAACCTAGCTAGCTTGTACGTGCTCTTGCTTGGTCATCGTGCCAGGTGCTAAGGTTCTCGTAACGGTCTAAACTGACTATCGACGCGGATGGTCTGTCTCGGGAAACTAGATATGCGCGTCGTCTAGCTAGTTAGCGTAAATGTGTGTAGTACTTGTGCACACTGGGTGGTACTGGCACTACAATGCGCACGTATCATGTGCACGTACAATGCGCACGTAAATTGCATGAATGACGTACCCACGTCGCACGTCCTTCCGATGGAAAATTAGGGATCAAATTAGTAACGAGTACTTGTATTTCATCTTGCAATGTATTGTTGTAGGCTTGTCCTCGTCACAAGAAATACGAAGTAAAAAGCAAACAAGCCTATAATATCGTGGAGCAAGAAAGCAAGCAACAACGTCCACATTTCCCTCATCATGCAGCAAAGCATAACGGAGCTAGGGATCCAACGTGCCGCGAAGAATTTATAAGCACAAACGATGCATAAACTTACGACGCATATATTATCGTCAAGAAATCGAAAGATATGGACAGAAGTAGAGCGACAAACAAAATCATTTATGCATGCGCGGCTTTCAAATCCGGAGTGCCAGAATCCGCCTCACCCAAGCTCACTGGGAAAAGTCGAACGACAACCAAAATAGCTAAGCCACAAACGAGCTCAGCCGCCATAAGAGCAAACCGACACTCATCCTATAGGGCAAAAGGGTAGTAGTCATGAATAGCACACATAATAACCGGCGCTCCAAGGGTCGACGAAGTACCTTATTAGCATGTTGGGCTACCAATGCAAGGTCGCTTGTGAGCGGGATCGGCACACTCACAGCCGAAACACTAGTGTTCGTGCGTGCACTAGTGACCGTAACAGCCACACGGGCACAACATTGATTGTACTCATGCGGTGCCGCAAAATTCAACCACACAACATCCCGGGGCGACCCCAAGACTCCGAGAGGTCCCATACCGGATTCGGCAAACCTCCAAACGCAAGTCCCGCACCAAAATCAGTCACGAGTTCCTCCAAAACATGAACACTCCAATAATGTAATTAGATGACGTACCACGATCAAGGCAAACGTGGGTCGGGGGATGTGGGTTACGAGCATGCATGGGGATCGGCGTTGTTCGCTACTCCCCATTGGAGAAGACCATGTCATGGAGGAGGGGCCATAGCCATGAAGATTTTATTTGCATCGCGCGGACACTTCTGGACATGATAATTTCGGCCCAGCGTGGGCCAAGCATCCGGCACGCTGCCATGATGTAGCGGTCGGAGGGAATAACGTCGGAACTAGACGACAAATGCGAGGCGAAAACATGTCCACAGCGTCACGATTACCCGGCAGGTGCCCGAAACAACTCGCAAATATTCCAAGAGGGGGGGGGGGGTATATCGACAAAAAACATGGGCCTTATCATGAGTACGTCTGTTGCCCCGTTGAAGGTGGCCCTTCGTGTCACTCGGACGGGTCGAAAGGACATTTCAAGTCGGGACGCACACGTGATCATGACACCCGTAATTCACTAGAAGATTTCGTCATGAGGCTGGGTCTTGAATAGGGACGTTGCTTGACAACTATTGATGAATGACAATGTTGCTTGACAACTTCTAGAATAGACGACGTTGTTTGACAACTATATTGAACAGAGTAGAAATACTGAAAGTAAGTGTTCAAGTTCACCAAAACATCCGAAAGAATCTCGCGAAAAGCAATTCAAATAATGCAGTATTTTACACCACCACAAGGAATAATGTCAGCACGAGCACTTTCGCAGCATTTTAAGGTAAGGAAACAAAAATTAATATAATCTTAGACACCAAAAACACATTGTTAATGCTCCCGACGAGCATCTTCACAAAGGAAACGATGAAATGATATGATGTAGAATTCCGGCGGACAAAGAGAATTACGCTTGCGTAAGAAATCTCACAACGAAGACTCGGACGCGCGAAAGATCACCCGTGTTAGGATACCGGCGCACAACAACTAAAATGGACAATCTATCAATCTACTAAGACGCTTCGACACTACTTGTTTTGCGGCCTTTGACTCACGTTTGTTTACACTCGACGTACTCATGTCATTAGCCGAACCACAAATCTGCTTCCATGTTAACATGTGCTACTACATTATTAAAGAATATCAGATTCTTGCACACTATTTACACAATTAAGCATAGGGATCACATACACAATGTATATTTTTCTTATTAAGCCCGTTGCTAATATAGTAGGGCTTTTCACATAGGGTGGGTGTTAAAAAAGATATATGCTTTATTCTAAAGTCATCTATACTTTAGCTCGTTGAAAGGGCCGGCCGCATCTTATTCTGACGGTAAAGTTAGGGGGAAGCGGCCAAGCGGGGCATAAATGGGGGCCGGCACGGCTACGATCCGACGCATAAGGGCTTGCGGCCTAGCCTCAATTTTGAAGAATACCCTGATTCGGACGCCCCGGACTTTGGATTTTCCATTATCTCGTCGCAACTCGTGAATACTTCCGAATTCGGCGACATGACATGCGGCCTTCATAATTCCGGCATGTTGTCCACAAACATGGAAGCACGCGGGTGGGATGGCATGCGCCGTTAAGATAAATCGCGTGGGTGGGATTAGGGCCGAAGACCCACAACTTGGGAGGCTTTAAATACCATGTACTTTGCCTTACGGTGTCCGATTGAGGCAAAGTAAATTGGAAATGAAAGCCCTTCCCAAAAGTCAGCTTACTACAACCGGCCTGCAATTGCGTCTATTCTGCCGTCCGACGCCATCGAGGCCCTCGTAGTACAACCAACTAAAGGTAACAGGGTTTCAAAATCTGCCACTTTAGCGCGGGCTAGCAGCCCCTAGACATGTGGCGGTTAGCCTCTGAAAGCTAAACGCTAGCACAAATCTGTTCTTGTCTGTCTAGTTCTGTTGTTGCAAGATGGCAAATGATGTTGTCGAGAGGCAATTGATGAAAGATGTTTCACTGCTGTACTTGGGCAGTAGATGTTGTAAATGAACAAAGGAATTGTTAAAAGGTTTTGTCACCTCCCTCTACTGCACTGGGCTTAAATAGGTTTCAGCCCAGACTAGTCACGCCTGCAAGCTACGCTTACGTGTCAGGCGTTAGTGCTGCTCAACCGTCGTCATTCGCCTCGAGACGCGGCCTGCCTAGCATTGGGTCTCACGACGCGGCTCCTTCTGCATTGGAGAGCTCGTTCTGGCGCGTCATCTGGCTGGTTAGATTAATTATGCATATATGTACGTACCGGGAGGTACTGGTCGTACTGTAGCATCAGCACCATTACATTATTGCAGTAGCGACGTACCCACGAGTATACGTCCATCCTGTGGAAAAGCACGAATTGATATCCGTAACGAGTACCTGTACAATGTCCTGCAATGTACTGTTGCAGGACTGTACTCGTCACAGACATGTGATACCCGCACAATCGCCCGGCCAATACGCCCAGCTATCAACGCTCTAGTATATTTGTTATAGTCACGGCGTTGCCCATTTCATGCCCCAAATGGCATTGTGCCGGGCGTGAAATTTGCAGCATGCAAATGCAAAGCTTGCGTTAGGGTACTTTGAAAACTTCCCCCACTCTCAATGCCCGGCGATGCGCAAGCTTCGCATACTATTGACATGGACGCTGGTATGCTCTAACCGGTACTCAGCCTACCCTCGCACCCAATTGGTCCAACGCTCGTGCTCCTTGATTGCATTTCCGGGTATGTGGCAAGAAAAACAAGTGCACCCGATATGCCATTCTCGATGTCACCGCTCGTTAGGCGGCTGGGCGCAACACACTCGGCGGATACTAGTGCAATTGTGCAACATGATAATAAACCAATGTTAAGTACGCTCCCTGCTTGCCGCAACGATACGTGTACCGAGCTACGCATAGCGGCATGCATAACATGTGTATGTACGAGTTTCCGGCCGCAAAACATGGAACGCAACTAAGGCTAGGGATCGATGATATTATCCGGACTATATTGACATATTTCGTGGTGTTTTCGGACACCCCAAATGCGAAGTCTCTTCGAAATCACAGCGAAATGCGCTTGCAAAACATCGACTATACCATCGATCCCTAGCCGTAAACGCAAATCCAACGTGTGTGTGCCCATAGCAACTAGGGCTTACTGGCGATAGAGGCGGTGTCCATGTCAGTGGTGGTTGTTTTCACCTCATAATTCTACCCCCCCCCTCGCAAAACTAGCTCCATTGCCATTATTGCGGGAGAGTGAGCCGCCGGATGATTAAATACGTCCCACTAGTAACGGACTTTATGGGGAAATTATTGTGGTTGGCGGTGTCGATATTTTGGGTTCACGATGTTGATGGTATCAATGTGTCTATACCTCGGAGTGGTTTCGTTAGTTGGAGCAATGTTGCCAATGACGGTATCGATTGGTAGCCAAAATCATCATAAGCCCAATAACAAGTATATGGTTCTTTGGCATTAACTTTCTTATATCATCAAACAGATGAAATTTGATGACATAGACGCTAGCACTACCAAGATCATGATGGCGTCCGTGTCAAAAATCGCAACATTATTAATGCATGGCGACATCGCTTGTTGGTATATCGTGATGAAGATGACATTGACGATGTATCAATGCCTAACCTCTAGCCTTATTGAGGTTCACACATAATTTTATATACTCCTCCCCCTATACAAGCATAGCATGCTCTACCCCCCCTTTCAAGTTAAACGTATACTACCTATTATATGACTCGACAATGTACTACAATGCTTACTGCATCTCAACAACCCCATATAATATTAACATGCAATCATAAAGCCACACCTAGCCCCACTAAGAATCAACGTCGATTACGTGCGTTGATGCACATTCCAAATAATTGACCCATGCGCGCCGACCCCATGGATGATCATAAGTGTCCACCTAGTACACTCCTCCACAAAATTCTGGACAAGATGTCGCACCTTCGCAAGTCAAAATTGTGTTCATGCGTCGATTTAATTATCAAATCTCCTGAAATCCTAGGCAATGCTTTGGCGCCCAAGATGGAATGCGCCGACAACTACGGGGGGCAAATTCGAGAACTGCCGGGCTTGTGTACTTTGGGTTACCGCGCCCGCATCCGTGCGGCACGCTCTTTCACACAATCGCCGTGCTAGTTATTAGACGAAAAGAGTACCGGGCGCACAATGCCGCAATATTAATGTTGATGCGACGGTTGCGCAAGTATAATGCATAGGCGACGGAGGGAGGAGGTGTTCAACATGCCGCTGTGGGGGAAACGCACAAAATCGCGTATGTAGACTTACCACCGATATGCGCACAATCCAAGGGCAAGCCGCTTTCGGCCACAATGTTCAAACGATCATAACTTACTCAAATATGGTCAAAGCTTATTGAAACATGTACCGCGTCTTTTCAATTCGTGTCGAATGAATATACTTTAGAGTTTAAACACCCACACACGATATTTATGTTAATCACTTGAATTTAGGAATTGTTCCAACAATACTACGCCGCAGTGCCAAGCAACACCCGTCGAATTCGGCTCACCTCATGAGGCGATTTGTGCGGGGTATGTCGATATGCGTTCACCAATTCTTCATTCGTACTGATTTCCGAGCCTAATTCCCGACGTGTGCCACGCGTGGGGCGAGTGTGGCGTAGCGCAGGCACAAGCACATACCCAAGCATTCCAAACACCACCGTCAACGTGATGCGTCCCTAACGGCCAAGTTGGACCTCGCCCCTCCCCTAAGCCAATCGCCCTCGCATGTTTGTAGCGTGCAGTGTTTATCCAAACCTGCGTCATGTGCGTTTTTACTCGCTTGCTTTCCAAAAGCATCACCCGTGCATGCGGCGTGAACTTCCGTGCTCTATTCACACACCCGCAAACCAAACGTCGCGCATTGAAAACGGCACCCACGCCTCCAAAAAGTCCCCCAGAAATACGGTTATGTGGAACACAAAGTAATATGCAGCTTGGTATGAGCGCTTGAGCAATGCCCAAGCGTGGCGCTCAGAACGACGTGTGTAGTTCATATGCAATTTCTTGGGAATTTATGGGTTTAATTCGACAAACTTCACCGACAACACCCGCTTTAAGATCATGTCTAACCATTCCGTACGACGGCTTACTGCTTGCTTCCCGGCTCTCCTACAATTGGGTGGTACTTGGGTATCGTCGTGCTTGACGTATTGAGAATGTTGAGAGTGCTTGACGTATGAGGTGAGCGTGTTCTTCACTAGCTTATGTTTAGTATAATGCATGTCTTGATTCTTGTGGAGTGTAGTACGACATGCATGTCTTAAATGGGTGGCCACAAGACAACAACCCATCGATGAGCAAGACGGCACATGTGACATGTTGCTAACTATCTTCGGATCTATAGCAATTACATGCCGCAATTAAACGATAACCTCGTGGACTTCCAATTTTGCATTGGTTCCATCTTGTGGCGCCCGCCGGCGGCGCAGCTGCGGCGGCCCCGGAGGAGGTGCGCTCGCATGCCCGTCGGCACCTACCTCCACGCGGTGGGCGCTGGTAACCCCGTAGCCGTGCCACACTTGGCACGGTAGGGGGCCGAACGAGGTACCGACAACTGCGATCCGCGGGATCATCAGATGTCGGGAAGCCATGTACGGAGGGTTTTGGAAAAACATAAAATCCGTACACCAACACATGGATCTCCCGCTCGGCCAATCCGATATGTTTTTTCATCAACTAAATACTCACGGATACTCTCCCGTCACGGCGGGAACGATGTCTTCGGATTGTTTTTTGGCGAGGAAGGGTACGGACGGATAAGCGGTGGGATGAGGGTGTTGGAGCTGGCGGCGGTTAGCTGGGAAGCAGCGCTAGGGCACGGCGCTCGCTAGTACCAGCCGGCCGTGCGAGATTTTTAAGTCTACCCTGGGGGCGAGGCCTAATCGACCGCCGCCGGAAAACCCGGTACCCAACGTCTTTTGTGGGAAAATATTCCCGTACCCAACGTCTTTTGTGATTCGGCGACTCGATCCCCGTGTCCGACCCACCCTTCCCCTAGTCGGTACCCGGTTATCGATAGGCCGCCTTAGGCAATGTGCCTAGGGTTATCGTAACGGCACACTGCTCGTAAAGACGGCCCCCTAACAACGTAAACCACCGGAGGAGGGTACGGCCGGCCACAACGCGATCGGATGGGTGTTGGAAACAGACGGAACAAGGACATGAGAACATCTTGCACGGGGGCATGAGAGCTAGCCGGACACCGTCTACAGCTTAGTTATTTTCTCTTCCCAGCCCCCGAAGGAGGGAAGACTCGGCTAGGTGGCGAAGTGCGTCGGGAGGAGCAACTTCTACCTCGGGCGGGGAAGAGCACGGATCGAGACGGGACAGAGGACGATCTGAGCGAGGGGTTTTTTCACATGCCTTCCCCCCTAGCTCTGGCACGACCGGAGTCGCACGGTACCCGAGGTCAGGCACGTACGCCTCGTCCACCTCAAGCTGACCAGCCTCGCTGATCAGCATCCCCGCAGCGGCTGGAGCAGGCCGCGTATCGTGGAGACTAGCGACATATTTCAGTATACTGTATCCAAAAAAATTACGTATAGATCGGAAAGTTACGTGTACGTTTTAGACGGTATCGTCACTGGCAATGGAGAGGTTGGGATCAATGGTTTACGGTCTAGCTCCTGTTAATATAAGACCTCCAACGGCATATACAAGGGGGCCAGAGACAGCAGCCGGTTTCACCCGGTACATGTTGTAAGCAATTTCAATTTCAATTTTGTTTGTCCCTACCCCATCCACGAGTCGGTTGATCATAATTGCATTGCATAGCGCACAGCAAGGGAGGTTTGGGGGTACTCCAAGTCACTGAGTTGGTAAAAAGGTTGGACTCGCGTCGACCAGCACGAGTACAAAAAAGGATGCCATGCCCGTTGTCGGCCTTAACATTGAACATGTGATTAATATGTAGCGGTGTGGTGATGAGTGGAATGGTGAGACTCAGGCCATTGTTGAGGGGATAAAAAGACCAAGGGGCTTACTTGTGGCGAAGTGGCTCATGCAATGGAAAGATGCGCGTTGATGATAGGGAGTTCAGCCGGTGGCATAATGGGATGACAATTCAAACAGACGACTGGTAATTACAGCCCAACTATTCTTCATATCATTTACTTTGTGTAAAGGGCATAGCTACATATGGATTCAAAGATTTTCAACACACAGCACACACACACACACACACACACACACACACACACACACACACACACACACACACACACACACACACACACACACACACACAGGGTATTCTAGGACCTGGCAAGCGCAGAAAAGGGGGATTTAACTCATGTATCATAAATCTTCGCCAGAAGAATCCACGTAGTCCACATTTTGGCTGTCTAATTGTCAGCCAAGCAAATGCTACAATTTGCGTGAAAAAGCAGTGCCGCTTCAGACTCTACCACCTGTTGCGAACTAGAGACTTAGCTTTTGCCATTCGTTCTTTTCCAACCGCCAATTCCAAGAAAGCTTGAAGTCGCAAGCTCGCCCTCCTGGGCCCATAATTCTCACTGCATGAGAGTGAAAACACGGCGTCAGAGGGCCTACACGAGGCGAATCAATAAGGGATTCAAAACTACCAAGCGGGAGACTCACATGTACCACTCTCTTGGCCGTAGCTTTCCTGCATCCCGCAGTGCGCGCAGTCTTTGGATAGCAGGAAGGAAGTCGTCAGCGCCGTCGAAGAGCACACCCGTGTGGTCATTCACGTACTTCCACCCGCCTGCGATGTGTTTGTTCATGATCAATGGCGTCCCTCGCAGCAGCGCCTCTACAGCCACCCTTGGCGAGGCATCGCTCAGATTGGGGACGAAGAAAAACTCAGACTCTTCCATGGTATTCGTCAGCGGCGTGTGGCCCACTGCAAAATGCAGACAAAATCAAAGTCAACAAAAATCAGGAAACTATTTATCGATTACTATCTCAGGATTGATAGTAAGTCGACACACACACACACACACACACACACACACACACACACACACACACACAACGGCGCAATACGTACGCATATCAGTGATGATCACTTTTCCTGTCTGGACGAACGGCATTAAGTCTCCCATGACAGCAGTGTTGTTCTGAAATACGACCACACTGTGTTCTCAGTGACGAAAACATATATATTGGCTACTTTCAGGGGACTGACGGCAACGAACATCTGCGATGAGAGCGCGCGTGTGGACTTACTTCATCTTTCTTCTTACCAATGAGCATGACGGGAGCCATGCCTTGTGTGACAGCAATTTTTACACACTCTTTAGCCAGAGTAAAGTTACGGTTGAAGTCATTCCATTCGCCGGACTGCAGCGAGGGAGGGGGCAATAATCTTAGTTTTAGGGTTTACAAGGGAGACGCAAACTATCTTCACAGCAAGCAAAGTGAGAAGCGTGTATGTAAGGGGGGCTGTGCGTGAGAGGAGACGGTGCCACACCAGATCAGAGTACGAAAACAGGTACTTCTTTTGAAGGCCTTTGGGTGTTAAATCAGCTTGTGTGGAATCGATGAAGTCAGACTGGCTGATCAACGCCCGCGGTATCCCTACGGACGAGCAGCAGCAATCCGGGTAGCGCGTTGTGAGTGACAGTGAGCCAGACGATGCAGGAGGGGGGGCATTGACGGCAGAGCAAGGGGCATCACACCTGGCGCAATGTGTTCGTTTGGATGCCGAAAGCAGTGGAGCCACGCATCGACGGCGGCGTAAATTTTTTTGTTCTGCAGAAGGAAGGTGAAACGAGGACACCCAAATAATAAGACCAGCAACAAACAAACAAGCAACACCTTATTCACATGGATGATGGGGTGCAGGGGTGGCATGAAACGCTCGGTTCTTAAACATAACAAGGCAGCGGTGTTACCTCTGGATCCTGCTGGGGCGCACGGTCGGTGTAAGGGTTTGTGGCATTGCCTGGGAAGAACTCGTAAGAGGAGACGCCCACGAGGACGTGTCCAGCTGCTTTCAGCCGCCAAAAGGTCCCTTTCTCGTATTCCGACTGCCATGCGCACAGCACAGGCACCGTTCACCCTATGAGACGGTCCCAAAGGCCAACAAATGACACTCGCAACATGTTGAACACAGTGATACACACATTATAGTAATACTTAATGAAGGGCGCGTTGATGCCGATGATGCCGGTGTCTCTGCCCTGCTTGTCCTTAATCTTCTGCAATGGCCACGGGGGTGACTGGGTGGCCCATTCCAGGAAGAAGCCGTGCTTGGCAGACGGATTTATCTTCTCCTGCTCATCAGGCACATCAAATGAAGGGTAAGGCAGCGCCAGAGGGAAGCCACCCTCCGGCTATCATCCAGACATCACACACACACAAACACACACACACACACACACACACACACACACACACACACACACACACACACACACACACACACACACACACACACACACACACCGCACCTCAGCTTCCAGTTCTTGCACACGCCGCTCCACGGCTTCATCCAGATCCTCTCTACCGAACCTGTACATGCAGTAAGACGAAATCAATGACGACGTATTAACCAACTTTTGAAAAATGAAAAAAAAAATCAAATCAGGAGTGCACGTCGACACGCAGTGATTATCGGGGGACAAGAACGGGCAGCATCACCAGGCAAGTCGGCCTGGTGCACGATCTTCATTCAAGGGGTTAAGCATGATAATAGGCTCCTTGCTCATGCGAATTCCGTTTCCTGCGGAGTACGCGCCTTAGCTCTGGTCCTGAAGTCCTGCGACTACCGCGATACTTGCCGCAGTTGAGAGTTTGCGACACTTGCAAACAAACGGGGCACTTGCCTAGAGTTGTCTGGGCAGAGGCTCTCTCTGCGTCAATAGCTTCATTCACAGCCATTGCTGAAACGTACACACAAGGGGCCCATTTCGTCACTCTTTTGATTATCTGAATAGAGAGGTGCGACCGTTCGGAGTGATCGTTCGGTGATGCACGACGATTCATCAGACAGCCGCGACGCACCGAGGTTGTGCTTCACATTCATCATCACGTTTTCCATATCTGCCTTTGTCCTACTGGCGACAATGCGGCCTGAATGACAGCAACACACAAACTTTCATCGCCACCCGGTACACATCTTTGACCGGCATCGGTGCTTGTGTTCAGTAGAGTTGTGATTGATATTTTGGTATGATACGGACACGCGAGGAAGTGACATTAAAAGTTAGCGCGGCAGCCCAAAGGCGCTTACTCATCCGTCCGTGCACCTTGTCTCTGATCCGCGCTTGCTGCTGCCGTGGCTCTGTGGTAATAACATAAACAAAATAAGCAGCAATACTTCCTGGTCGTTTCCGCTATGGCTGCTACTGTGTCGTAACAGTCACGGGCGTGATCACCTGCCGACATCGTGGCTTCGATCCGACTTTGAACATCTCCAAGATTGTAGCACACCACGAAAAGGCAAAGCAAGCCGACGCATACCGCCAGCGTAAAAGAAGCCGAACGACTCGCCATACCGCAATATGGACCCGATTCTGCCTCCCAACGTTCCCTTCTCGCCTCGTCGTCCTTCAGTTGGATCTCTTCCGAGTACAAGACAGAGCTGTCGCAAAGTCCTTCCTGTCTATGCCGGACTGACACCGCATGAATATATGGACTACAGAGGTGTCGCCAGCTTTCTAGTATCTATAGGTACCATGTCTCCCAACGTCTCATCTTTCGCGGATGGTGGCTAAGTTCATCTAAGAACCGGCCTTAAACTGTGTACAGGTAAGAGACAAGCAGGGACGGAAACCCTAACTACACGGCACTCCCAACGTGCCAAGCAGGGAGGGAATATCTCCCAACGTCATATTAATATTGCAACAATATCTCACATATCACACATATTATTAAAGGAATTGTCTATATCGATCCCGGGGATCTACATCCCCGGGATGGAGATCCCCCATGTACGGCACGTACGCCCTTGTGCATCCGACGTACGCGTACATGCATGCGATACAGGAGCGACCGTTGGCCTGGCCGGTTCTAGTCAGCGCACGGCCCATCGCCTCTGTAGTAGGAGTCAACACAGCAGATGCGCGCGCCCAGTCGCCTCGCGACGTTGCGTAGGTTGGCGTCTTGCATGTGTCCATCACAGATTTGCATAGATAGAGAAGCAACAAATGAGTGAAGCACCGTTGCTGCCGACGAAAGCATCTCCGCTCGCTCGCGGCATAGAGGCCGAGGCCGCCCGGACAACCCTTCTCCGTCCGTCAACGCCGAACCTGGCACCTTTCCGGACCTTTCCGGACCTACTTGACCTCTCCGGTGCCACCACGCTTGACATATGCCGGAAAGAGAGCCAGGAGTGGGCCAAGGCTTGTGGTTTGCGAGCCTGAAGCGGCAGTTGCTGGAGCTCTTGTCCGAGGCTGGCATTGTTAGACCGGTGAGTGGTCCCCGCCCACCCACACAGACATATCCGCCCTTTCCTCTCTTTTTGTCTCGCACACACACAGACACACACACACACACACACACACACACACACACACACGCACACACACACACACACACACACACACACACCACGGCGTTCTTAAGTACCGCAAAAGCGTGCGCGCTAATTTTGGTCGGAAAACATGTACTAGCGACGTTTTCGACGCGGCACCAAACCGCCGTACGCCCTCGTTAACCCGTGGCCACCCCAGCCGCGATTGTGTAGCGCGAACACAGACATTGTCCTCCACAACTAGCAAACCTTCAATTCTTTCATAAACGCACTTGTTGCCGGTGGTGGGCAGTCAATTGGTGCTCATGCGGCTACAGGCGGGTCGTTCTTGCAGCACGGAACGGTAAGCATGCTACCGTCTCATCACTCTCTTGTCAACCACCACCGCCTACTCCGGCTTGAATACTGGAGCATCCACTTGCCCTTCCAACCGGTAAACAAGATACAATAGTAGGAAAGAGTATTGTTTAGCTGACGTCCAAAGCGGATTTTTGTTTATCCTTTCCAATCGTTCTTTCTGTGCGCTCTGTTCTACAGGTGCAGATTGCGAAAAAACGCCGACGCGGATGAGCGGTGCGTTTTGTATGCCTTTGTGCGAAAATGCGTACACTGTGCCTTGTCGTCACCACTTACCGCCGCCGTTTTTCTTCGTCAAAGTGGCAGGTCAACCGCCGTAGATGGAGTAGCGACTGTTGGCAAGGGAGTTTTGACGTTTGCTGTGACTAAAACGCTTCAAAACGACAGTCGTGGTCGGCTTGGCCCGACGGGGCCCTACACCTATTGCAGTGACGGTGACGGGCTACCCAGTCACTACGTCTTCCAGGTTCGCATGGCCCATTCTGACTCACTATGCTGAGCCCAAAGGACATTTCAGGTGAGAAGCCTCAGTTAAAACGCCGCGATAACTCCCAGCAGGTTTTGGAGTGACGGAGATGTCGGACGCGCTGCGGTCCGTCCGTATAGGGCTGCGATTGTACAACACCAACCCCACCACCTAACACTTCACCACCATGACAGCACCAAAGCATATTAACATAGCTATGTAATAATCAAGTCTTATAACGTTTTGCGCTTCCTTGCATACTCGGGCAGTTTCAACATGATTGCATCGGTCTTCTGATGGGGTATATGTGTGTGTGTGTGTGTGTTTGGGAACAATGGGCGCATCAGTGTGTGTGTGTGTGTGTGTTTGTGTGTGTGTTTGTGTGTGTGTGTGTTTGTGTGTGTGTGCGCGCGTGTGTGTTGTGATTGGAGAACATGCCCACTTTGGCTGAGGGCGAGCTGGTCATCGTGCTGTGTTCTTGATGGTTACTGCCATACCATACCCTTGCCTTTTCAGCAGCCGCAGCACCGTCGTCACTAGATGCATAAATCACAACAACAATGGCAGTGCAAATGGACCATCTGTGGTGGCAATACAGCAGGAGCGAAATGTGCATCCCCATGTAGCGGGAATAGTGGCATTTTCAGGAAGCATAAACAGCAATAAGTAAAAATAACAGCAGTGGCAGTAACAACAATTGTGAAAGCATCGGCATGCCAGCAACATCAGAAGCATTAGCAAACTGTAGCATGATAAACATACATCAACAACATTCTTGACAACAAAGCCAACGAGCACAACATATGCAAGTAACAAAATCATTATCAAAAATCAAGCGCGTCGTATAGAAACATGCCTCGAGTGTTTTCTTGAAGTTGATGCAGCTACTGTCGATGTAAACAATACTGGTGCGTAGCTGACTTGACTCGTTGTATGCCAAAAAATTCCACGTGCCTGCGAAGGGGGAGGCTACACCAGAACCCCCCACCATGCGCATAGTGACGCTGCGCGGAACTGCGCACACGTCGAGAGTCTGCCATGCGACATGCGCAAATACGAGCAGATAGCATGAAACCCTATCAAGTGCATTACTCGGACGTTTGCTTCCCCCAACGCATACACACCATACAATGTATATGCCCATTTGCAAGTAAAAAAAAACACGTGAGCGTCGTTGTTATGTGTGAGAGGAGGAGAAGGGCAGACCGCCCATCGCACACGACGAGACTATCTTCAGGTATTGTCGCCGATGTATATCTAACTAGAGTCTCTAGAGAAATTCGAGAAAACATGAACTGCACGGGTCCCACACCAAACCATTCGCTCCCTCACCTTCTCCCCCTCATCCTTTCTTTACCACATACTCAATCACGGAAACACACATACACACACACACACACTCACACACCCCAGTACACACACACACGCACTAGCAAACATACACACACACACACACACACACACACAGATAAGCAAATGCAAGTACACACATTCACAATATCTCTCTCTCTCTCTCTTTCTCTATCTCACAAACACCAGTTGACGCACACACGCACACACACACACACACACACACACACACACACACATGCACCAGCAAACACATCAACACATCACACACCAGAAAATGCAAATGCACACACAAGCAAACACACACCTACACAAGTCAACGCGTACACATACCAGCAAACACACACATACATTAACAATCAAGCCAGCAAACATGCACCCATTTAGACCAGCGAATGCACTCGCGCACACACACACACATACACTACCACACACCAGCAAACACACACACACGCACGCACGCACCAGCGAGTACAAGTACACACTCTCACACAGACACACACACACACACACACACACACGCACGCACGCACACGCAAACACACACACGCACCTATCAGCATACACGCACATACACATACTCACCAGGAAATTCAAATGCACACAAACAAACAAATACACACACACACACACAAATTAACGCGCCTACACACCTGAAACCCCACACACACACACACACCTACCAGCATACACGCACATACCCATACACGCCAGGAAATGAAAATGCACAGACACACACACACACACTAATTAACGCGTATACTCACCCAAAAACACACACACACTGACACACGCACAAGCTCTCACACACACACACACACACACACACACACACACACACACACACACACACCTACGAGCATACACGCACAGACACATACTCACCAGGAAATGCAAATGCACACACACAAGCAAATATACATACACTCGCACTAGCAAACACACTACAAAACACACACACGCACACGCTCACACACCCACCTACACACACCCACACACACATGCACCAGCAAACACATCAACACATCACACACCAGAAAATACAAATGCACACACAAGCAAACACACACATACACAAGTAGGCACGTCGATGGTAGGCGGCGTCGATGGTTCCGGAGTAGTGGAAGGAGGGGCGCCGTCATGGGGGACGGGCTGGTGATTATCCTCTTCTATTGAGGACATCGACGAGCTCGCCGACGATATTCTTATTTATTCACAGTCTTTGAAGTTGAAAACAGGAAGAGGGACTTCTTATTTTGATATATCTCGCTTTACATTTTCAGGATACTGCGTGCCGCCCGGGGCTACGTGTGTCCGTACAGGTATACAGGTAAAACGCAAAAAATGCACGCGTATATCACTCTAGGAATCCGTACAAAAAAGGGCTAAGCGTCACGCGGTGATGGCGCTCTGTAGAGGACGGGGGTTAGTGCTGAGTCAGGTGTCACATGGTGTTACACACTGTATTTTGGCACTTCGATTTTTCAAATTAATTTGATCGCTTATCGTACGGCATGGTATTGTAATAGTACAAGAAATGTCCAAAATTGGCAAGGGGATGTAGATCCCCGGGATCTCTCTAGCAAATTCCTTATTAAAAATTAAAATTTCTTACAAGAAAAAGTAGTGGAGGCCACCAAGCAAAAAAGAAGAAAGGAGGGAAAAAAAAATCTCAGCCCGAGGAACAGGAAGGCATGCCACAGCACCAGCACTGCCCTCCTGATAAGCGTCGCGGAGATAAGAATCCAGAGTGCCATGAGGAGCAGCAGAAAGACGTTGCATGAATTCACGTCGCACATCCCCCAAAAAACGCCGAAGCGGAAGAGAAGTAGATCGACGAACAAAATGTTGCATACGGACATAATTGTCAGAGCGCAAGGAACGAGAGTCAGCGGCCCCCATGCCAGGGAAGCGACGAACAACCACCAAAATAGCCAAGCGATCGACCAACTCAGCCGCCATCGGCGCCAACCGGCCCCCATCCTCCATGGCGAAGGGATAATAGTCATGGACCGACTTAACCGAAGGCGTGCCAAGCAAAGCGGAAGTGCGGAGGTCCGCATCAAGTTGGCTTTGCTGAGCTCCCAATGCAAGGCTGCCACGGAGTGGAGGGCGAGCACCTATACGAGGAACTTTGGTGTTCGTGCGAGCACTTGTAACCGTCACATCAACAACAAGATGACGGTGCGGAGCAATGAAGTCTAACCAAACCACATCCCCATGACGATCACGTGAAGCTCCCGACCGAATACGGTGGACCTTCAACCGCAAGTCCCGGCCCTTAGTAGCCCCCGCTTCAAGCATGAACTCTTCAAGCACGTGGACAATACGGTCGTGGAGTTGAATGATATACCAAGAGCACGGGCACCGGGGGATATGGTCCATGAGCATAGCGGTTGTTGAGCGCTCATCCGACATAAAGATGCTTGATACCGTCGACGAAGATCCATACCCGCGAGATTCTGAAGGGGCCTCATTGCACCGAGGGCATTTTCGAACATGAGCGGCGCGCTCCGCAGTCAAGCCAAGCACCCGGTGGGCTGCCATCGTATAGCAATCGGATGGCACCTTGAAACTGGACTCATGTGAAGCGAAAAAGAGAGCCAAAGCCCCGCGACCCGTACCCGAAATCACCCTCATATAGTCCGGTGGGGAAGGTCTGCAGAACTCCAAGAGGTCAAGGTAGGCCCGGGCACGAAGAATGCGCGAAATGCCCCGTTGCATGTGGCCCCCGGAATCTCCCAAGCGAGTGAAAGCATCGGGAGTCGGAAGTTGTAGGCTAGTCACTTGGGTAGCGGGTGCCACCGCATTGTTGACCGTAGATACCACCAACTCGACATCGGGCCCGGCATAATCAGAAAGGTTTTGGTTCAGTGTGTTAGTCAACGCCACAAGCTCCGATTCCGAAAACCCGATCATAGTGGAGATAGAGTGGTACGAATTGCGCAATTGGACCGCCCACGGTAAAGTAGAAGTGGCAACACTCAGTAGTTCCTGTCGGATGAGACCGTACAAAGGACCTAGCGACTGGGACTCGTAATCAGTAATCAGGTTGGCGAAGGTCGCAGTGAATGAAGCATAGTGAGCAGGTTCGGCGTCGAGCTCGAGGGACGGTACATTAAGCCCCCCAAACTCCGCAGGGGGGGAGAGCAGTCGTTTAGCACAATTCAGTTGATCGAGTGTTTGTGCGTCCAAAGAAACGTCCAAGATTCGATAAACTGCTGCACGAACGGCCCTATCTGCAATAGCAAGGTACGGTCGGCAGATATCTTGGGGGAGGGTGCGGAGCAAGAAACCATAGCGGCGTACCGCACACGTGATCATCAAGCGAAAAGCGGCGTGTGTCCCTCCGAAGTCCGACATAGCAAAGCATACGATCTTGTCCAAGAGGAGTTGATGAGCCTCGACGATGCCTTGCAGCCAAGAATGTACATAGTTCTCGTTATGAGACGCTGGAGGGCCGTCTGCCATCGAGAAGTCCATCGCCAAAGGGGCTGCAAGGTTACTAGTACCCGTAACAACGGGGACCATCGCCCGTATCACCTCGACAAGTTCAAGGGCCGTATCCGGAGGTACCATGCACGAAGATTTGATTGGTTGAACAATTGAGCAGACTTTCCCTAGTTCCTCTGTAGCCACCGTAATCACAGTCGGGACGAAAGGCGTTTTGATCAAATACTTGCCATCATCGGAAAAGGCTTGGATCGCCGCTGAGTCCTTGCACCGTTCTCCAATATTCCGGAGGGGGGTGCTTATCGCCAAGTTGAACAAAAGAGGGCCAAGAGGATCTCCTTGTCGGACACCCGTACGAGATTGAACCGTGCCGTGTAGGAGCGACGCACCGTTGGGGTCGAAGTAATACACCGTGGAGTCCCGTGAATATATCATCTCAACCAACGGGATAATGGGATGCAAGTCAGGGTTCTTGTACAGCTCCGCAAGGAAACTCCGGCGGAAAATGGTGTTGAAGGCGTTTTCCAGGTCCAAGCTTAGAAGGCTGCAATCAGGAATACCTTGTAGGCCAATGCGAGTGATATGAATGGCTCGCTCGATACCCGCTTTGGTGAAAACCGATCGTTGTACATGGCCAAGTGGTCGGCCGCGACAGTCGCTATCCGCGCTATGGCGTGACAATGAGCTCACCGCGACAAAACGATGCCAGCAGCCAACGGCCGGACTGTAGGAGCCCCACCCCGAAGGCGAGTGGCGTCGCGGTCAACCTCGGTTTGCTTATGAAGAGCCCACCCGGTCGCACTCGCCAGAAAGTCCGCCGCAGCCTCGGGAATGTTTCCCGCCGAGTAGCGGTTAACCCACTTACGCCAAGCCGGAACATTCAAGTCACGGACATGTTCCCATCGCTAGCCATCAACGTGGGGGGCTGACAAGCGAGGTGCTTTTCTCAAGACAAGGAGCATAGACTCCTCCCATATTTTGAGGCTGTCACTGTCATCTAAATACGTGAGGGGTGGGCGCGCCGGGGGAGGGCATAGGGTCGGCGAGATCACAATCTGGATGGGGAGTACCGAGAGGAGGATGCAACCGCTGAAGAGCGGCCAAAGCCGCGTCCGCGTCCTCCACTATTCCGAAGTCGGCTCCGTGTAGGGCCATCCGGGCCCGTCGCAGCTGGCCAACTTCCACTAGCTCATAGGCCCGACGGAAGGCAGCACGGCGTCGGAGGTCACTTTCAGAGAGGCGAATCGGTGGGTGGTGCTGCTCCCGTTGAGTGTTCTGGGCCCGGCGACGGCGAGAGCCCCCCCCCACCCCGGCCCCGACCGCCGGGGCGTCTAGGCGCAGAAGCTCCCGGGCACGCACGTGCAGGCTCACCTCCATCTCGAATATCACGTAGAAGGGTGTCAATGCCCGTGAGTCCGTCCTCTCCGGACGTAGAGAACCAGAGACGGACTCGACGTTGGACCAGGGAGCGGATGCGAGCACTGGCCGCCGCCGGGAACGGTCGGAGGAGGAGGCCGCCAAAGAGGTGAATTGCCAAAAAAGCTCAAGCAGCCCGAGAGTCCGTTGAGGGAAGGGAGGTCGCATATTCGAGGGTGTCCTGTAGGGCAGAACGTAGGTCGTCTCTCGCTGTCGCACAAATCCCTCGGGCCGCAGTGACAGGTCTGAACTCAAGTAGACAAGCGACCGGGTCGTTGTCGGAGCACCATGAGGCAGGAGCAGCAGCCCGAGGGGGGGATCGGAGAGCAGCCTCTCGGCGGAGTGCAGAGGCATATGAGGGCATAAAAGCTTGTCCATGAGGTATCGGGGGTCCATCATGTGTATTAGGGGGGGGGTGAGGGGGGTAAGCTCCGGTTCGGCCCGGGGTAGGGAAGGGAGTGGAGCCAAGGGGGGGAGGCCACCCCAAGCAGGGGGGGGGGGGGGGGTGACAGCTATTCGGAGGGGGCGTGGTCCAATGAGCGGTGGCCGGGAGCTGCCAGCATAGTCGTGAGGCAACATTGGAGAAACGGGAGCAGCCACACAGTGTAGGCATGGAGCGGTAAGAGGGCGAGCTTCGGTGGCAGATAGAAGGTGGCCGCCTGAGGCACAAAGGGAAAACAACGCCGGAGAGGAGGTCGCAAGGTGGCGAGCTTGGCGACGGTGTGCGGAAGTAGAGGGGCCATTGCCAGTTATGAACATGTTCGTGTGTCTGGCGAAATTAGAGCGCCATCTACGCCCAGCAAACCGTATGCCACACGGAGCGCAAGTATAACATTCCCCCCGCGACGGGGATAGAACACCCGATGCACTTAGGCCCGGCTCCGACCCTGAAGCTCCAGCAAGGGCACCAGCTGCAGCAACCGCAACTCGCCAGCTTCCAACAGCATCATCTCGCCGCCAACCAGCTCCAGCTCTCCGCCCGGCAGCAGAAGCACTATGTCCATTGGCACCAGTAGGTGCAGAACCGGCACCGCTGTCAATCCTCTGCCCACGGGCTGTGGCAGCATCGGCGAGTCGCTGACCGGCACGTGCAGGAGCACCACTAGCAACGCCATCACCTTTTGGATCTCTCTGTCCAACAGCCCATGCCGCAGCAACCGGGCGCGGGCCAGCACAAGCACGGGCAAAAGCACCACCAGCGGCCCTGTCACCAGCCACATGTCTGCGCCCACAAGCACCATCACCAACACTAGCAGCACGGCGCGAGCGAGCTCCGGCAGCCGCAAGTCCCCTAGCGGTAGCAGTAGCAGCAGATGCAGCACCACTCGTCGCAGTCCTCTGCTCATGGGCGCTGGTAGCAACGGCCGAGCGCCAACCACCACCAACAGGTGCCAAGGGGTCTCCGGCAGCAACACGGCCAACTCTTTGCCCATTAGGACCACCACATGTAGCACCTTCACTACCGGCAGCAGCGGCACTACCAGCAGCAGTTGCAGCAGCAGCAACACCCCAAGTTGTAGCCCTCCGCACATCAGCAGCAGCGCGCTGCCCTCCAGTAGGACCGGCAATCTCCGCACTCCAACCAACACCAGCACGTGTAGCAGCATGAGCAGTTGCACCCTCCGTAGCAACACCAGTAACACCAACACCCCCAGATGCGGCTTTGCACACGCCATTCTCACCAGCAACAGCCGACCGCCGACCAACAGCCGCAGCAGAAGCAGCATGAGCAACGGCGGCACCAACACGACCAGTATCTCGACGTCCGCCGGCTGCTGCAACAACAACAGCAGCAGCTGTGCGCCGACCGGCACCAGCAACACCACCACTAGCAGCAGCTACGGCGGCACCAACACGACAAGTATCTCGACGTCCGCCGGCTGCTGCGGCAATAGACAGATATTATTATTCCAATCGAATCGTCGCGAGCGCGAAACACCATCATTATTTATATACGAGCTGAACTGGTTGCAATACGGGTGCCTACATATACTCGTCGTAGATGAGGATTACGCAAATAACAAAAGCATCATCCCACGTCAATGATTTGATAAAAAGTGTGTGTGTGTGTGTGTGTGTGTGTGTGTGTGTGTGTGTGTGTGTGTGTGTGTGTGTGCGTGTGTGTGTGCGTATGTGCTCGTGTGTGTGTGTGTGTGTGTGTGCGTGATTGTGTGTGTGTGTGTGTGTGTGTGTGTGTGTGTGTGTGTGTGTGTGTGTTTGTGTGTGTGTGTGTGTGTGTGTGTGTGTGTGTGTGTGTGTGTGTGTGTGTGTGTGTGTGTGTGTGTGCGTGACTACGTGCGTGTCCATGTCTCACTGTTGGTGTGTCCCCTCATCATCTCCTCGACTGGATACTACCTGTACGGGGCAACCAAGAGTTTTTCATACTATGGAAAATGACTGCTGACATGTATGTCTTTTCTTCTTTTTGCTTGGTGGCCTCCACTGCTATTTCTTGTAAAAATTTTAAATATCTGCTGATATGATGTATCACTGACTTCATAATCACTGGTGGAGGATCTGAGCGCCAGCAAACGCAATCTCAACAAACTACTGCGCAATGTTACGGGTGGGTTCATCGTCAGCTACAGGTACTGCGCGTCGGTGGGATTGTACCGGTTAAGCGACTGGGAGTCAGATTATGCCAAAGATGACAGCTTGCTTACATTTTGGATAAACAGGCACTAAAACACCTATTCAGAAGTGTTATTTCTATTCAGCGCTTGATCAGGGAAGGGTGGGTGGGTTGCGCGAGCCGAATGGGCGAGCGCAAAGGCAGAAGGTGGCTGCTACCAGCTAGAGGAGCTGCTTTATAGGTAAAGCAGGTGGGCGTCCGCCGCGGACAATTTACTGCGCTTGTGACGCTTTGTCTCCGCGCGTTGCCTTAGGCGGACTCAACATGGTACGTTTACTAACCGTTAAACCCCAGTATTTTACCAATATAAGAATTTAGCGACTGGGAGTCAGATTATGCCATTGAGATAGACTGAAGGTCTGCATAGGCTACTAATCCGGGGGTTTGGCGACGAGCCAGCCGAAGAATAGCCACGCCGCCGGGGTTTCGCTTATGGTGGGGTCGATGTACTTGCCGGTGACGACGTCGCTGGTTTTCGACCAACCACCCATGTAGCGGATTTTGGTAAGGGGTGCGCCGATGCATGCGGCTGCGGACGCCGCGCCTTTACGTAGGCTATGCGATGTCCACTTGAATTGCGTGGGGGGTGCAGCGCCGATGGTGTTGCACGCCTCACGAATCCACTCGGTGATGGTACCGGCCGTCCACGTGTGTGGCTGGTCCTCGGGCGTAACGGCCCAAAAAGCAGTGGGTCCGGATCCAGTGCCGAGGATGTTGCAGTAACTGTTGCGTCCAGCGGTAAAGGCCTCCATGAGGTCCGCGAGTAGCGGTACTGCAGTAATAGGGAGTTGCAGGAGCGGTTTTTCGGCCGCAGTCCTACGCTGGTCTCCCTTTGCTTTTCGTACAAATAACAGTATGTTACCGCCCGTTCGGTCGACCGCGATGTCGTCCATGTGGCAACGTACGCCGGTTTCTGCGCGGCAAAAATAGCAGTAGTTGGTGCAGACTGCGAGCATCGCGCGGAACGTCTTGATATGTACGAGGTTGTCTGGCCGCCAGGTGAGCGCGCGGTAGTGTCGATGGGCGAAGAGTAGCATCTGTTGTACGATGGGGGCTGGGAGCGGTACGCGAATGTCGGGGGCGGTGATGGGCTGCTGCTGCATGGCGAGCCCCCGACGTGCGTCCGTGAGAAGGGGTCCCAGCGCCACTGGCTCCTTCAGGTGGTCGCGAAAGAACTTGTTAATGGCTGAGAAGTAGGGTTGGAGGCTGTTGGCTGCGATGGTTCCGGATCGGGCGAGCCAAGCTGTAAATCGAAGCATGTCGGCCGCGGTCGCCTCGAGGAGTGTGATTCCTTCCTCGTTGCAGAAAACAATAAAACGGCGCATACCGGTGCCATTGTTGTTGTAGGTGGTGGGGGCGAGGGAGCCGGTGAGAAGGTCGAGCACGAGGTCGCCCAAGTCGTCCGTGCCGACGAGTGTGCCGACATGGTTGCGCATCGAGGCGTGCCACGGTGCGTGGGCCGCAGGTTCGACGAGTCGGTATTTTACGGGTGCGGCTTGGTAGTCGTTGTCCGCGGATGTCCGGTCGTGCCGCGGTCTTGTCGAGGATGTCCGGGTGGTCGGTGTTGGGTAGAGTGTACCACGTGTTCGGTAGAGCCAAGCCGGGGCGGTACGTGGAAAGCCGTGACGCTCCAGCCGGGCGGTCCGACGCCCTCCTACGCTCCGCGCTTGCCCGGAAAGAACAAATCTCGGGAGGGGGGGTACAAGATCTGTTCGTCGGAAAGTTCGATTAGTAGTTGGTACCACTGTTTGGCGGGCCAGTAAGGCGCGATGACTGTTGCTTCGGCCCCGGATTGGCGTAACTTCTGGACGAGGTCTGGGAGTAGCGTCCAAGGTGGGTTGCACCACTTGGTCTCTGCTGTCCAGCGGTTGTCGGGTAGATGGAGGCAGTCCACGGCTTCGGAGGTGGGGTCTCGCCAGCGGGCGTTGTAGCGGGGAAGCTGCGTATTGCTCTGCGTGGCAAACCTGTCGATGGAGTGGGGGCCCCACAGGGAATTCAGGTAAGTGAAGATGCGGGGGTTGAGTTGCCAGTCGTCCCGGTCGGCTTCGCGGCTCAGTCTGTCGGCCCAGACGTTGGCTGCGGAGCGAATATATCGCGCGCGGATGCTGATGTCGTTGGTGTCGATGAGTTCCCACAGTTTGCGCAGTTCGTCCATCATAGCCGGGGACCTCGAAGTTAGGTGACTGAGGACTGCCACCACTGCTTGGTTGTCCTCGTGCAAGAGGACTTTGCGGCCGCGCAGGAGGGGCAAGAACGAAAGGACGGCGAGTCGCACGGCCTTTAATTCCTTCCAGGTGATGTGCTGCTGCTGGTCTGTCGTTGCCCAGAAACCTCGGGCTTCCAACTGTTCGTTTAATACAGCTCCCCAGCCGTAACCTGAGCTGTCGCAGTGCAGGTAGGCGGTCTCGATGGGGGAGAATATGGAGCGGCCGTTGTTGGCGGAGGGGACTTGCGTCCACCATTGGAGGTCTCGTCGCAACTGGTAGGTGAGTTGCACCCGGCCTCCCCATCCCGTGCGCGTAGCGAGGACGTCGTGTAGTTCGCGGAGGTAGAATCGGGCTGCTGGAATGGCGAGGTACATGTACTGTGCTTTTCCGGCGAGCACCGCGAGCTGCCGGGCAGGGAGCCATCGTGCGTCGCGCGTAGAGCGTTGTAGGAGGGTCCGGGCTAAGGTAGCGATGGCATGTAGTTTCGAAGCAGGGGCTCGGAACGTAGAGGTTGTGGTGTCGATTTGGAGGCCGAGGTGTTCGCAGATTTGCGTCGGCTCCCAGTGGCCTTTCTTGGGGTTGCGTCCTAGCCCGAGGCGGTCGAGTAGGCACGCGACGCGGTCTCGGAGTTGTAACGCTGCGTCTCTGCTGTCGGCAAAAAATAGGAAGTCGTCCATGTATGGGAGTAATCGGACACCCCGCCATCGAGAGTTGCGCAGATAGCGACGGGACGGTGTAGGTCGTGTGGGCTGTTGTTGCGTAGCTAGACGGGGGTTGTGTACGGTGGGGTTGAGCAGTGGTTCGCGTAAGTGCCGGATAAAAACTTCAGTAAGCCGGCAAAAATAGTAACTGCTGCATTTCCAGCCCATCGGAAGCCCGGCGAGTCTGTACAGTGTTCCGCGATAATTTACCGTGAAGAAGTCTTTGTCCTCTTCCCGTATGCCCAAGGTGTAGTAGCCGTCCGCTAGGTCGAAAGACACCATCCAATCGCCGGCCCGCGTCACATTCTTGAGGTGCTTGAGTGTCTCGAAAGTTAGCTTGTGGTCCTTGCAATACTTGTTCAGGGGGCGTAAGTCGATAATTAGTCGCCATTTGTTTTCGCCCGGTTTTGGGACTAAAAACATTCTGGAAACCCATCTGTTGCACTGGCCTGGCTCCCAGGCGCCTGACTGCAAGAATCGGGGAAGCTCGGAGTCCATGAAGTCGAGCTGCTGTTTTGTTGCGTTCAGCATGGAGGTGCCGCTGTTGAAAGGTGGGGGTCGCCGGCCGCCGATGAAAGGTATGCGAACCCCGTGACGAATCCAACCTAGAACTTGTTCGCTCGCGCCTAATCGCTTCCACTCGGACGCTCTGTTCCGCACGCGGTGTCGCATGAAGTTGGAACGCTCGTTGCAGGACGTGGCGCGGCGGGTCACACCGTCAGGCGTTCTTGTCCGGGTTCTTGGTCTTCGTGTCTTTGGGGTCGGCGTTGTCTCTCGGTGGTGGCTTGGGCTTGGGTTGGGGTCGGGGGTTCGTTGTCGGTGTAGGCCGGTCGGGGGGGGGTCGGTCGGGAGTCTTGCGCGCGAAGGTAGCTCCCGCGGCGGCTTTGGCGCTAGCGAGTAGTGAACACTCGAGGGTTTTGTCGATGAACGCTCGGTGTAGGTTGTCGTACTCGGAGGAGGCAACGTCCGGTCGCGGCTTGAGGAACCGCTCGTAGGCGAGTTCCGCGAAAACGCGGTCCGAATCGCTCGTCTCCCCTCCGCCCTTGGTGTGTCGGATGTGGGATATCCGCACACGGGCGGCCTCCTCGAGCGCGCTGTGGGTGTGGTTGCTTTGACGCAGGGTGACGACCGCCGCCCCGAATTCCGGTGAGTCCTTGGGATAATTTTGAATGTCTTCCAGAGCTGATAAGCTCGCCGTGTTAGCGCAGGCGGCGTAGGCGGCGTGACATGCCGTGGCGCGGTATTCTTCGAGCGTGGCGTTGTGCCGGCGGGCGGAGAGGTGGCGGTAGGTGTCACAGGTGAGCTTCCAGATTTGTGGGCCGTTGAGATGTCGGGGGGGTAGCTCGAGGCCGGGGGCAATGTAGGGTCCCCATAGCTCTGTGTCGATGTGGTAGTCCTCATCTGGCAGGGCTGCTGGGGTTACCGTCGTCGCTAGGGCTGGGGCCAGGGGTCGCACGGTGGGGTCGATCGAGGGTAGCTCGGTCGGCAGCTGGGCGCTGCGGGCGTCGTGCTCCGCAATTCCACCCTTCGGCGTGTCGTTTACGCCGACGGGACTGGCTAGCTGTGTGCCGACTTGCTTTGCTGCTGCTAGTTGAGTGATGATGGTCGAGCTAAGCGTAGCCGTTAGTTCGGTAAAGGCTTGCTGAAAACGGCCATTTAGTCGCTCCTCTGAAGCGGCCGCGTTAGCGAGTAAGCGTTGCTCTTGTTCTTTGAATTCTGTTGATGTAACAAATTCCGGCGCGTCGCGAATTTCGTCGTCGCTTGTCTATCTGTAGCCATCGTATATTCGAGCAGGGTAAAGAGTCTCGGCCGTGGTAGACGCGGTCGAGGGTAAGCTGTCACCTTGCGCAGCTACGAGAGCTACGATGCCTGTTGCGCGAGCCGAATGGGCGAGCGCAAAGGCAGAAGGTGGCTGCTACCAGCTAGAGGAGCTGCTTTATAGGTAAAGCAGGTGGGCGTCCGCCGCGGACAATTTACTGCGCTTGTGACGCTTTGTCTCCGCGCGTTGCCTTAGGCGGACTCAACATGGTACGTTTACTAACCGTTAAACCCCAATATTTTACCAATATAAGAATAGTACCTGTACTCAAAGGATGCAGCAGGTTCACGACTACGCTGTTATACATGTACGGGTGAATTCTTAATTACCTACTACTGCGCATCGCTAAGATAGTATCCGACAAAGTACTGCACAAATAAAAACAATTCTTACAAGAAAAAGCAGTGGAGGCCACCAAGCAAAAAAGAAGAAAGGAGGAAAAAAAATCTCAGCCCGAGGAACAGGAAGGCATGCCACAGCACCAGCACTGCCCTCCTGAAAAGCGTCGCGGAGATAAGAACCCACAGTGCCATGAAGAGCAGCAGAAAGACGCTGCATGAATTCTCGTCGCATATCCCCCAAAAAACGCCGAAGCGGAAGAGAAGTAGATCGACGAACAAAATGCTGCATACGGACATAACTGTCAGAGCGCAAGGAACGAGAGTCAGCGGCCCCCATGCCAGGGAAGCGACGAACAACCACCAAAATAGCCAAGCGATCGACCAACTCAGCCGCCATCGGCGCCAACCGGCCCCCATCCTCCATGGCGAAGGGATAATAGTCATGGACCGACTTAACCGAAGGCGTACCAAGCAAAGCGGAAGTGCGGAGGTCCGCATCAAGTTTGCTTTGCTGAGCTCCCAATGCAAGGCTGCCACGGAGTGGAAGGCGAGCACCTATACGAGGAACGTTGGTGTTCGTGCGAGCACTTGTAACCGTCACTGCACAAATCATAATACGGTTGAGTATTAACTAATGCTGCTTTTCGGAGTGGATGATATACAAACACCAATGTTCCTCGACGTATAGTTATGTCCGTATGCAGCATTTTGTTCGTCGAACTACTTCTATTCCGTTTCGGCGTTTTTTGGGGGATGTGCGGCGTGAATTCATGCAACGTCTTTCTACTGCTCTTCATGGCACTCTGGGTTCCTATCTCCGCGACGCTTTTCAGGAGGGCAGTGCTGGTGCTGTGGCATGCCTTCCTGTTCTTCGGGCTTTTCGGCTTTTTTCCTCTTTTCTTCTTTTTGCTTGGTGGCCTCCACTGCTTTTTTTGTAAGAAAATTTTATATATAAGCACGATCGCCTCAGCATTCCCCACGGGCCGCTCGCTTTGTATATGATATATATTTTGATTACAAGGCGAACATATACCGCCTTACTTGCATGTCATTTCTTTTTTTGTTAACGGCAATGTTTCTTTTCTGTTGCCACAACTATGAGGGCGTGGTTGTGTTTGATAGTGTTTCTGTCCGTGTGCGCGTGATTGTGCGTGGTCAAGCAATATATGTGAGCGTATGCATGCGTTATGTGTTTGTGTTTTTTGACTACAAAGAAAAGAATTCATGCATACACATTGATTCAAATTCAATGTCGAAACGCAAATGACCCTTCAACATTTTGAACTATGATATTGGTAAGTTCAGTATGAATAATTCATTACATCTTTTGCGGATGATGACTTCACAATAACTCGTTAACGCAGTGTATAGAGTGCGCTACGTTAGAGTGTAGTGTATAAAGAACGCGGCATAGAATTGGCATTACTCACTTTTTGGCAGGTAAATAAAAGCAAATGAGACAAATGCAACCATCGCCTGAACGGACATCTTGAAAATATTGCGTTGCTTGCGCCAGCAAAAAACCGGGAAAAGTAACGCAGTGGGGTGGCAGTGGCCGAATGCATGGGAGGCAAGAGCCCCTAGCGCGAAATGCTTCTCTGAAAAATGGGAATGAGCCAATGAAAATGAACATGTACGATTAAGCTATCCGCAGCTCGAAGATCTGCGTATAATAATAAATATATATGTAATTAGCCGAGATGGAAACAGCGGCTTTGCAATCGCTATCCTTGTCGGAGCACGGTCTGCTGCTGCCAGACATCAAGGACGTCACCTCTCCCAAGGAGAACTTTAACGCCGTAACCACAGCACCGAGGCTACGTTAATTATTACATAGAAATGGAAAATAGCGCTTTTCCGTACTACTTTGCCAATTGGGGGCATCGGCACTCTGTGGCGGCTACACGGCTGTTCTTCCGTGCGTCGCAAGGTCTTCCCCACAGAGGGGCTTCTTGGCACGGCGATAGTCTCTATCAGCTTCCCAGTGCTCATGGCGATAGTTTGAGACAGCTTCTCCACCTGGGCAACGTAGTCACAACCGTAGGGTTTGGAGCTCAGGGCAGCTGAGTCTCAAGTTCCAATAAAGCAAGTCAGAAGTATCAGAGATCAGAGAAGATAATGTCCATCTACACCGCCGCGCACGTTTCAGCAGACAGTACGGACGAGGAGGAGCTAAGGGCGTTTGATTTTCTATAACAGCGTCACTAGGTCTGTCAATTGGTATTACTGAAGTCGCTCAGTACGTCTTACGGGAGGGAGCTACGGACTGTCCTGGAATGAGATATCACCTGTGATAATGTTGTACTGAGGTTTTGTTGTCAGCGGCTGCCCAGCGCGCTCACGCGCAGGCCGACCCAGCTGCTGCTCCTTTAGCTGCAGAGCACGACAGTAACCCGATCAATTATAAACACGAATTACTTCATTCATTTGATTGTACAGCAGAAGGAGACTCACATCATGTTGAACGCGACTGCTGTGTGTGTTGGGGTTTGTAGATACGGTGGGGAACAATGAGGTGAGTCGGCACTACTTGCCCCGTGCATTACGCGTGCAGTAGACTTGAAGTCCGCGCTCCACTCTTTCCGGAATATCTCATCTTTTGACTCGGCCAGCCGATGCATTGCCCGCCGTTCCCCCGCGGCGCCATTGTAATCCATGGAAGTTACAGTCCTGAAGGAGTGAAGAGTGGTGTTGGTAGAGCTGATTAGCGACAACGTCTATTGCGACGGGCCGCGGTGTTACGGTGCACTTCAAAGCAACGGGCACCTGAAATCAGATGGGTGACTCCCTAGATGTATCTCACTCGGCGGAGGGGGCATAGCAGCCTGTTCAGTAACCAGGTCAGCGGGATGATGCAAACGGGGTCAGCGCGACTTGGTAGAGACAAGTTACCCACCAAATTGCCTAAATTGCGATAAGTACATGCGGCGCTCCGACCAAGGTAGTGAGGCCTACCGGTTTGTTCGCAGAGTGACAAATCATCGTGCGCTGTGTCTGAGTTTTACCCATTGCATCGCCATACAGCTCGGGTGTCGACAAGGAAAAGCCAGCCTACGGGCAAGCCCACTCGGCCTCAATGACGCGTGAATAAACGCCGATGAGAAGGAACTCACAGAAACAACGGCCAGTACGAAATAAAGCACAGTACCTCGTTCGTCCAAGTCCCAGACCCATTGGTGGCCATCCTACCCGGCAAGCCTGCAGCGCGTAGAGTATGCTCCTGCACAGGATGGGCACCGCGACCGTGTCCCTTCGGCTGTTCCGAACGGTTGGCGAGCTGGGCGTAACTCGTTGCGGCCGTGACGTCCTCCCCCTTAAACGTTTGCCCAGTGCTATACCCCGTGAATCGCGGCATTGCAGCAGACAGTGGCACGCGGAAAAGAAGCTAGCTCGCCAGGTTCAACACCAAAAATGATTGCTGAGCGAATTAACCGGGGTAAGGGGTCGGAGACCTATTGCTGTCTGCCACCTGAATGTTGGGGACTTCCTCTACAACTGCAGCGCTTCACATGTCGAGACTCGACGCTGACTTACGCATGTGCGCGCGTAACGTCAGCGACCGAGAGCGATTACAGTTCTAGTAGATAGATGTACGTGTATGAAATCAAAAAATATTTTCATTATTATTTATTATTTATTTATTATTATCTATTATTATACAGCTGTACCTTTATACATATAAAGATACGGGTACCTGTACCAGATGCGTATTATTTTGAGACGCAGATGTAGCAACGCCGATTATGCAAAATAGGCGCCGATTATGGATAATTGAAAAAGTATTTTCGATTATCAATACAGGTACAGGTACGCATAGTCGAGCTTAAGCCGTGATTAAATAATCGGTAATGATTATCGGTAAGGTATTCTTTAAGGAATCGGTAAGGATTATCGGTAATGTAAGGATAATCGGTAAGGAATCCTTACCTATTCTACATAATCGGCTTTTTTACATCTGCGTCTCAACAGAAATATGAGTGACATCTGCGAATGAAGTGCGCCTCTACTGGATTTTTAGATTTCTTTGACATTTTAGGATTATTAGAGTTATGTCCTGCTGCTACGACAGAGGGGCGGCAGCTAACGATATCAACAAAACCTAGCTGTCGGCCGTCATAATATAAACCACCGTCCCGTTTCTATTCCTGGCTCGTAGGCTGCTCGCCCTCTACCATGATTCGCTCTGTATCGGCGCAATTTCGCGCGAACCTTAAGCTGGTCGCACCTGCTGGAGGCTCGTGCGAGCGAACCGTGCTGCTGCGTTGTTCGTCAGGGTCTCATCCCGACAACAACGATGGCTACGCGCCGCAGATCAACTCGCTCCTCGTCGTCAGCAGTCCGACGCAGTCAACAGCACAGTTTCGCTCCATACGAACACCAGCGCGTATGAGCGGCCAGTTTATTAACCATGGCGTTTGTATATACGAGCAACCAGCGCTATTCAGATGTTCAACGAGCGCGCTTCCCGACAACAGTGGTCACCAGCGGCGTTTGTTGTCGTCTCAGCCAGACAGTGCAGCACCGTCGTCTGGTAGCCTCGCCCCTGAACTGATTTCTTCAAAATGCCTTTGCTGTTTCTATGTACATCAAACTTGGGAGCGTATGTTTAGCTAGCTCGTGGCTTGTTCTCAGCGAAGGTAGCTCTTGTCCACAGGGGAGGCGGTGGCGTGCGAGGAGCAAAGTGAAAAGGATGTGTATGAGTACCTGGCGCCATTTTCTGATGCGGTTAGGCGTGTGAAGGTATGGTGACGCGGTATGAAAGATATGAATGACAGGAGCATGCGCGTCTCAGCACCCACGGTGTAGTTCCTGACGAACCTCTGTCTCAATGCAGGCTCTCAGCGTTGCGAGTTTGGGCATCACGTGCTTCGGTGCGCCGATATTGGTGGCGTTACAGGACGGCGCGTCGATGAGTCTGGGCGCAAAGGCTGGAATCGCTGTCACATTGATGGGGTTCGGAAGCTTCACAACAGGTTATGTCAACTAGTGCATGCAGGCTTCAGATCTTGAGCAACTTCAACTCCCACCGCGCATCGTTTGCCGTCTATGCATGCTACGTGCGACGCCCGCTGTGTAACGGATGTTTCACAACCGGTCTTGGCATGTTTCCTTTGGCCTTGGCATGCTGAATCGCTGCTCATTATGTCTTTCCTTGACACTCAGGCCTCCTACACTGGTTTGCCTCCCCGTATGCCCGGAGTCTTCGTTATGATAGGGCAACACAGATGATAAGTATCGAGACGCTAAATTTCTTCGCTCAGAAAAGGTGCGTGGCGTACTCTGGTGCTCCTTTGCGTTATCAACGATGTGCGCTCTCTGATTGGCGATCTGTTGGGCTCGTAAGCAGGCAGGACTCTTTCCATATATCGGAGGTTGAAGCCACCGAGAGCCTGAGCCCGGTGTCTACATTCCAAGCTCGTGGCAGGACGTACTATGTGGATCCTAATTTCTTTACGGACAAGCAACTGCTGGCCTTGCTGAGCCCGGGGAAGGAGGTGGAGGGTGCAGACACAAGGGAGGAGATAGAAGGAGGCGGAACTGTTTCGAAACCGATGTAGGTAGCGTTTGGTCAATTTTTTGAGTCGAAGTAGGTGTTTGAAATATTGGAATACATGCAAGAATGGAATCTTATTGCGTTCGAGTGTGTAAGACGTTTGGACATACGCGGACAGTCTCGTTACCGTAAGAACTGGAACATACCCGCCAGCCCGCCGCACTTGCCAGGCGATGCGCAGGACCAAAGATTAGGTAGCATGCTCCATCGCGGCGTTGGTGATAACGACAGTTCCAGTTGGACGTTCCTGAACATCCGACTTGCTGTGGACACGGGGCTCACGTTCAGTGCCTTCAGCTGCTCCGCGTCCTCGGCCAGTGCTGCTTCAACGATACCCTGAAACAGCTTCTCCACACCCCCGCCGTCCATCCCTGAATTCATATAAGCCATTTTTTGCGATAGGTGTCGCCTAAGGTAGGGTAGCACATCGTCTGTGACACCGGAAGTCGCCACTATGCACGTGTAGCGAGTCGTGGTGGACTGGCCGGGTGGGCCGCATGGCCGAAAGAACTCTCCTAAAAATTCGACGGTACCGGTGTTGCTTATATCAGGGTAATCGCTGTGCTTCAAGTCCGGAATCCAAGACCCTACCACGAAACTGTGGGGCTCCAGCTCTTTGCTTGCGTACAAGGTGAGCCGCTGCCTTGAGGTGGAATCGGCCAAAGTAAACTTCTCGTACATAAGGCGGCCGCGCAACCCGGCCTTCGGCTCGCGTTCCTCTAGTACTAGCTTCCGCCAGGACACGGCTTGATCGGAACTAAATGTTTCATGCTCAGCAAGCGCGAGAGAGACTGTCGGGGTTGCTGAAAGCATACCGTCCACACGGATGCAACGCAGCTGTTCGTTGCGGAACGTCATCGTTGGCGGGTTCTCGTCGCCGGACGCGGCTGTGCAAGCTTCTGCGCGGCACAAAAACCCCAGGACTTCCTCCCCATCGGCGCACAGCACTTCGCGTATCGTACTACCTGTTGCTTCCCGCGTCATACTTACCCCCCTTGCACAAGTGTGTCGATTCGGCGCAGAGTCTGATCTGACCGCTACCTGTCAAGCTCCGAACGCGACAAGTAAAATCCCGGCCCCCGTCCCAATCAGCGATTTTACGGTTTCCCAGCGAGCAAAGGAAACCTGCTTGATTTTCCGCGCGAGATATAGCGCTCCTGGGAAAAAGCCACAAGTTCAGTCGATTCAGGTCCAGTTCAACCTCGCTTCAGCTCCTGCTCAACAAGCGGATGCATAGTTACAGGATCAGCCCTCCTCGTCCATCCTGGTGGGATACCTCACCGGGGACGTTAGTTTCCCAGCAGCACGCGCAAATCGGTGCAGGGTACAGGTACCCGTACTCCCGGTCAAAGAAAACAGTATAGCGACAGTAGTACATTTCACTTCAACGTATTGTGAATAATGTACTGTTTACATTACTATTCAAAATTTGATCGCACTCATTTGCTTTTTGGCGCCAATTTGGCATCAGAGGCAGTATGTGATCGACATTTTTATGGCGACGCTGCGCGCAGCACCGAAGATGCAAATGAGCAGAATCAATAAAGTACTAGCGCTACATACTAACATGTGTAGGGCCTGCCAGCTGATGACCGATCGTGAAGCCAGAGCAGAAGAGACTCCGCCTCCCGCGCAAGTCAAGCGTACCGGAGTCGCTGTGGTGTATCCATACTACGTTGAGCAACGCATACGATCTACTCCGTCAGTTCAGGGACGCTGGTCGGTTGCTTTTGAGGCTGGCCACCCTGGAACTGGCTAATATGGCACAGGCGGCGACAGCCGACGTCGTGGTTGTCGGTGACAGCAGCAGCGACAGCGATGCTGAAGTCGGGCAGCATCCAGCTCCCGTCAGCAGAAACCAGCTTCGGCTGCGTGCTGTTGTTGGGATGCTGGGAAATGTGCTGGAGTGAGGACCTGAGCTCATGCGCACTGCAGCGTTTGTCAGCATAACGCAAGCGGCTAAAAGCAGTGCACATGTGCCTGCACGCCTGCCGACTACTGGACCAACCGTGTCGGCCTGCCCCCCTTTCCCCTCCTTCAGGTGGGCGGATTTCGCTATCTTCGGTTTCTTTTCGTCTGAAATCGGTGCAGCTTTCTTTCCGTCGGCAGACCCTACAGCAGAGGTGTGTTTACTCTCAAGCCAGGCGTGCTGCTGCATTTTTTTTCAGCACCCTTGCGCTACCCCTATTGTTTTCCCCGGAAGACGACTTCCTCGCCAGTAGACTTGCCTCTCAGCCTTTCTGATTAATGTGAATGACCATTGAACGACGCACAATTTTTACTTACAAAATTATCGCCTTTCTGGAGGGTTGCCCTTTTTTCCCTGTCCACACTGCTTCTTGTGATCGATGATGCGTCTTGAGGGTTGCTGATCGATTTATGTGGCTCCCCCCATAAACAGTTGATCAAGACCTTTTCAGTCTTCGCTGCTGCGTTCTTCATGCGACCTGTTGGTAAGTTACTGCGCACCCCAGCTGTTGTGAGTGTCTTGTGAAGCACGGCTCTCAGACTGTGGGGGGTTTGGTGGCGGCGTAGGCGGAGTGATATTTGGGCACGTGGGGGATAAGGTAGGGCGCAAGCCAGCGCTGCTGATCAGCATTGGACTGATGGCCTTTGCAACGTTTGGAGTGGGCTGTCTCCCAACATACAAGCAAGTGGGGATCTTTGCCCCAGCGCTACTGCTTGTTCTCCGCATGATACAGGTATGATATTCACACAGACCATTGCTCATGCTATCATGCTGCCCTTCTTCTGATCTGCCCTTAGCGAAATCTCCATCGAGCATCGCTGACACCTTTTGTGTGTATTGCAGGGAGTCAGTGTTGGCGGTCAGCTAGTTGGATCCTTTCTCTTTACTGTGGAAGCAGCGCCTGAAGATGTAGGTGCCCTGTCTGTGTGAATAAATGGGGAATTTGTCAGAGGCTTGACTTTCGTCGACCATCATTCGTCATCGCAGCATAGCTGAAAACACGTCATGATATGGGACTGCAGGAGAAGGGGTTTTATGGGAGCCTGACACTCGGTTCTGCCAATGGAGGGACATTACTAGGCTCAGCAATTGCTGGCTTACTCCATATGGTCATGGAACCTGCAGCACTGGCAGCATGGGGCTGGCGGATCCCATTCTGGCTCGGAATGCTGTGCGTCCCCAACCATAATTTCTGTCACCTCCATCCCTTATAATCTGCAGCATTTCCTCACAAGGTCGAAAGAGTAATCCCTCATTCCCTTGCATTGTTTCAGTATCGGGCCAGCCAGCTTTTGCGTGAAGAATCACATTGATGATGACGAGCCGCACGCTCTACCGGTGCCTCACATCGAAGCGCCAAGCAGACGAGCGCACTGCTGCAGCGTCTCTCGTAACCCGGCTGTCCACGCAGTGGTGAAATACCCACGTGCGCTGTTGGCCACCATCGCTGGCACCGCGCTCTGGACATCGAACAACTACATCTGTCTGGTGAGCCCCCACACGCGCAGCCTTACTTTCCCCCGATATTCCCAGTTCCCCCTTCCGTTCTGTTTGGAATTTTCTGCATTTCTGCCACACGCTCCTCTTATCATCTGCTTTTTCGGCATGCTCCAGGTTTGGATCGCGAGCTATTTGCAGGCGTTGCACCCAAATGCCACACGCTCCCAACATTTTGGGTTTGTTCTAACCACAGGTTCGCTGGAAGCCCGTGTTTGCATTGCTCGCTCCCTCAACATGCATTCACACTGCATTTGACGGGTCATTTCCGGCTGCATCCTCTCATTCGTGTGGTGTGCTCACCAGTGGCGCTCGCGGTGCTCGCGCTCGCGTTTCCTTTGGTGGGGCTGATGTCAGACCGCGTGGGGCGGCTGCGCGTCATGATGATGGGCGCTGCTCTGTTAATGGTTGCGACCCCCACCCTCTGCGGGGTGTTGCCAACAGAGAACAAGGCAGCCACATGGGCAGCCATGTTTCTCCTCACTACCGCAATGGCCCTTTACGGCGCCCCCCTTCCCTCATGGACTGTCACCTGCTTTCCCAAAGAGGTAACTCAAAGCACCACTAGCCACTCACACCCACATTCTCACTCTCTCTCATGCGTACGCATACACACGCGCACGCACTGCGCTCCAGCTCTCTCTTTCTCTTTCGGTTGTTACCGCAATGAGCGATGTTTTTTCTTGCAACTGACCTGGGTTAATGCAGGTTAGATACAGTGGGGTTGGGCTGGGGTATAACATTGGACAGGCAGTATTCGGGGGTATTGCCCCGTTGCTGGCCACCTACCTGGCATCGCTGGACCCCGCGACTCTGAAGTATCTGGTGTGGTACACAATGTGAGCGCCCTGCGCCTGGCATTGCTTACCTTCGGCTTTCGGCCCTGCTTCTCATCGGCGAGGCTAACACCTCACCCGTCCCAACGTCCTTGCAGGACTCTCAACGTTTGCGGCTTCTGCGCTGTCACGCTCCACAGCTATGGCCTCCCCGCCATCTGTTCCGTGCGCCACCGGTACCACAAGTACCGCGAGTCGCAGGGCGGGGAGCACGACGACGACTGAAGCCGCGATCGATGCGGTTCCGACACGCCCCCCTGTGTATATGTGTAGACCAGCACCTTTGGTGCGCTGTCCTGCCTCGGTCATTGAACGCAGCGTGTACCATATATTCAATATTTAGAGACTTTTTCTAATAGATAGGAACTGCTCTGCCGCCCGCGCTTGCTATTTACCCCCCTCGCAAGGGCGGCGAGTTTGTTACGGTGCCTTGCTTTCTTTGGAGACGCCAGGGGCGGTGTATTGATCACTGTGCCCGTTAGATTGTGATCAAACTTTCGATAGAACGCTCAGCTTAAGCAATGATCCCCTCCCTTAGATCTACCGTCCTGCTGTTCCTGCAACTCGTGCACACGCCAGCGTTCGGGGGCTACTGTGTAGGCGAAGACGACCTTTGCATTTGAAATTTTACTGAAAATGCATGATTGGAGTAGCAGCTTCCGTGTTTGATGAGTTGGAATTTGTGACACCCCTGTTTTGCTGTTGTTTATTTGGGTTTGAATCCAACGAACGATCGTTTTGGGGATGTTTCCTTATTTTTGTATGATACACATAATGTTATGCGACAGTTCAAAAACTGGTTTGGATGAGGGTCACTGGATTAACGCTGCTCCGCAGGCCTCACTTTGAGTCTAGGTACGAGAGCTGGGCGGGAAACCCTTTTAGCTGTACGAGGGTGTGTCTAGCATGATATAGAATTTCGACCGTGGGTGTCCATGAATTGTATTCCGCGTGTACGTCAGTGCATCGGCACATTTTGAAATGTCGGGCTTCAGGAATTTCGCGTGTTTAATAGACGTGAGCAAGTAGGGTGCCGATTCAGCATTGGTCCCCATTGGTCCCCTGCGCAATTTCTACGAAAGACATGGGTATGCTCGCAGTGGACACACCGTGCAAGACGAATCAGCTACACCCTTGTTTGTGGTGCGTGTACAGTCCGACTGCGACAGGAATGGTCGTATATGCTCTTGTGGCGCGACTTAGGTGTACTTCACTTCCAGTTGCATGATATAGAAGAGAGTACAACCACAGTTTCCGCACCTAGTGATGCACCACCAGTGTGGCCGTGCATTATTTCGTTTTGACCTAGTATGCGTGATCCGAATATTCCGCACTTGCATTGGGAGCTCAGCAAGGCAAACTTGATGCGGACCTCCGCACTTCCGCTTTGCTTGGCACGCCTTCGGTTCAGTCGGTCCATGACTATTATCCCTTTGCCATGGAGGATGGGGGCCGGTTGGCGCCGATGGCGGCTGAGTTCGTCGATCGCTTGGCTATTTTGGTGGCTGTTCGTCGCTTTCCTGGCATGGGGGCCGCTTACTCTCGTTCCTTGCGCTCTGACAGTTATGTCCGTATGCAACATTTTGTTCGTCGATCTACTTCTCTTCCGCTTCGGCGTTTTTTGGGGGATGTGCGACGTGAATTCATGCAACGTCTTTCGTCTGGTGCTCTCCATGGCACTCTGGGTTCTTATCTCCGCGACGCTTTTCAGGAGGGCAGTGCTGGTGCTGTGGCATGCCTTCCTGTTCCTCGGGCTTAGATTTTTTTTTCCCTCCTTTCTTCTTTTTTTGAGTGGTGGCCTCCACTTCTTTTTCTTGCAAGATTTTTTTACAAATATTCCGCACTTCACCACCTGCGTTCCGTCGCTTTACGCCACGGGATTCTTGCAGCAAGCGAGCAGGGTGTCATTGTTTAACCCACAGTCAATGTTGGTCAGTTATGGTTGCCGGGGGGGGGGGGGGGGGGGGGGGGGGATGCTCGGTGGCGAACAGTGAAAAATACATTGAATATATAAATTTTGAAAATTACACCGCCCGGGACCAGGGCAGCGCGATGCCTTACAATCCTAATGGCAATCCTCATCGCCGCGAGTCTAAGCTGTTGATTGATTTCTTGAGGTACTGCTTCCGTGCTACGCGCGGTCTGCTGTTTCAGATTTCGCTGATGTTACGGTAAAATGGACCAACCTGCGTGGGCTGCTGACCAACCGCCCCACCAAACGGTCTACCTTCGCCACTGCTGAGATACCCGTCACCCTTCGGCAGCCGACGTAAAAATCCCTCCGATGCCCCGCCGCCAATCGGCTGTGCGTTTCTTGACTAGTTCTGATAGGGGGAGGGTGCGTGCTCATCGAGTCGGAACGTTCAAGAGCGTTAGCAGCTCACATGGTTAGTTTCCCCGTTTGCCTCATCTTTTCCATTGACATCATCATGTCCTGCCGCTCGCGCGATGCCTTCATATTCGCCTCGCAGCGTTGCAGGCGCAGCTCCTCGCGCTGCCGCTGTAGCGAAAACGCCTTGAACGTCTCCTCGTTAATCTTCTGCAGCAGCACCTCCTTCCGGTACACCTTTTGCTTCTCGTGCTCCAGCACGTGCTCCCACTTCTTCTCCTGGTTCAGCTTGGACCGCGTCTGCTTCAGCATTTGCTCACGCGCGCGCTGGTCATACAGCGCCTTCAGCTGCGCCTCCTTCTGCTCCTTCTTCTCGATAATCGTCATCTTCCGCAGCTCCTCCTTCATCGACGCCATCTTGAACGTCTCCTTGCGCTTCTCCTCGTTCTCGCGCTCCTGCTGCGCCTTCCGAACCAGCGCCTGCCGTTCCTGCTCCGCGCGCTCCTCGCGCCGCCTCGCCGCCTCCGCCTCGCGAGCCTCAAACTCTCTGCGCTTCTTAGCCAGGATCTCCTTCGCCTGCTGCATCGACTGCTGCCGCCGCTCCTCCGCCTTTCGGCGAATCTCCTCGTTGGCCCTCTGCCTCTCTTCGTTCGCAGCCTCCATCGCCTAACGTAAATGGCAAAAAAAACAAGTCAGACACACACAAACATTAACACTAAATACACAAACAAGCACACGCGCACACATATTCAATTAGCATACACACATATATACACGCACACATCAACAAACACGAACATGAACACAGACACACACTCAATCAATATACACACACAGCCACTCATTTAACACACATAAACACACGCACACACACTCAATAAATACACACATATCGACATACATACACAAAAATTGGCTCGAATACATGGCTCATTCCACACAGTGCTTTCACATTCACAGGAGGAAGGAGCCAAGCTGTTGTTGGGAAACTGGCGGAGGGGGGCGAACCTTGCGCCTCTCTTCGTCTTTCCTGTTCATTTCCTCGCGTTTGCGTTCTACGGCCTCCTGTTGTTCGCGCAAGATGCGCTCGGTTTCCTGACGGGCGGCCTCCGCTTTGGCCCTCGCCTCGATGTCCTTCTTCCGCGTAGCCTTACGGTTCTCCTTCTCCTTTTCGGCAGCGTCCAACGATTCCTTGATCTCCCGCTCATACTTCAACTGATCGAGTTCACGTTGCTCCTTCGCCTGCCGCTCCTCCTCCTCCGCTTTCTTCAGCTCCCGCTCGCGCTGCTGAGCCTGCCACTCCCGTTCGCGCTCCTGGCCTCGTTTGCGCTCCTCCTCCTCCTTCTCCTTCTCCTTGCGCATCGACTCGTCGTTGGCCATCTGACGTTGCAGCAGCGTCTGCTCGTACGCCTTCTGCTGCTCGAGCTCCCGCTCCTGCCGCTCCCTTAGCATCGCCAGCCGCTTCGCCTCCCTCTCCACCATCTCGTTCGCCTTCTCGTCATCCCCATTCCGGGCAGCGGCGGCCCTACGGGCAGCGCCAAATGCAGGTTTGAACTTGCCCTGCTCGTCCAGCTCCACCAGAATCGCGCGCTCCTTCACCAGCCGGTCAATCTTCTCCTTGCGAATCACTTCCGCCTCGTCAAACATCAGCTGGGCCGCCTCCGGGTGGTGCCCCTCCTTGACAAACATCTCCAATGGACGGTGGACGAGAGTGTAGGGGTCTACACCGCAGCGCAGGCAGGACTCCACCGACCTGACAATGACAACGCCATCGCCCGAATCAGATTACAGCAGACCGGCATAATTCGTACTGGCCAATTGAGGGGTGCATAACTACGGAGGTGTTTGACGCAACGAAGAGGAGGAGCGGGGAAATGACATGCGACAATAAACGGAAGGCGTTCGTAGCGCGAATGGGAGAGTGGTGGGACGCATACCTCGGAGACGTGGGCACCATGTTCTTGAGTTTCTTGGGAACAGTGAGGTGGGTGGAGTCTACGTGACAGGAAAGAAAGCATGTCAGTGAGACAGGCACAGGAGGAAGCTTCTACGCTTCAGGGATGTGCAAAGATGATGCGATATTTGGCTAACCATTGCTGCGCTCGGCGATGTCTGCGATGGTCAGCTTCAGCGCCCCCTTCCCCGCGGGCGTGTCCTGTCGGTGACGGATACACAGCGCAATCAATCATGCAAGCTCCGAGTGTACAGGACGCACAATTAAATCGATAACCGTCAATGCCACAAGAGAGATTACCATGATTTTCTTGAAGTCATCCAACCAGTCCTGTGGCTCTCGGTGAAGCTCGACAAACACCATGGTGGCAGCCGCTGCACCACCAACCAGCGAGGCAGCAAGTCAGCGGCAGCACAACTTTTAGTAGACCCTTTAAACTCTTTACGAGCTCGCCTTCAATTCGTCGCCTCGTACTAGCATCCCTCCCCTCAGCCACGGTGCCCTGGGCTCCCCTTCCCTCTCTCCACTATCGTGGATTATCGTAAAGGGATTCCCGCGAAGGTGGGCCGAGTCTAGAGAGTGCAGTGACACATTCACCGACTGGAGTGCTGCAACGTCGGAAAGTCCTGTCATAGTTTCGCTACACTACCAGTCGTAATCTACGAGTGACGCGACGGTGACAGGTAAAGTACGATGTGGTCGCATCATGCCTATAGATGGGAGACTAATAGTTCTCAAGCCGAGCCGGTGGAGAGTAAGTGGGCATGCTTCGAGAATCTTCTGTACCCGGGTAGCACTCCCGCCCAAACTGCTTCGCAGTTTGAAGTACGAGCACCGCATACACAGAACCGACTCACTTCGCTAGTTATATACCTCGACTGCTCTGTATTGCAGGAATATAAACAAACATGAGCCGTGGCGCTGAGCGCTATGCTATTTTTCCCACGGCATGTGCGCTGTGAATTGTTTTACGTGATCGGTGTCCTGACATGCCGTACGGCACGACCTGAGAGGATGCCTAACACGGTACGCAGAATCCGCAACCGCGCCACAGCAGGGAACCCAAAATCAGACTAAAAGGAAAGAAAGTGCTCATTTTCGGTGGCAATCACGAATGGCTAGCTCGAAAAGTTTACACCGACGGGCCCGCGCTACGTGCTTCCGAGAGTTCTTCTGTAGATCGACAGATTATTGCGCCGCGAAGGAAGCCGGCAGGAAATGCTAACTGGAAATAAACTGGCGCTCACCGAATTGACGTAACCCAAACCAGTAGGAAGTCGAGCGAGCCGCCAGAAGCTACCGCAGTCGACTCCTAAAATCAGCGCTTGTTAACAACGTTCAAGCTAATTCGTTTTGGAGGCGCGCTTCTAGTGGTTGCCCGAGTCGAGAAAGATGTGGGATGCGCCTCTGCATGCCGCCTTCACCCGTGCCACGCCCTCGGCTGCTGTCTGCCCACTTTCGGTAATCCTTACTGATGAGACGTACCGCTATCGCGGTTCCGCTATTCCTCTTCTCTTTAGTGGCCAGCCTTATTAGTCATGGTAGTGTAGTACATCCGCCCCATCCAATACATCGCCACTTTATATATATAATAAGTACGATAAGGCCCAAAAAGGCTCGGGGTAAAGGCCTGTTACGGGTACATATACGGTACTGGCACTACATACATACAGCTTCTTTAAATAAGGTTTACCCTAGGGTGCGTTTTGCCAAAGATGTCTGCTTGCTTACAATTTGGCCAAAAGACACCCACAGACAGGGTCTGGGGGTCGATTAGCGCCGGATTATAGGGATGGGTGGGTGGGTTCGCGCGAAGCCTAGATTGGCTGAGCGCGAAAGCAGAGAGTGCCTAGGCTCGTGGCTAGCTACGGCTTATAAGGCACGGTCTAGCTAGAGCTGACCGTTGGGGAAGTCGTTGGTCGTTGGCTGCGTCTAACTGTTCGGGCAAGGTGGTTGCCCTGCAGGTGAGACGCGCCGATATTAACGGTAACAGTAACCGCTAGAGTTACTGTCCCGTACACATGATATTGGATATGCAAACCTCTAGATTCAAATCAATCTGACCATTTACCCTAGGGCACGTTTTGCCACTAACCTAAAGCCAAAGGCTTGCACAGCCAGAATTAGTGTTGTGGGGGGGACGGAGTGAGCCAGCCGAAGAACCGCCAAGCAGCAGGTGTTGGGGTCATGGTTGGGTCAATATATTTGCCTTCGGTCACAGAGTTGTTTTTGGCCCAGCCACCCATAAATTTGATTACGGGGAGGGGCGCGCCGATGCAGCTGGCAGCGGACGCCGCGCCTCCTCGTAGGCTGTGCGACGTCCACTTGAAACCGGTGGGCGCGGATGAGCCGGCCGTGCGGAGGGCGAGGGCGAGCCAAGCGGAGACGGTGGATGCGGCGCCCCAATCGGTAGAAGGTTCCGAAGGTGAGAGGCTCCAAAAGGCGAGCGGGGGTGTCGCGTTGTAAAATTTTTGGCAGAATGCCGCGCGGTGCTCCGTGTAGTAGTCGATCAGGGCTGCCAGGACGGGGTTAGCGGCTACAGGGATAGCGATGACCGGTTTATCGCCGGCGTCGCGGCGCTGGTCCCCCTTAGATTTTCGTACGAATAGGCAGATTTGTTGAGAGGGCCCGTCGACAACCTGGTCACCGGTCTGGCAGCGGGCGCCGGTTTCGGCGCGGCAGAAAAATATGTAATTGACGCATACTGCCAAACAGACCCCGAAGCGTTGCATCTGAGGGAGGGAAGCAGGGGTCCACGCGAAAGTACCGTGTAGGGTGTTGGCGGCGTGCAGGATGTCTAGGGCGACTGGTGCGGGTAGCGGGAGGCGAGCGGTGGTGGGAATAAGGCGGTGTTGTAGCATTTCGAGGCCACGGCGGGCGTCCGCCAACAGGTCGCCCACGGCGATAGGTTGGCGCCGGTGGTCACGGAAGAATTTGTTAACGGCGGAGAAATAAGGTTGCAGTGAGCTTGCACCGACCGTTCCGAGTAGGGCCAGCCAGGCCGTGTAGCGGACCATCGTGGCGGGTGTGGCCTGTAGTGGGGCGATGTTTTCCTCTGCACAAAAATTAAAATACTGTCTGATGGCGCTCTGGTAGCTCGAGTACGTAGAGGGCGCTAGCGAGTTGCTGAGTAGGGCAACCGCCGTAACCCCGAGCTCGTCTGATCCTAGGAGGTCTTGAAAAGTTTCAGCTAGTTCGGTTGACCACTGTGCTGCTTCGCGGCGTAATCCGTAGCGCGGCGGTCCTGTACGCAGAGGGGGGACCTGTTGTACAGGCGCATTTAATCGGGCCGGGCGTATCGCCCGGCCAATCGCACCGCGGCGAGTGTAGAGCCAAGAGGGGTGTTAGCCGAAAGGCCACGATGCTCCACGCGGGAGACCCGACCCCTTCGCGCTTGCCTAGCCTGCCTGGAAAGAACAGGTCGCGGGACGCTGGGAAGTGCACGGTCTCGGTTGCCAAGCGGGCGAACGCGTGGTACCACGTTTTGTTTCGCCAGTAGGGGGCGATGACAGTCGCCGCGGCTTGAGCTTGTTCGAGTTTGGCGGCTAGCGCCGGCAGGGCAGACCAAGGGGGGTTGCAGTAGTTGTTCTCGCGTTTCCACGCCGCGTCGGGGAGGTGTAAGCAGTCGACGTCCTCGCACACAGGGACTGGATCCGGATCCTACGGAGCCGCGAATCCCCGAGACTACTCGGGTTCGGACTCGGTCTCGTGGGTCCGGACCCTAGAATCACAGGTAATCGCGGGATCCGGACCCTAGAATCACAGGTAATCGTTGGATCCGAACCCTAGAGTCACAGGTAATCGCGGGATCCGAACCCTAGAATCACAGGTAATCGCGGGGTCCGAACCCTAGAATCACAGGTAATCGTTGGTTCCGGTACCAGTTATTGTAAGTAATCGCTGGTTCCGGTACCAGTTATTGTAAGTAATCGTAGGATCCGGTACCAGTTATTGTAAGTAATCGTTGGATCCGGTATTCATCGTACTTTAATGGATCCGCGGTAATCGCGAGTACCTCATCCTCGCAAAACGATGTGGAATCGTGATACCCAATCAGTACTCACGACTCCGAGTATCTCACGATTTTGTGGTTGCCCGAAGTGACACGCTGTTTTTTGGGGAGGTATTTGGCAATGCAAATCTGCTGAGGTGTATGTCTAAGATTGGTTCAATAGCCCTGATTGTTGTCATTCCGCAGCCTTGAATCGATTGTAGCCCATCCAAGGGCTATTTAAACGGCGCGTACGCGCTTGAAATCCACCATAATCTGCCCGTCCACATCCAATCCTATCACAATTAGCCGCCACTTCAGAAACCGAGCTCAACGTAAGGCGTCAAGCCTATTGGTCCACCATGCTGGAAGACTTTCACAACGAGCAAGAGAAAGTTGAAGAGGTAAGCAAGAGTCCCCCCCCCCCCCCCCCCGCTCTGCCCTCACCCCCGAGTTAGCTGCGTTGTGATGTTCGGTAGCGCCGCATGGCGCCCCCTCCCCGCCTCCGCCCGCACATTTATGTCTGTTTATTTGCTCTATCGAAGCCATAGTAATAGCGTTGCAGTTGAGCTTGTCGACACTTTGTTATCGCTGTTCTGTGATGCTTTTCTATTCTTTGCTTTCCCACGTAAAAGGTTACTTTGTCGTTAAGCATATTGTTGCACTGCGCTGTTCGGTAGCGCCGCATGGCGCCCCCTCCCCGCCTCCGCCCGCACATTTATGTTTGTTTATGCTCTATCGAAGCCATATTAATAGCGTTGCAGTTGAGCTTGTCGACACTTTGGTATCGCTGTTCTGTGATGTTTTTTTGTTCTTTGCTTTCCCACGTAAAAGGTTACTTTGTCGTTAAGCATATTGTTGCACTGCGCTGTTCGGTAGCGCCGCATGGCGCCCCCTCCCCGCCTCCGCCCGCACATTTATGTTTGTTTATGCTCTATCGAAGCCATATTAATAGCGTTGCAGTTGAGCTTGTCGACACTTTGTTATCGCTATTCTGTGATGCTTTTTTGTTCTTTGTTTTCCCACGTAAAAGGTTACTTTGTCGTTGAGCATATTGTTGCACTGTGCGGTTCGGTAGCGCCGCATGGCGCCCACTCCCCGCCTCCGCCCGCACATTTATGTCTCTGTTTATGTGCTCTATCAAAGCCATATTAATAGCGTTGCAGTTGAGCTTGTCGACACTATGTTATCGTTGTTCTGTGATGCTTTTCTGTTCTTTGCTTTCCCACATAAAAGGTTACTTTGTCTTTAAGCATATTGTTGCACTGTGATGTGGCCAGTGGCTCAAGTTGTGAATTTGCTGCAGGGGGACTATGTTACCATATCACTTGTTTACCCTATGTTAGGCACTCTGTTAAAGCAGCTGTCGTCACACAGGCCCGTTTCACTGCAAGATGAGCGGAGGGATGTGGACTTGTACACCATCGAAGCGAAGGACATGGAGCCTCATATGGCGGAGGCAAGGGAGAGTCTGCGGGCCGGAATCATTGAGCGTTTTTTCACGAACATAAGGGAGAACGATTACATCAAGATAGGGATTGCGACATTGTTGGACATTCGGTGTGTACCTTGTAATAGTTGTGTGTGCATGTGTTTAAATTTTGCACATTTGTTTCTATTACATACCTGATATAATTATTGAATGTTGATAAATAGATGTGATTGTATCTGAGCGTCCTTGTGTGTGTGTGTGTGTGTGTGTGTGTGTGTGTGTGTGTGTGTGTGTGTGTGTGTGTTTGCGTGTATATGCTTATGCATATTTGTATTGAGTGCTTGTATGTGTGTGTGTGTGTGTGCGTGCTTGTATGCGCATGTACTTCTGCATGTGTGTTTGTGTGTGTGTCTTATGCATGTGTGTTTATGTTTGTGTGTGTGTTTGTCTTATGCATGTGTGTGTGTCTTATGGATGTGTTTGTGTTTATCTGCTTGTGTGTGTGTTGGCTTGTATGTGCATCTACTTCTGAATGTGTGTGTATGTGTGTGTGGTGTTCGTTTGTGTACCTATTTTGTATTCTCTCTACGTGTTCCTGTGTGTGTGTATATGCAAATTTACTTGTGCATTTGCTATGTTAACTAAAAATGTGAACTGTGCAGGTTTAAGAATATGGACTTCAATGGCATTCGTCCCGACTTTGCGCCTACAATTTTGGCGGCTGCAAGAAGAGAATTTGGAGAGCAATGGCGCACATAGCCGGAAGAGAGCGAGGCAGAAGGCGGTGCTTATCCAAGCAAGCAAGCTGCAGAGCTTGGCAAGCAATTGATGTCGTCGAATAGTAAGTCTTTCACTGCATTCCTTTCCGGGGATTTGACTGGGCGTGTGACGCCCTCTATAGGCAAGCACGTGGAAAAGTATGACTTAGAGCGTTACCTTGAGCTGCCCCAAGAAACGGACAAAGACATTTGCGTGTTGACATGGTGGAAAACACATGCAGCTCTGTACCCCGACTTGGCTTTAATGGCGCGGCAGTACTTTTCTATGCCTGCTACCTCTGCTGCATGCGAGCGTTTGTTCAACAAAGCGGGGCGAATGCATGACGCGTTCAAGAAGAACACCAAGGAAGATAGCCTAGAGGATGCCTTGTTAGTCTCATGTAATTGTTGAATTATGTATGCGCGAGGAATATGGTTGTCACAAGTCTATATAAATTGTAAGAAATAGTTGTCTTAAACCTGTTTTCATCCATATTTTGTGCATTTAATGTTCATTTGGTGGACTCGCACTGGCCATGCGATAAACCATTTGGCATTACTTGTCACATCATATGTGAAAAATGGTACTGCATCGGAATTTGTTTCCCTGTGATGGCAAGTGTCTTTTTTGAGCCGGAGGGCTATAAACTCACATACGTTGCTTGTGGCACTTGCCGGAGGGACCAAAAGCTTTGCTAAATTGTATGGGATAGACTGTAAAGTACTAAATATGTGTGCAGCGGGCAGAAAGTATGGGAAGTGAATTGTACGTATCTATTGTATGGGATCCAAGCATGAGCAGGCGCAATAGAACTAGTAGAGATGTAAAAATTTGATTCGCATTACAAATTTCCCCCAAAATGCGCAATTTGTATCAATTTGCATGAGTACTTCGAGTACTTGTTGGAGTCGCGAACCCAACGAATCCAACGGAACCAAAAATTTAGAAGTACTCATGTACTCGGTTCCGGACCCTAGAATCACAGGTACTCGCTGGATCCGAACCCTAGAATCACAGGTACTCGCTGGATCCGAACCCTAGAATCACAGGTACTCGCTGGATCCGAACCCTAGAATCACAGGTAATCGCTGGATCCGAACCCTAGAATCACAGGTAATCGCGGGGTCCGGACCCTAGAATCACAGGTACTCGTTGGATCCGAACCCTAGAATCATAGGTAATCGCGGGATCCGAACCCTAGAATGACAGGTAATCGTGGGGTCCGAACCCTAGAATCACAAGTAATCGCGGGATCCGGATCCCTTTTTTAGAGGTACTCACTAGTTCCGGATCCTAAAAAATCAAGTACTCATGGATCCGAACCCAACAAAAAAATGGCGGATCCAGTCCCTGCTCGCACATGGGGTCGCGCCAGCGGGCGTTGAAGCGTGGGAGCTGCGTGTTGAGCATAGAAGCGAAACGGTCGATCGTATGCGGGCCCCACCGGGTCTGAAGGTGCTGGAAGAGTCGTGGGTTGAGCTGCCAGTCTTCGGAGTCCATCTCGCGGCTGAGCGTGTCGGCCCAGACGTTGGCGGCCGACCGGATGTAGCGTGGGCGGACGTGGATGTCGTTGGTGTCGAGTAGGGACCACAAACGCCGTAGCTCGGTCATCATGACGGGCGACCGGGAAGTTAGCTTGGTTAGGACGGCGACCACGGCAGTGTTGTCCTCGTGGAGGAGGACTTGTCGTCCTTGGAGTTGCGGGAGAAAGGATTCGACCGCGTGCCGGACCGCTCGAAGCTCTTTCCACGTAATGTGTTGGAGGCGGTCGGGGGCGCTCCAAAACCCGCGGGCTTGGTAATTGGCGTCCTCGTTGAGGACGGCTCCCCATCCGTAGTCGCTCGAGTCGGCGTGCAAGTAGGCGGTCTCGATGGGCTTGTAGATCGACCGGCCGTTGTGTTGGGAGGGTACCGTGCGCCACCACTCGAGGTCGCGTCGGAGTTGGTGGGTGAGGCGCACGCGTCCTCCCCAACCGGTACGGGTAGCCAAGACGTTGTGGAGCTCGCGCAAAAAGAAGCGGGCGGGCGCGATGGCGAGGTAGAGAAATTGCGCTTTCCCCGCGAAGGCTGCGAGTTGGCGCGTGGGTAGCCATCGTGCGTTGGACCCCGCTCGTCCGAGTAAGGCCGAAGCGAGTTGTGCGAGGTGTCGCAGTTTTGTGAGCGGGGCGCGAAACTCGCCGCGTTGTAAATCCACCGTGAGGCCCAAATGGTCGCCGACTTGCGTTGGCGTCCACACACCTTTCTTGGGGTTGCGTTGTAAGCCGAGGCTGTCTAGCAGGGCTTGGACGCGATATCGAAGTAAGAGTGCCTCGTCGTAGGAGTCCGCCAAGAAGAGGAAGTCGGGTTCCTCGCCATCGCGCGTTCCGGAGGAAGCGCTTGGACGGGCGGCGTGGGTTGGCCGGCGTAGATGCGGGCGTAGGACGTGGTGGACGGCGTAGGTGGTTCGTAAACACTTGCGTGAGTTTGCAAAAGTAGTAGGCGGAGCCCGACCACCCCATGGGGAGGCACGCGAGGCGCCATAGGGTGCCGCGGTAATTGACCGTGAAGTAGTCCCGGTCTTCCTCCCGGATGCCAAGGGTGTAGTACCCATCGGCGAGGTCGAGTGAGACGAAGTAGTCCCCCGGTCGAGATAGATGGCGGAGGCGCTTGAGGGTCTCGCAAGTCATGTTGAATGTTGAGCAGTAGCGGTTGAGTTCTCGAAGGTCGATAATCAAGCGCCATTGATTGCATCCGGGTTTGGGCACCAAGAACATCCGGGAGACGTAGCGGGGGTTCGTAGAGCGCTCCCACGCGCCGCAAGCCTCGAAGCGTGGTAGTTCCGAGTTGAGAAACTCGAGTTGGTCGGGTGTGGCGTCTAGCATGGAGATGCCGTGGTTGAACGGCTTGGGGCGTAGGCCGTGTGTGAACTTCACACGTACGCCGTGGCGGATCCAACTTAGGACTTGGCCGCTCGCGCCGATGCGCTCCCACTCCCGCCATCTTCGACGTACGCGGTGGCGCATGAAGGAAGATGTCGGGGAGCAGGAATCGGCGCGGCGGGCCACACCATCATTTCTTGCTTGGGGGTTTAGCCGAGTCGGTCGGCTTGGGGAGTAGGGCGGCTCGGGCTGCGGCTGCCGCTGCCGCAGCGGCCTTGCGTTTGTCGGCGGCGGCTTTACGGGTTCGAGCGTCGGGGCCGGTAGGCTTGTCCGGCGTGATTTTCGCGAACGCGGCGCCGGCGGCGGCTTTGCTGGCAGCGTGTAAGCTGACTTCAAGCGTGCGGTCGACGAAAGCTTGGCGTAGCGCGTCCAATGTGCCGGAGACCGCGGTAGGACGCGGTCGGCAGAAGCGTTCGTGTGCCAATTCGGCGAACACGCGGTCCGCATCTGTGCTCGTTTGTCCGCCCTTGGTGAGGCGGAGGAAGCCCAATCGAGTACGGGCGGCCTCCTCCGTCGCTGTGTGGGTGCGATGACCCGCTCGGATGAGGGCAATCGCTGCCGCCTGCTCTGTAGGTAGAGGTGGGCCGTGCGACAACGTGTCCAAAGCCTCGTCAATTGCCGCATTGGCGCAACTGTCGAAGAAGGCATAGCACCCAATGTGTAGGTACTCGTCGTACGCCGCTTGGGTACGTTTGTCGCTTAGAGCCCGGGCGGTGTCGTCCGTGAGAGTCCACAGACGTGGCTCCTCGACGTCTCGAGGGGGACGTTCGAGGCCGGCCGGAATGACTTCGCCGTAGTAGGTGAAGTCGACGAACTCGGCCGCGGAGGGGTCGGGTTCGTCGTCGAGCAGGTCAATAGGTGGCTCGGGGGCCGCCTTACCACCCTCCGTCGCTGTTGCGTCGGCGGGAATGGCCTGTTGTTGATCGGTAGTAGCAGGTGTAGCTGTCGTTTGCTGGAGCTGTGCGAGTAAGGCAGCGTTAGCCGCCAAAAACTGCTCAGTAATCCGTTGTTCCGATGCCAAAACTGCCGTACGAATCTGTTCGGCTGTGCGTTGTTCGAGTGAGGTAGCGTGAGGGTCGGCCGCTGCGGCGGATGTAGACTGCTCAGGCTGCATATTGGGGAACTGCGTAGCTGAACGAGGGGAAGTGTCGCGTGACGCTCGAGTGCGCATGGGACGAAAGGTAAAACTGACACCCTACTCGACTACTAGAGTCGAGACTGCATTCGCGCGAAGCCTAGATTGGATGAGCGCGAAAGCAGAGAGTGCCTAGGCTCGTGGCTAGCTACGGCTTATAAGGCACGGGCTAGCTAGAGCTAACCGTTGGGGAAGTCGTTGGTCGTTGGCTGCGTCTAACTGTTCGGGCAAGGTGGTTGCCCTGCAGGTGAGACGCGCCGATATTAACGGTAACAGTAACCGCTAGAGTCACTGTCCCGTACACATGATATTGGATATGCAAACCTCTAGATTCAAATCAATCTGACCATACATACGCACATATCCCGTTGGCGCAAAAAATAAAAAGCGTAAAATGATAAGGTGTACGGCTACTACGACACGATGATCTTTCTCGGGGTACGGGTTACATAGTTGCGCGGGCGGGGGAGCTGTCGCTTAAATGTGATCGGGGGCGGAGCACTTTTGTGATGTGGCTCGTCGAGTGCATAATCTCCGCATGCCGGGGAGCTCTCGCTAAATTATGATCGGGAGCGGGGCAGTTTTGTGATGTGGCTCGTCGAGTGCATTATCTCTGCATGCCGGGGAGCTGTCACTGAATTGTGTTCTTGCGGGCGGAGCGTGGCAACTCACACCATATTGCTTTGAATTTATTTCATAGATTTACGGTTGCGGGCGGGGGAGTTGTCGTTGCATTGTGATCGGGCAGCAGGGGCGCCCGGGCGGGGTAGTGTAGTGCTACTGTGGTAAGTTGAGTACTCGAGTGCATAACTTCTGCAAGCGGGGGAGCTATCGTTGAATTGCAATCGGGGGCGCGGCAGGGCAGTTTATAGTAGTGTCATGATATTGTTGTTCGAGTGCGTCTTATTTACAAATTATAAGAGCAAGCGGGGGTGCAACTGTAGTAGTATTGTGATTAGGGCGGGGCGGCTCAACGTTGTGGTTCGAGTAGTGCAAAATTTTAAATACGCATGAGCGGGCGGCGAGCTCCGGAGCTCGGTTGTCGCTGAATCGAGTTCGAAGCGGGGCAGTTAAGCCATGTTGTGGTTCGAGAGGTGCGTAACGATGACTATGCGGGCGGGGGAGCGGTCGCGGAATTGTGATCGGTGGCGGGGTTGTTTAGTGTTGTGATTCGAGCACAATAGCAAAGCAAGCGGGGGAGTTGTCGTTGAACATTGATCGGGCGGGGGCGGGGCAATTCAGCGTTGTGGTTCGAGTAGTTACGACGACGGGCGGGGTAGTGGGGTACGAGCTGTCGCTAATTCATTGTGATCGGAGGCGCGCGGGCCGCGGGGCAGCCCAACGCTTTGGTTCGACTGCATAATAACATGGCGGCGAGGGAGCTCTCGTTTCATTCGTGAATTGTGATCATGTGCGTGGCAGTCGTCCGGCGGTATGGCTCACGGCTTCAAGGAATGCATAATTACGGGAGGGGGAGCTCTCGCTCAATTGCGATCGGGGGCCGCGGGCAGTCCGAGCACGTATGGTTCGAGCAGTATATTTAGTTGCAAGTGTTGTCAACCAAGCCATTCATCAGTAACATCACCGCAAAAATCGAATCAACACGCATGCCGCTTTCCGGGGACACACAATTGAAAACGAAAATGATATGAAAATGAAAATGTGATTTACAACATGTACCGTCATCGAGCCGTGCGGCTGATGTTTAAGTGCCTTCTTGCTTATGCCATCTAGGACTTAGTAGCCAAAATTTTGGCCGGCATCCCTAATCCTAGATACTCCTAGGGACAAATAAGTAAATCTTATAGGGGAGTGTAATCAAATTCTGGAAGCTTCATTTTTGAAACATAATGCATGCAACAATTCAAATAAGTCAATCTATCGCATGATTATATGTTTGCCGCCGTCTCCACTAAATGCCCGCGCCCAAGCCATCCACCCAATCCCCGACCCGTTGACGCTGCATCACCCAATCATGTCTTACACCCAGTCGCGCCACAATGCTTCCCTAGCCGCCCTCAATAACATAAGGACACGCATCGACGATTTGCATGCACGCGAACGTGGTCGAACTTGGAAGCATTCGTTGTAGTCGTCGCCTGGGTATCCGCCTATCTCCATCCCTTTACATACTCCTCATCGTCTCACCGATAATATGCATCGATTAGTGAGTTCGGTACTATTCCCACCGCTTCTCTCAAGCAATGAGCGCTACGGGATTCTCCACCATCACATATTTGATGATGTGCATCAATCAATACCCAATCCATGCGAAGGTCAAAGCATTAGTTCAAGAGATAGAGCCCCCCCCCCTTCATGGTGGACATGATGCGCTTTTACGGGCCTCGCATAACAATATTTTAGTAAGGAAGGTAAGGTAGTTCATACATGTTTACATATTTTCTGGGGTCATCGCTCGCATTATTTAGCCCTTAGTCATTTAGCTATTTAACTATGTTTTGTAAAAGCATTGGAGACTTTGCTTAGTTGACGGTATTCCTCACGAAAGACAAATCGTGCTTGCAATTGACATGGTAAATTTGCGCATTAAAGCATCGTGCTCGCCGGTGGCGTAAATAACAGTGATAAATCCTTCAGCATCAAAAAACATGTTCAAATAATGGTAAAGGAATTGCGTAAATACGGAAGAACACCGCGGAGTCAGTAGAGTGGATTTCACAGCGGATTAGAATCGCGTATACCTTTATTTCGGCTGAAACTGATTCATACGACTTTTAGCGACGTGAGCAAAGCGGTATCGCGGCCCATTTGTCGATTATGTATGTCATGTTTCTCCGAGTTGCAATCTTGGGTAATTTGAGCGACGATGCAAAAGTGGGTCTCCGGAAGTTTGCATGCCAAGTGGCATTGGTAAAAAGGGTATATGGCTCGAAATACCTTTTGTATTGAACGCGTGGGATTGGCGCAGTTTAACAACACTGTCGCGGTTGAAAAGAGGAATGTAAACCAATATCGGATAAACGGTAAAAACATTGCGTACAAACGCGGTAGAATAATTGCGTAGATACGGTATTATTGAAATTTGTATGTATACGCAATTTCGAGGAACAACACTGCGGATTCAGTAGATTGGATTTCACATTGATTTAGGATCGCTTATACTTTTAGTGGTTTCCTTAGTTTGATTTGCTTCGTTTGTGCACAATGTAGTGCTTCCTTTTGCCGTGCTTTGGATTCCGTGATCCTCTTGTCACTCTTGCCCTTTTGTTTCCCTTGCCATTTTCCATGTCCGTGCTCATCTTGTTCTTCTTGTAACCACGATGCTTACATTTTTAATCCGGCGGAGACAGATTTGTGCACCGGTGAGTTACGTGAGCAACGCGGTATCGCGGCATGTTTGTCGATGATGTGTGTCATGTTTCTCCGAGTTGCAATCTCGGAGAAATTGTGCGACGATGCAAAAGTGGGTCTCCGGAAGTTTGAATGGTAAATCGCCAAATGGTAATGGCAAGAAGGATATCGGTTTTGAAATAACTTTCGTATTGAATGCGTGGGATTGGCGCAGTTTAACAACGCTCTCGCGGTCGAAAAATAATATGTAAACAAACCCTAAACCCTAAAACCCCTCATCCCGAAGACATATGCTCCCCGACAACACCGTGAGCCAAATTAATACAAATGCTACGCGGCTACCTCAGTCATATTACATATATGCACTTGCTTGACACTAGCACCAACCATCTACTATATCACACCGCCTCGACATTACACTTACTCAATCACACCCCCTAAATTGCAACCCCACCCCGAGCACAACTCCTTTGCAGTCAATATTCTAAATCCAATCACACTCACCCGGCACCACCCTCAGTTCAATTACACATCAAATATTAGGAGACCACCCATGCATGGCCCGAATAATCCGTCCCAACAACACGCCAAGCCTTCACACCCCTCCCTGACAGAAACCCAGGCCCGATTACTCCTTCGTAACACCATCACACCATCCCACGCCCGACTACGCCTACTCCATGGCACCATGAGCCCGACCACGCCTCCCTAGTAAAACCCTTCGCCCGAAGACAACGTCCTCATTGAGGCTCAATGACCTAAACATATGCACCTTCCCGATGGCAACTCGAGCTCGATCACACCTCCCCTACACCACCCCCCGCCCTAGTACGCGTACTCGACGGCATCATGAGTCTGATCACAACTCCGGGATAGCCGAAACACAACTGCCATAATCAATTATACCCGAAAGCACCACCCAGTCTCACCATCAGCATGATCACACCTCCCCGACATAACCTTAAGCATAACCTCAAGCAACACTGCTTGGCAACAACCCAAGCCCAAGCACACCTCCTCGACACCACCCTACGCCCAAATACGTAGACTCCACGGCACCTTGAGCCCAATCACACGTCCGGGATACGACCATGAGCATGAACACGACTTCCCTATTGAGCCCTAAGCCCGAACACATCTCTCCATTAGTAGCACAACTATCTCGATCACACATCCCGACAAAGCATAGTGCGTGAATACATCCCTTCGCGGCAATCCGAGCCCCAACGCACCTCCCCGACACCCTCCCCCCCCCCCCCCCCCCCCCCCCTCGCCGCGAGACTTCTCCTCGATCGCACTGTGAGCCCGAACACACCTCAAGGATACGAATCTAAGCCTTAAAAAGACACCTTATGGAGGTATGCCTTAAGCCCAAACACACCTCCCCGGTAGCACCATTAGCCGGACGACACCTCCCCAACAGAAGCTTGAGCATGAAAACACACTTTGGCAGCAACCTAAGCCCGATCAGACCCCTCCAACACCCCCCCTCCCCCCCCGCCCAAATACGCCTACTCAATAACGCCATGAGTTAGATCACAGCTCGAGGATAAACCTTAAGCCGAGCCACGACTTCCCGGCTACTATTGAACCCACAGCCCGAACACAGCTCCCCGGCAACATTAGTAGCCCGATCGCTTACACCTCCCGACTAAACATTGAGCCTAAATACATATTCCCTCGCAGAAACCCGGGCCCGATTATACCTCCCCGACACACTCCTCCGCCCGAGTACGCCTATTCGACGGCACCCTGTCGGAATCGGGAACGGATAGTTACACGTAGGTCGTGCCGGCCCCACAGGGGGGGCGGTTGTGGCGACAAGAGAAGTGGGAAGAGAGAGATGGCGGCCGGCGAAGGCACCGGCAGGGCCGGCCGACCGCCACTAATAGGGAATAGAGTACCGCTAGTAGCACAACACTAAGTACTAGGATGACAAATAGCTACCTTGCACATAATAAGCACTAGGCAACGGGATGCTAGTGCTAACACCCCCCCTCAAGGTAGCCGAGGTCTTGACGTCGTCCTCGCTTGCGTTGAGGAAGGTTCCATCTTGGTCCAAGGTGTAGTGCTTGTAGCGGGTGTCTCAACCCGGGTAGGTGTAGCGACATGCGCTCACAGGAATGTACCGCTACCGGCGAGTTGCCGATATGAAGTTGTTCCACATGTACTACGTAATATACTATTCTGACATGTAGCGGGAAAAACTGTCCACGGGCGAATTAGCCGACGCATGAGAGCGACCGGCGACGAAGAGGCAAAGCCAACATGGATGTTAGGAGCGTGTAGACACGTAAAAGCATAGACTAGCATTGTTCGTGTTGACTCCCCCCTTTCGGCGTGGGAAAAGTAAGCTCCCCGCTTAGGTGAGCATTGCGGCGTTGCCTCGGGAAAAAACAATATCAATACTAATTAAATAATAAGTACGCACGGGCCGAATTTTCGCGGGTCGGTCTTAAAAAAACAGATCCGGTCGAGAGCATCGGTAGGCTGAAGGCTAGGTGAGACTGAAAGCTTGGTGGGGCGAGCGTGGCGCCGGGCGCTTTACACACGCTCTTCTCCTTTTTACGTGGGAGATGGTGGGACAGTCGCGGACAACCAACTCAAAGGCGAAGCGTGGTGACGGTTGGACGATTAATTACTAGCGTGGCGCCGAGCGCTTTACACACGCTCTACTCTTTTTACGTGGGAGTAGGTAGATGTGACGAGTACAGTCATGCAACAGTACATTGCAAGACATTGTACATGTACTCGTTACTGATTCTAATTCGTGCGTTTCCATCGGACGGACGTACACACGTGGGTACGTCGCTACTGCAATATTCACAAAGGGTGCTGATGCTACAGTACGACCAGTACCTCCCGGTACGTACATGTACGCATAGTTGATCTAACTAGCCAGATGACGCGCCTAGGCGAGTTCTTCGATGCAGAAAGAGCCGCGTCGTGAAACCCAATGCTAGACAGGCCACGTCTCAGGTCAGATGACGACGGGTAGACAGCCCTAACGCCACACACGTAAGTGCAACAACCAGGCGTAAGCTATTTGGGCAGAAACCTATTTAAGCCCAGTGCAGTAGAGGGAGGTGTCTGAACCATTTAACAATTCCATTGTTCACTTACAACATATACTGCTTAAGTACAGCAGTGAAACATCCTTCACCATCATCTCTCGACATCATTTTGCCATCTTGCAACGACAAAACTAGACAGATTAGAACTGATTTGTGCTAGCGTTAAGCTTGAGGAGGCTAACCGCCACATAGAGCTAGCGTGGCGCCGAGCGCTTTACACACGCTCTTCTCTACTGTAACTTGGTAAAGGGCCCATAACCTGTTGGAATTGGGACCGGATAGTTACACGTAGGTCGTGCCGGCCCCACAAGGGGGCCGTGGTGACAAGAAAAGTGGGAAGACAGAGATGGCGGCCGGCGATGGCACCGGCAGGGCCGGCCGACCGCCACTAAAAGGGAATAGAGTACCGCAAATATCATAACACTAAGTACTAGTTTGACAAATAGCTACCTTGTACATAATAAGCACTAGGCAACGGGATGCTAGTGCTAACACACCCTAAGCCCGATCACATCTCCTCGACACACCACCCGCCCGAACACGCCTACTCGACGGCACCATGAGCCCGATCACAGCTCCGGGATAAGACCGCGTCCAAGCCGAAACACCACTTCCATAGGGAGCCCTAAGCCCGAACACACCTTCCCGGTAACACCATTAGCATGATCACATCTCTCCGACATAACCTGAAATATTAATGCTCTCCTTTGCAACAACCCGAGTCCGATCACACTTCCCCGACACCAACTTGCGCCCGAATACGCCTACTCGACGTCACCGTGAGCCCGATCACACCTTCAGGATAAGACCGTAAGCCGAAACACGACTTTCCTATTGAAATCTAAGCCAAAGCACACTTCCCCTGTGGCACGGACCACTAGCCCGATGACACCTACCCGACAGAACATCGACCCTAAATACAATCCCTTGCAGAAACGCGGGCCCGATTACGCCTTCCCCACACATTCCTCCACCCGAATACGCTTACTCGACGGCACCCTAAGCCCGATCACATCTCCGGATAAAACCCTAAGCCATAAAAGACTTCCCTATTGCGCCCTATAAAACCCGAACACGCCTCCCCGGTATCACCATTACCCCGATCACACCCCCCGACAGAAGCTTGAGCATGATTACACTCTTTGGCGGTAGCAACCCGAGCCCGATCACTCCTCCCCGACACCATCCACCGCCCAACTACGTCTACTTGACGTTACCATGACCCCAATCATTGCTCCGAGATTAAACTATAAGCATGTACGCACCTTCCTTATCGAACCTATTGTTAGAACTAGCATTGCATTACCTCTAGTGCTTATGTACAAGGTAGCTAGTCCTTATCTTAGTACTTTGTGTTGTACTAATAGCGGTACTCTATTTCCCAGTTAGTGGCGGTCGGCCGGCCCTGCCGGTGCCTTTGCCGGCGGCCATCTCTATCTTCTCACTCCCTTTGTCCCCACTGTTGGCCCCCTAGCGGGGCCGGCTAGACAACCCGTGTAACCGCCATTGTACTTCCAAGCTCCAATAGGTTATGGGCCTCTACAACGTTAGCCGGGATGGTCATACCTCCGAAATACGGCAGCCCCAAGTAGGAGAATAGCGTGCAACCTAGATACTCGCTATGAAGTCAATCCCGACGCTAGCCGTCCAAGGTCCCCCGTGGCCGCTCTAGGCTAGCACTACCGCCTCCGCCACCCAAGGGTAAGAGCGTGCAACTTGGATGCTCGCTTGAACTACCACTACCGACACCAGCCGCCCATGGTCACATATGGCCGCCCTAGGGTGGTTGTCTACACCACCCTGCTCACAACTCACCGATGCTATCGACCGGACATGGTTTCGAATCAAATTCAAACCGCGCGTATTTTGAATAGTACTGTTTTTGTTTTTTCCCGAGGCAACGCCGCAACGCTCATCTGACAAAGCGAGGTTCTAACCTTGCCCACGGCGAAGGGGGGGGGGGGGGGGGGGGGGGGGGGGGGGGGGGGGGGGGGGGGGGGGGTCGACACGATAGCGCCTGACTATTCTTTTCGATTGCCTACACGCTTGTGGCAACCTTGTTGGCTTTTTCCCGTCCTTGCCGGTCGCTCTCATGCGATAGCTAATTTTCCCGTGGACGGTTTTCATGCCACATATCAGACTAGTACATCACGCAATACATTTGGACCAGTTTATTGTCGGCAACTCGCCGATAGCATCCCGTTCATGTGAGCACCTGCAGCGTCACCTACCCGGTTTGAGATAACGCCTACGACCAAGATGACTCCTTCCTCGAAGACAAGCAAGGGCGACGACAAGACCTAAGCTACTTTGAGGGGGAGTGTAAGAACTAGCATTGCATTAACTATAGTGCTTATGTACAAGGTAGCTAGTCCTTATTTTAGTACTTTGTTTTGTATTAATAGCGGTATTCTATTACCCCGTTAGTGGCGGTCGGCCGGCCCTGCCGATGCCTTTGCCGGCCACCATCTCTCTCTTCTCACTCTTTTTATCCCCACTGCTGGCCCCCTAGCGGGGCGGGCTAGACTATCCTTGTAACCATTGTACTTCCAAAATCCAACACCCATAGCCCTAAAATGTCTCCCCAATAGCTCCACTAGCCCGATCACACCTCCCCGACAGAATATTGAGCCCGAATACACTCCCCAATAGCAATATAAGCCCCATCGCACCGCCACGACACCACCTTCCACACGGATACGCATTTCATACAGCACTTTGAGTACGACCACACCGCAACTACGGAACCCTATGCCCGATTATAACCCCCAATAAAACCATGAGCCCAATCGGAAAGTTGCATCAGTCTGGAGCAGCGGCTACCGTCATCGCGCCCCACGAGTCCCACAAACAGTGGTTCCAACAGCTACACAGCTCGGCCTCCGAAACCATCCACTACCCCGCTACACACGACCTTTTCTTCCCATGACGGCAAGGCTCGCGCGCGGGGGCCGGACGACCATGGTGGAGCATGGTGGCCTTTCGACTGCCACGCCGACTTGGCTACACACGCACCGAGGCGCAACATGATGTACTTTACGGACCGCAAGCCCAAAATACGCGAACCTACGCCCCCTCCCTACAGCCCGCCACCGGTACGACCACGGCTAGTCCGCTACCAGTTCCGAGAACCCGACGCCCACGCCCCGTGGAGAGCTACCATGACTACCCAACGGCTCACTATGTTGGGAACCGACCACATCAGGATCACAACGCTCAACCTCCTTGGCAGCTCGCTAGCACCGACAACGTACGCGAACTACGACAACGGCAAGCGCGACTTCGCCGCGTTCTGCCACGAGGAAGGCATCCACCCCCTACATTCCATCACGCACGTGATGGTCCGCTATAGTGCATGGCTAAAACTACAAGGAACCGTCGCTGCAACCTCATTTAAAAAGTACTGCTCGGCGGTCAACAAGGTCTGCCGCGACCACCAACAACACCCGATCCGGAAACGAAAAGGCGACCAGCGACGCGACGCGACTGACAAATCAATCATTGCTATTTCTATCGACGCCAACCCCGTTGCGACGAGGACAGTCATGCAGAGAGTACATTGCCGGTGGCACAATAGCCCCGTGCTTATGGAACCCTCGACACAACGAGGCCGACAAGTTCTTTAATGATACCGCGAGAATCTCCTCACGCGACGAGTATCGACACTTGCTATGCTATGGTGTATCTAACTCGGCACTCGAAATTGCTATGGAAACGATTCGGTCACCTCTACCCCCGACGAGACAGCCTACGCCTACTCACTCATCGATGCAGCGCTACGTACACATCAAGCATTGGCCTGAGCGGGGGAAGCGTGACTCACCAACACCATTCGCTTCAAGGCAAAGAAGATCCTCACCGGCGAAGAACGAGGCGCCGAGCGGCTCGTCTACACACGCTGCTTCGACACCATCGCCTCCGACCGTGGAGGCAACGTCGTCGATGGACTATTGTCAGCCCTGGAAGACGAGCGATTCGAAGTCAACATCACCGCAGCTGCAAAGGCGCAAGCAGTTGCACGGTTCAAGGCCGACAAGCCTCGACCAAACAAACCGGACACGCCGAACGACAAGCCGGACAAGCCGGACAAACACAAGTCCAAGCCTAAGTACCGCACGGGAGGCCACCCCCTCCCCGCTACCGACAAGGCACACAAGAAGACCGAGGCCGACAAGGAGGACTGACGGGGTGACCCGCCGCGCCAATTCCTGCACACCATATCCAAACTGCATGCATCATCGCGTGCGGTGAAATTGGCAAGCATGGAAAGATATCGGCGCGAGCGGTAAAGTCTTGAAGTGGATCCGGGAGGGCGTTACGATTCCCTTCCTAAACAATCGACCCCCACCCCCGTTCAACCAAGGCGTCTCCCTCCTGGACGCTACGCCCGAGCAACTCACCTTCGTCGAGGTCGAACTCGCGCGCTTCGTGGAGATGGGAGCATGGGAGCCCACCACATGCAACATATATGTATCAACATTGTTCTTAGTCGCCAAGCCCGGCAACTATCAGTGGCGGTTTATCGTCGACCTACGACACTTGAAAAGCTTTTGCGTCAGAAAACGACTACGGATGGAGTTTTTGCTGGGCGTCCGACATCTCAAACAGAAGGGCAACTCCTTCGACTTGAAGGACGGGTTCTACGCGCTGGGCATTGTGCCGGAGCAACGCGACTTCCTAACAGTAAACGTTCGCGGCAAACAGTACCGGCTAGTTGGCCTACCAATGGGTTGGTCGCTCAGCCCCTACCACTTCTGCGCGTTTACGGACACATTCCTGCGACACCCACGCCAACCCGACCCCAATGGGTTTACGACACACTAGGGGAGATCTACGCAACCCGACGGCGATATGCCGAGCATCCGCTTCCTCCGACACACACATTGGCGACGAGCAAAGATCTTACCTTACGTCGTCGATATCCACCTACTCACAGCCACCATGGCCCTCGTTTAGGCTCTCCGTCAGCGCGTCGACCGCCTCCTCACTAGTCTCGGCCTTCTCCGCCACCTCTCCAAGGGCTTTTGGGAACCGACATAATACGGCCACCACATGGGCATCGACATCGACACAACAACAGGTTACTTCTTCGCCCTAGCATCAAAACTTCAAAAGCTCGCCGAGCAAGCCCGGCAACTACCGCAACGTGCTACACGAGCCAGCATATGGCTCCCTATCAAGGAGCTCTAGTCATTCGCATGTCAGGCGCATTACCTTTTTATCGCTTTCCCGGCTGCAAGATTCTTCGTGCGCGAAATGCACTCCATACTCGGCGACAAGTGGGGAGGCCGAGTCCGCCTCACCCCTCAGCTCCGTCACGACCTACAGTGGTGGACCTAGGTGCCCAACCACGCAAATGGCAAGAACATCCACCGCCCGGTCGAGTACGCCTACATACAATGCGATTGTTCGGGGTGTGGTTGGGGAGCAGTACTAAATGGCAGACTCAAAAAACGCGGCTTCTGGGGACTAGAGGACGAACACCAACACATTACATGGAAGGAGCTAGCCGTCCTCAATTTCTTGCCAAGCACATTTCGTTGGCCACAACATCCTCCTCCACGAAGACAACCATGCGGTATGCTACGTCATGGCCGGTTTGACTTCCCGCTCGCCGGAAATGATTAACGAATTACGCCGACTCCGGTACATGTTGGATACCAACAACATTCACATCATACCCCGTTACATCAGGTCCGCGCGGCGAACACGTGGGCAGACAAGCTCAACCGCCACCTCGACAGCGACGAGTGGCAGCTATACCCCTCGGTGTTTTACGAGATGGACCCTCAATTCGGCCCCGACACGATCGACCGCTTTGCTTCGGCGCTCAACACGCTATTACCCCGTTACAACGCAAACTGGCTAGACTCGTCGTGCGAAGCGGTGGACTCCCTTCACCTCGCCGATACATACTGGCGAGAAGAAAACAATAACTGGTGCAACCCTCCATGGCCACTGCTACCCGACCTCGACCAAAAGCTACATATGTTAGCATATGTTAACATATGCTAGCACAGCGGCGCAACAGCCACATTGGTCGCCCCCCGTTGGCAAGGAAAAGCGAGGCACAATGCGCTTACCGAGTTGGCGTGCCACGAGACATTCTTGCCGGCCCGCGCGCACTTGTTCCGTCCCGGGAGGCGGCACGGACGCGGTACAATCGGCAAGCCTCAATTGCCCGTCATTGTCTTTCGGATTCCGTTCCGGCTTGGCTGTATCTCCCCCGGTTGGTACTTTCTATAGCTTCTACCCCGACCATATTCAACACACGACAATCATACCATCAATCCAGACTTACCCCACCCGAGCAGCAAAAGTACGATACAAGATCGAGGTGGCCGACTGCAACAGCCCTTGGGCCGCCTCGATGCGCCCCTACATGCAACGCCTAATGGGCACAGACAGCCTTGGAGCAAAGACTCTCGATTTACTAACCGCCGCTTGGGCGAAAAGCACGTCCGACACGTACTACAGCGCGATCAGACCATACTTCTAGTTCTGCGAGGAACAAGGCCTACCATTGCTAGCCGCGACAGCCGCTACCATGGCCCGCTACATCATATGGATCGGGGAACGGGGCACTATCAAGGCAACTAGTCTGCAACCGTACCTCTCAAAAGTGAGCGGTCTCTTCAAGGACCACGGCGCCGAACAAATCGCACAAGGCGACTTCGTAGCGAAAGTCCGGCGGGATCTCGCAGCGTCCCAACTCTCCCCCCACCCCAGCCGCACACGCCTATACATGCTAGCCCGGATTCTCGTCTCATCGCTACGCGTCGCCAAGGTCCTACGCACGCACCTGGCAAACACTTGGACCCAAGCCCATTCGGACCTCATTTCGCTGTTGTGTGTCTAGCGACCGTGCTCGTGTCCACTTTCTTTGAGTTGAGTGCCGGCCTATTGACGTGTTCTGTACTCCAACCGGTGGAATCCTCCTCTACCACGGAACGAGAAAAGGTCAACGTGGTACTTCCACGTAGCGCAAACTCCTATGTGGACTACCTGACTCGGCCAACCCAGACATAGCGGAACTTTTAAGGTACTTCGAGGCTGCCCGTACCAAGTTCTCCGCCGGGAAGATTCCGGAAAGACGGTGGGCCATTAGTCTACACGAACCTACGACACAATGGACTGCGGACACCCTAACATCATGGCTACAACGGGTATTTCGTGCAATACACGAACAACCTCCGGACGGTTTCGCGTAGACTTCGCACTCCTTACGCAAGGGTGCAACTACTGATACGTACAGTATCGGTACCCCGATGCTAAAGATATAGTTCTTCGGCGGTTGAGCGCGAAAATCGGACGTAGTCCTCGACTACATCGACCCAACGGTACTCCCAAGCCCGGGAGCTTGGCAACTATTTGGTCGGATGACCCCAGGCGGAGCCCCACCCAACGTCACACGCTAGTCGGCGACATATGGCATAAGTGAGCCCCAACACAGCTTATTAAATGTTCATATTGGTAATACAGAGGTTTGAATTACATGGCTAGAATTACGTAGTAACATGCGCTACCTCCGACGGTACATCTCCCCTAACGGGTCTAGCGCCCACGCGCGCATGGACAGCAAAATGTCCGCACACTATATGACGCACTAGGGCGCCCGCCGGCGGCGCAGCGGCGGCGGCCCCGGAGAGGGGTGCGCTCGCAGGCCCGTCGGCACCTACCTCTACCTCCACGCGGTGGGCGCTGGTAACCCCATAGCCGTGCCAGGCCTGGCACGGTAGGGGGCTGAACGAGGTACCGGCAGCTGCGATCCGCGGGATCAGCAGCTGTCGGGAAGCCCTGTACGGAGGGTTTTGAAAAACATAATATCCGTACACCAGCACAGGGATCTCCCGCTCGGCCTGTCCGATATGTCTTTTCGCGACTAAATACTCACAGATACTCTCCCGACGATGGGGCGGGGGCGGCGTTTGCGAAATATTTTTTGGCGCAAAGGGGTACGGACGGATCAGCGGAGGGACGAGGGTGTTGGAGCTGGCGGCGGACAGCTGGGAAGCAGCGCTAGGGACAGCGCTCGCTAGCAGTCGCCAGCCCTGCGAGAGTCTTAAGTCTCCCCTGGGGGCGAGGCCTGATGCTACGCAGGACGGAGGTGGGTCGCAGCCGGAGGAGCGGCACGGTCTGGCGGCGGCGGTCCTTAGGATCGCCCGCCGCCGGAAAAGCCCGGTACGGGGGGTTTTTGGAAAAATTCCCGTACCCACCATCTTTTGAGGACCGGCGACTCGATCCCTGTGTTCTTCCAACCCCTTCCCTAGTCGGTACCCGGTTATCGATAGGCTGCCTCAGGCAGTGTGCCTAGGGTTATCGTAACGGCACACTGCTCGTAAAGGCGACCCCCTAACAACGTAAACCACCGGGGGAGGGTACGGACGGCCACAGCGCGATCAGATAGGTGTTGGAAACAGACGGGAAAAGGATAGGGGACAGGAGAAAATCTGGCTCGGGGGCAGGAGAGCCAGCCGGACACCGTCTGCAGCCTAGTTATTCTCTCTTCTCAGCCCCCGAAGGAGGAGAGAAGACTCGGCTAGGTGGCGAGCTGCGTCGAGAGGAGCGGCTAATACCTCGGGCGGGGTGGAGCACGGATCGGGGCGGGACCGACGACGACCTATGCGAGGGGGGTTTTTCACCTGCCTTTCCCCCCAAGCTCCGGCACGACCGGAGTCGCACGGGAGCCGAGGTCAGGCAGGTTCGCCTCGACCAGCTCCAGCTGGACAGCCTTGCTGATCAGCGACCCCGCAGCGGCTGGAGCAGGCCGCGTAACGTGGAGACTAGCGACACTTTATTTTTCATACTGTATCCAAAAAAAAAATACGTATAGATCAGAAAATTATAAATACCTGGATACGGGTATGTTTTAGACGGTATCGTTACTGCCATTGGAGAGGTTGGGATTAGTGGTTCACGGTCTGCCTCACGCTTAGAAGTCCAACTACAGGTTGAGCATAGCACAAGGGGGGGCCCAGAGACGACAGCCGGTTTTTACTGGTATTGTTGTAAACAATTTCAAATTTCAAATTTGACGCACTAGCAGCGATTGTGTGTCCACCCTCTTCCTTTTGCGAGAGCTATCGCTCACGCAAACCCACCCACCCGATTCCCTCTCACATTGCGTGTAGAGTGGCCCAAGGGCCACCAATACCAAATTTTGTAAGTGATCCACATCTTTGGCATAAGTGAGCCCCAACACAGCTTAAATGATTCGAAATGAGTTTTGTACGGTCGTCGTACTGCATGTTGGTGGTTCCAAAGCCTCCGACATTAAGCTCGTTTTACATCGCGAGCTTCGAAATGGTAAAACTAGGTTTCCCGGTGGTTCGATATTGCCTAACGAAGAGCATGTTGATGTTGTTGTTCGTGAGCTTCATGAGGAAACTGGCCTTATATTGACTCTTGATGACTATACCGTGTTGAGTGACGCTCCGGTTCGCGTCGCATTACCTACATGGCAGCGTCTGCTTGTTTGCGTCTTTTCGGCGCATGTTCTAGTTCCCTACGTAACGGCTCATTTACGTACACTTGCTCCTCAGCTTGAGCAAGTTATCACTGCCCATTCGACTATTAAGCAGGATGGTTCTTACGTCTTACCGGCAACGACTGACTTAGACGGTCTTTCTCTTACGCCGGCCAAACATGGGTTACTTCTAGCTTTGAAGCGTAAGTACGAGCTACTTCATTTTGGTTACGTGAGTCAATGGGAGACTTTTCGCCGTGTCGTTTATACACACTAAGTACCATGCCATGAAGATACGTCGCTACCGAACCATTTTCTCTTTCACTCTCGGTTTACCTCCGTCGACTCTGGCCATGTGTGGATGCTTACTCGAGGCTACATCAACCATTTGTGTAGTCAGACTTCGATTGATCTACGAATGAGAGATCTTGCTCCTACAACCAATTTTGTTGCTCTACCAGTTACTCTTCCTGAGACTCAGCGTAAGGCTGCGATTAATTCTTAGTTTCAGCCTCGCCGTGAGACGCGTGAACTCGAAGACCGGCTCGAGGCACAACCGCAACGCTTCGTCTTGCTAAGAATTAGTGTTGATTCTTACGACGCAATTAGATGGGTTACTTCACAGATTTCTGGACCCCTAAACAACTAGCTGAACCGTAAATAGCAAGCAGCCATTCCGGCTTCTTTTGACTCATAGGTGGAGGAGCTTCGTAAGACGTCCTTGCTACCCAACAGTCAAGATGGCGCAATTAACGTCCTGCTAGGAATCACGCATGGTAACATGAGTTACGCCGGCTACGCCCAGCAGTTCAACGACTTTTTACGGAGGTTCCGTCAACATCATCTGAGAGATGACCCTCAATGTGTTCGTTTCATTAATGGACAAGCTAATTTTCAGTTGCAGATCCAAGCCAAGTCATATCGTTCATAGAGAGGATAAAACTTGAAACTCGTAAAGCTGTAGAACTTCCTCAATGACGTCGTCACCGACTTGCCCCATGTACGTGGTGTTAGGTCAACAATTAGCCCGCCGACAACACCCGGAGGCGGACAACCTACCAAGCAGCGCACTTACGAGGACTCCTTAGTGGGAGCCTCGAAAATCTGGAAGCGCAGTAACGGTGCTGCTTAAGGCATAGGTCGAGGTCGTGGAGGAGGATAAGGAGGTCGTGGCCGATGGAACTTCTCAAACACTGGCCGAATTAACTTCTCTGCCATCGCCGGAACTTTGACCCATGAGGAGCGTAAGCGTCATATTGAAGTGGGACTTTGCTTCAAGTGTCACAAGAAGGGACACCGTCTTTTCCAGTGCCCGGAGCTGAAAGGCAATGAGGCGATGGGTGCTCCTTCGAAGAAGCAATGATGGTTGCATGGATGCTCTACTAATGAACCAGAGCAACCGGCTAAATCTACTGATCGCCATGAAACCATGCTAGCGGTAGAGGGCGTCGAAACTCTTTTGACATCTCCATCGACTACAGTCGCGAATCATGCAACCCTGGTAACAGATCGTCGTCGTCAAAACAAGGAGAGAGAGATTCGTAAACACGTAACCAAACGTTCGATTGATTGGAAAATGGTTGACACTATTTCTGAACCTTTGCACGCACGACTTGACTTAACTTTGGAGGGGTGTGTTGATGACGAGGATCTAAACTCGCACGATGGCTTACCTCATTGTTCGCCAAGTCATTCGATCATGGAGAGAGACTTGTCACGAGTACGGGTGTTCATTATCCACCATGGGAGTTAGCTGAGCAAATTGCACGCCATTTTGAGAGTTGTCGTCGTACAACTCCAACATCTACAATGGATGTTTTTGTTCTTCCTAAGTGGGATGAGTCGAACGAGCTCTCTCGACACTAGAGACTCTACCATCAATTCCGAGCTAGGACACAAATGTTCACTCGTCAGTCGATGGACAGTCCTACCTAGTTGGAAGTGGTCCCTCCGGCTCCTTGGGATGTTGAACTTTGGTTAGTCGACGCTGATTGTACTTTTTACGATAAGGCACCGACTATATATCCTGACCAGCCCACCTCGGTACGTGTACCTCCTAACGACACGGAGGAGTACATCGCTACGCTGCCACAATTTTCTTCGACAGCTACCGCCCTTTTAACGGACCTTACGGAAGCTCGGCCGCTGATTTGCACCGAGCTCATTGTGAAAACTCGTGATGGTGGACAGCTTGTTACATGATTGTTCGACTGCGCTGCGACTCTTGACTTCGTGTCCGAAGACTTTGGAAGACGCGTTGCTAAGCAAACATGTAAGTCTCCCACCAAGACTCCATTTCGACTTGCGAACGGTCAACGTGTGACATCTTCGACTGTCTGCGATGTTACCTTTGAGCAGGCTCGACACGAATTTCAACGGACTTTTTACGTCTTACGTGATTTACGTGCCGCTGATCTAGTATTGGGTTACCATGGCTTGATGAGGAGCAAGCCTCTTGACTTTTTGGCACTACGCGTGTTTTCACCATGATTGATGGTACAACGGTGGAGACTCAGATTGAGGAGCGACGTCATGAGTGTCTATTGATGTCGTCTACTAAAGTTCAAATACCTATGCGCAAGACGCGCCGCAACAGGGGACGTAATGCTGAGCTATACGTCATTGAAGTTACGCCAACAACAACCCAGCCATCTAAGTTTCACACCGGAGAGGAGCTTACGGCAGAACAATGTGAAAACTTCCGGTCGTTACTTTGTGATGATTTCCCGGAGTTATTACCGCCCGTTAATTCGCCGCATGTAAGTCGACTTTCGGATCACCCCGTTGAGACTACCGGCCCGATGAAATCCCAACGTCTTATCATAATCTCACCTGGAGAGCGCGCTGAGCTTAACCGACATGTCAGGGACGCCATGGAAGCTGGTCCGATTCGCCCCGGCCATAGTGAGTTCGGCTCGCCAATTCTCGTTGTTGAGGGAGGTGACAAAACCTTTTAACAACTTCCTTTGATTCATTACAATCTATTGTTAAACACGAACATTCAAACATCTTCTCAATTCTCCCTCCATATGCACTTCCACCTTGCGAGAGAGCAGCGACATAAAAGAATAGAATGTATTTGTGTCGGGAGTTAGCTTTCCGAAGGGTAACCGCCACACCGCCCTTGCTTACCTACTGGAATGGTATTGCACACAACGCAACACCTTATGCGAAAAAATCTACAACAACCCCCCAGTAGCCGCGATATCGAGCTTTGCACCTTACGAGAATTTAAGAGACTGGCAAGCGGCTGCATCACTCTCCGTCTGGCTCCTCGAAGCGTACACCGCCATCGAAGCTGCTCCACCGAAAAGGTTTCAAATGGACATCTCACAACCTCCGTAAAGGTGCCGCCTCCGTTGCTAGCTGCATCCAAGCCCCACTCTACGCCGTCAAATACATGGGTGGTTGGGCTAAGACATTTTTTGTGATTGAAGGAAAATACATCGACCCCACCATGCCCCCATCTCCGACATCGTGACAATACTTCGGTTGGCTCGTCCGTGTCCGGTGCCCGCTTTTTCAAGACTAGGTTGCGCAAGCCTTAAGCTTTAAACTACTTGCAAAACGTGCCTTCGGATTGTTTTAAATCTAGAGTTTGCAAAACTTACCTACATGTCTGATAGAACGCACACCCTAGCGGTTTAGCGTTAATGTAAAAGCGGTGCGTCTTACAAAAACCTCGAGATAACCCTCGATGATAGGGGGAAACGCCTCGAGCAACGCCCCAAGCCATGCCTTCAACAACACTAGCTAGCGGCTATTCATAAGCCGGTGCAACCCCCGAGCACTGGCACTCTCTGCGTTGCGCTCACCCATGTGGCTCGCGCAACCCACCCACCCAACCCTAATCTTCCATGAGGCCAGGCATGTGGCGGTCTTTTGGCCAAAATTATAAGCAAACTGATAAATTTGGCAAAACGTGCGCTCGTGTGAGTGATGCTGTAAGACATATTATTCAGGTACATGTAGATGCTGTGGCACGCCTTCCCGTTCCTCGGGCTTAGGTTTTTTCGTTTTTGTCCTCTTATATTTTTCTTAACATCTCATCTTTGGCGGATGATGGCTAAGTTCATCTAAGAACCGGCCTTAAACTGTGTACAGGTAAGAGACAAGCAGGGAGGGAAACCCTAATTACCCAGCACTTACCTGTAGCCCTAACCCCTCACGCTACCCCCAAGATCGACATATCCTCTTCTATTTTTCTTCTTTATATATTTGCTGCTTTTTTTGTGGCTCATGCTGCTTCTTCTTGTAACGTATTGAGATATCCCTATCAGCATCGCTTATCGTTGGTTCGTGGCGCACTCGGGGTTGGCGTCGAGGTCCTTACAGATCCCACGATGTTAGTTCAACTCCCCAACGGCAACGACGGTCTCCCCGCGGATGTGGGTGTCTTGCACTATCACGGCATCCGAGGCTCAAAACTTGCCCTTGATGCCGTGGTTTCCGGTTTGTTCGGCGTGTCTAGCCCCCCGTCACCCGAAGTCGCTCTCCGCCGTGCTGAGAAGACCAAGTTCGAGAAGTACTCGGAGGGGTTGAGGAGTCGCCCCGACATCCGCTTCATTCCCTTTGCAGTCACGGAATTTGGTACTCTTGGCGGCCACGCCACGGCTTTCTTGACGGAGCTAGCCAAGCAGGCAGCCGCATCTAAAGGGATGCACGTGGGCAAGTTGTTGGCCTCCTGGCGTCGAAAGGTCTCTCTCGCCGTCCATGTTGCTCACGCGGACAACGTCTTGCGTGGTTTGTCCGCCGCTGCGGACGGCACGGAGGCCGCTTCTTCCTCGGCTGGGATGCCTTCTCCGGCCACGGCGCTCTTCACCCGCGCCATGGGCCGCAAGCGTCCCCGTGCTTCCTCGAGCGGCGCGTGAGGCGCCGCTTGTCGCCTCCAAGTGTTGCATTCTCGGCGTGGCTTAAGAGTTTCCTTAGTATAATCTGCTAGGTTTATGCACAATGTAGTGCTTTCCTTTTGCTGTGCTTTGGACTCCGTGATCCTCTTGTCACTCTTGCCCTCTTGTTTCCCCTCCCACTTTCCCTGTCCGTGCTCATCTGGTTCTTCTTGTAAGCAAATATCGCTTATCGTTGCGGCGATACTACCGTACCGAGGCAAGTCGTACGGACCCCCAACGATTCGAACCTGATGATCGTAGTGATATATAGTCGAATCAGAAAGTCTGACATTTTCCCAGCAGTGCATGCTGACTGGTTGCTGTGCACTGCATAACTCCCGAGCCCGTGGATCGTCAATAAGGAACTGGTCGGGTGGTGAAACAGCCAGGGGCCAGAGCTATCTCGGTGCACTCCAATCCTAGAATCTATTACGAAGCAAAATTTGTACTTAGATAGCTTATGTACGTGTGTCGTACATATTGACAGGGCGGCTGCCTATTACACGAAGGCCCCTCTGGCTCACCTGTCGTCTGTGAACTCTACTGGTCTGAAGTCGACACTTCCGACTTGGGCATGTTCTGAGCTGACTGATTTAGGCGATACTGTCATTAGACTTTTCAGGCTTTTACAGCAAAAGGGTCAGCATGTATTTCCTAGCGAGCCGCCTCCGGAAGTTGGATCCGGACAAAGAGGCGCAAGTGGTTCAGTATATGCGCGCCGGGCCGCCACGCTCTGACACTTTCAAAACTTACATGCGAAAGCAGGGCCGTCAGACCGACTCCTCACTGGTTTTCCGAGCTTGGGCGTATCTCAGCTTCAAATGCAGTAATTTGACCTGCAGTCCTTCCTTCAATAACGTCATCACCTTCGTCATTGTCGTGGCCGCCGCTCTCGTCGGGGTCCAGACGTACCCTTCCATGGAGTACGTGGCTGGGCGGGATACCAATAGTGCTGCGAGCGAAGTGTGGCACGCGTTGGACCAGGTGGTGCTGTATATTTTCACGCTCGAGGTGGTGCTAAAAGTCTTAGCAGAGGGTAACGCTCCCTGGCGATATTTCTTCAGATACCAAAACCCCGACGAGGAGAAGCCCATGGACCCCGATAGGTTGCCGAGCATGTGGCAGGCGAGCGAGATGTTCGCCGAGTCGGTGGCGACACGGAGACGGAAAAGGAAGAGGAGACGGCGCATACAAAACCAGGACAGCGACAATTCGTTCAGTATCACAAACATCAAGCCCGACTTCTGGAATGTCTTCGATTTCGCTGTCGTCGTGGTGTGCTATCTGCCGCTGGGGGCCAACATGGTAGCGGTCATCCGCCTGTTTCGCCTCCTCCGAGTGTTGAAGCTGGTGCGGGCGCTGCCGGAGCTGCAGGTGCTCGTGGTCGGCCTGCTAAGCTCACTCACCTCGATATTCTACGTCTCCATGCTACTATTTCTGGTCTTTTACCTCTACGCCATTCTGGGCGTGACGATGCTCCGTGCCAACGACCCAGTGCACTGGGAGAATCTGGAGACGGCTTTCATGACGTTGTTCCGGATGGCTACTCTGGAGGACTGGACCGACGTGATGTACACAACAATGCTTGGCTGCGACGTTTACAAAACCCCTTTCCGCCAGGAATGGTGCACCGACCCTCAGCCCATGGGCTGGCTTGCTGGGCCCATGTTTGTGTCGTTCGTTATTGTCGCGACGTTTGTGGTGCTGAACTTGTTCATCGGCGTGATTAACGAGAACATGGGCCTCGCCAAGGAGCAGCTGAAGGAGATGAGGAAGCAGGACCTGCATCGCGGTATGGATGAGGTTACTGCAGGGGAGCTCAAGACCTTGTTCGATCTCAGCAAGCGGGTCAAGAAGCTACACAAGCGGGTGGCGCGGCTCCATCAGGGCATGGACATGGCGATGTATGACATGAAGATGTTCATGAAGGCGGTGGAGCAGACCGGCAAGCGGTACGACATCAATGAGGACTACACGATTACCAAGCGAACTCAGCAGTCTAGTAGGACGGGGGAGAGAGGCGCCCAGACGCTCTTCGCTTTCAAGGGTGCCAAAGTGCAACCAATCTCTATCGCCACATTATCTGAAGACGGTGTAGAATCAGTTTGTCCTAGGTAGCCATATTATCCTATGCTCTTTGGTCACAACACCTACGCAACCTTCCGCTTCAGGGGCTTCCTCAAGTCGAAAGCATCCTCACCATCGGCGTAGTACTTTGCCTCTCGGTCGTTAATCCTGAATAAAAAGCAGACGAAATAAGATTCCCGTAATTGCATGCACACCCAACGCTGCTCACCCTCATAGTAAAGGCATGCGGCCCTGCATTGCAAGGGGGCTTACTCATAGCCAAGAGTCTTGATGTACAGATGGTGCGCACCCTTGTTTGTGACCCTTACGTGCAATGAAGCATATTCTGCTCCGAAGACACGCTCCATGGCCTCGTCTATCATAGTACACATCAGAGGCAGAGAGGGAGTGACGTTCTGTGAATGAATGCGGCCACCACAGCGGCATGGATGGCCTGAATCAGGGGGGGGGGGGGGGGGGGGGGGTGCACTCACGAGTGGCCTGCATCAGCCTCGTCGCTATTCCTAGCTTGCGATGTGTGCGTGCTACAGCGAGGGAAGTGATGTGACCGTGACACTCCGCGGCTTCCTCTTCCCTGCAACAACAAACAACAACACGAGTGACAATGATGAGCCGCTTCATATGCATGTGCAGAGGGACAACACAAGATTCAATGACATAAGATGCTAGAAGGGACGGCTCATGCGCACATCTTCGCCAGCACATATCCAACTATTTTGCCGTTGTAGTCCTCCGCGACGTAGAGGAGTTGCGGCCAGGACAGTACGTGATAAAAATAATACTACGAACGAAAGGGGGCAAAGGTCAGATATAAACACAATACAGGTCGCACACAGCTACCCAATACAGAGCACAGAATGTTGCCTTACCTTGAGCTGATAGTTTTCTGGCAGACTGCGCAGGGAGGTAGGGGGCATCACAGGCCGAGACGTCAGACAGCAACAACGCGCGAACAGGCCGCAACGGTTGAGAAAAGATGAGAGCAATAACAATCTGACACAAAGTACGGCAGTTGAGTTAGGCTACAACCATAGCAAATTGCAGCGCTGCATCGCCAGGAGATCGTCAAGACAAGCCTGTCGTATACAAACCATCGTGGAATAGAGACCCCGCCCAGTCGTTCACTCTAGTCTGCGAAAACTGCCAGCAAGTTCTCTAGTCGGTGCTGAAAAGCGCGGGACAATATCTGCTCGGGGCAGGTTGGTGGAAATGTTCTGATGGCCAGAACGGACATCCGCCGCCGCGCCGACGATACGGTACACAGGTACATATACTAAACATGGATATAGTACTTTAAGTTTACATATTTGGAAGGTGCCGAAATAATGAAGTCAATAATCGGATGAGCTGGCGCTTACCAAAAAACGCTTACCAAAAAACGCTTACCAATAATGCGCGCTTCGGTTTTCTGCTAGCATTATTCATGGAACTGTGCAATAAAATCGATTAGTGTCCGTCTGAGTTTCTGAGAATATAATGGTTATCTATGGTCTTGGCTCCGAGCACGTCTGACGAACCCATAATCTTAGTCATATACGGTTTCATCGTCTCGATATCCACGGGTTAGTGTTGGCGGTGACGTTCAATTTGTAATTGGGGATTAATGATTTGCTGGGTTGCGGTGGTCGGGAGTCCTTGGCTTGTAGTGTGCCCCGGGAAATAGAGATAGATTTGATAGAGTTGCGCGTTGATATATCCTCGTTTATAAACCCTCGTCTTAGAAACAACCGTGCCATGAAAGACCTTTAATATAGTGTCGGGCTAGTAGGGACTGCATGTTGTACCGCGTGGCGTTTGACGCCCGGGTTGGAGCAAGTTGGGACGCCGCGCGCGACGATACGTTCTTCGGAGGCCATCTTAGCAAGCGCATGATGTCATGCTTTGCATGTCCATCAAGGGCGGGCGATAATTGTAGCCGCGGCACGGCTCTTTCGAAGCTTGGGTAGCAAGGGCCACGGGGGGTTGCACCAATCATTGTCTATGCGCCAGTCGGCGTCCGATAGGTGTAGAAAGTCCACGTCGGCGCTCGCCATCATGCGTTGAACTTGGGTTGAAGCGTGTTCAATGCAAATGCGAAGCGGTCGATCGAGTGCCTGCCGAATCTTGCGTCGAGTTCCGCAAATATTGCCGGGTCTAGCCTCTAGTCGTCCCTATCGAGGTGCCAATTGAGCTCGTATGCCCATACATTGGTTGCCGATCGAATATAGCGAGCGCGTAAGTTGATGATGTTGGTGTCGAGTAGGCACGAGAGACGCCGTAGTTTCTATATCATCACGGGTGGCCGTGGGGTGAAGCATGTTAGGATGTGATAGATCGCCTAGTTGTCTTCGTGCACGAGGACGTTGCGGCCGGTCAGTTGTGGCAAGAAGCTCTCGACAGATGACGGACGGTCATCAAGTCTTTCATGGTATTGTGTTGTTGTTCGCCCTCTGCGCTCTAGAATCCGCGGGCCTATAGAATTTTGTTGAGTATCGCTCCCTAGCCGTAGCTTGAATTGCCCGTTTGTAAGTACGCGGTATCAATGGGGTGTGTTAACATGCTTGCCGTTGGATTGACTCGGGATTTTTGTCCGCCATTGAAGGTCTCGGCGCAAGTGCGGTGTAAGTCGGACAACCCACCCCCCCCCCCCACTTCTCTCCTGAGAAGGAAGGAAGCTCGCGGAGGAAGAAGCGCGCGGTTGGGATCGCCATGAAAAGGTACCGCGCTTGTGCCGCTAATGATTGCATGTCCTTGACGGGAAGCCATCGTGCATTCCATGTAGGGCGTCCGATTGTCTTGCTCGTTGCGCGATCTTGGTGAGTTTCTGGAGCCTAATGGTGCCGTTGTGTCTATGTCGTCGACTCCCAAGTAGCGGCTGACTTGCGATGGTTGCAAGAAGCCCTTGGTTGTGCGGCGCAAGAGGCCCATGCGGTCCAGCAGGCTGGACAACTAATGCCGTAAGGTGAGCGCCTCCTTCTTTATCAACGCGAGTAACATGAAGTCGTCGACGTAGGATAGAAATCGTGCCCCGTGCCATTTCGTTCGCCTTAGGTAGATCTTCGTGCAGTGTCGTGAACTATAACTTAGTGATAACAAGGCCGTTAACCGATATTCATTATTTTCTGACAATGAATGGATGTCGCTCAATTGCCTTCTTGCCACTACCTTCTAGTTCACGACAGCAAACTCATGGTGTTGGACAAAGTAGTTCCGGGTCCGGCCAGCGTAGGAAGTTGACGAAGGTTAGGGTCAAAAGGAAAACATGGATAGAGACCACCCCGTAGGTTGACCTGCGAGTCGGTAGAGTTGTCCACACACGTTTACATTGAAGTAGTCGCGGTCCGTTGGGTTGATGCCAAGCGCGCAGAATTCGACTTGTAGGTCGAACTTGAACTTGTAGTTTCTCTTTTGCGGCAAGTTGTTAACGCCAAGTAGCGTCTCGATCCATAGCCGTCCGCACATAGTACTTATTGAGCAGTCGTAAGTCGCAGATTAGCCGCCACTAGTTGTTGCCCGGCTAGGGCACTAGGAAGAGTATTGATACGTAGCTGTCGCATGTAGAGGGCTCCCAAACCCCGGCTTGTGCGAAGCGCGCTAGCTCCCGGTCTACGAAGTCTAGTTAGGCATGGGTGGCGTCAAATGACGACACTCCTAGGATGAATCGTGGGGGTGGGCGTTTGTTTCTGAACGAAGTAAAGACTCCCTCCCGGATCCAATGTAGGGTAAGGCGTTCTTAAGTACCGGAAAAGCGCGCGAGCTAATTTTGTCCGGAATACAAGTACTACCGACGTTTCCGGCGCGGCACCCAACCGTTGTCCGCGAGCGCTAACCCTACGGTCACTCTTACTGCGATTGTGCAACGCAAACACGTTCATTGCTTGTCACAACCAACACATCTTGAACTCTATTGAAATTGAAATTGAAATTGTTTACAACATGTGCCGGCAAACTCGACCGACTGCTGTCTCACGGGCCACTCTACTTCGCCATACACGACTTATTAGCAAGTTGGGCCCGGGTCTCTCCGACCATGTACATTTCTTTTCGACACACCTATCTGCAATGTGTGTCGACGTTCCTCGGGAGTTATAAAACTGAAGGCAACCGCAGTAATTGCCACAGTCCCCCCGCCTAAGCAATAACCGCGTAATAATTTTTAAATCAAGAAAAATAGATCTAAAAATAAATCCACTTGTCGAGAAATGCAAAACTAAATTGCTGCTCGACCTTTACGATGCACGGCCCGCCCCCACCGAACCGGGGTGTCGACAGGCCTAGGCCGGTCGGCGTTCGGGAAGGACGACGGGCTAGCCTAATCTAGCTCCCGCGTGACTTCGGTCTTGCCGAAGGTAGGAGGGGAAAGGCTGGCAAAAAACCCCTCCTCTCGCGGTCGCTCGTCGATCCCGCCGCTCCATCCCGTAAACCCGCCCCAAGGTCTTGCCGCATCCACCGACGCGGCGGTCCTCCTTGTCGAGGTCCCCCGTCACCCCGAGGACATGTGGGGGGGGACCGAGACACACAGACATAGAAAAAACTAGCGCTCCTGCCTCCGCGCCTGAATTTTCCCGCTCATTTCCCCGGATTTTTCTCTGTCTGGTACCCGGGTACCTGTCGGTTTTCCGGCATGTGGCCGTACCCTCCCCCCTGTGATCGCGCGTCCACCGAGCAGCATGTTCTTGAGCGGGGACCTCCGCGCTCACCCGGGCCCACGCTCAAGGAATCCTAGGATTATGAAGGTCTGTCGGGGTAGTGGGTGTCGAAGAGGGGGGGGGGCAGGTCACCGTAGCCGGATCCGGCGGGCCGCGGGCGCCCGGAATTAGACAAAACCCTCCGTGCCGGATTTTCCGGCGGCGCCGACCCAAAGGGTCGTCGCCGCCAGATCGCGTCGCTCCTCCCGTCGCGACCGTCTTCCTTGCCGCCCCAGCTAACTCTTCCCCCCGGGAGATGACGCTGGACGACGTAGCGGCTCGCTAGTGAGCGCCCTACCCTGGTGCTGCTCCCCAACTAGCTCGACGCCGGGTACGGACATTGTTTTTTATATCCAAAAAAAGCCCTCCGTACAGGGCTTTCTGGCGGCGGCTGATCCTGAGGATCATCGTCGCCTCATATAGCCGCTCCTCCGTCTGCGATTAGCCACCGGTATGTACCATGTCTTGCCTCACCCCTCGGCAAGGTTTGAATGGCATAGGGCTGGTCGACGGCTAGCGAGCGCCCTTTCCTGGCGCTGCTTCCCGGCTGGCCTCCACCAGCTCCAACACCCGCCTCCCACCCCTGATCCGGCCGTACCCTCCTCGCCATCAAACGCTGCCGTAGTACAGGCCCCACCCCTCAAAGTAAGGCTGTATTCATGAGTATATGTACGCGAAAAAACATATCGGACGGGCCGAGCGGGAGATCTTGGCGCCGGTATTGCACAGAAATTATTTTTTACAAAAGCCCTATGTACAGGGCTTTCCCGATAGCTGCTGATCATGCGGATCGAACTGTCGGCCCTCTTAGCCCCCTACCGTGCCAGGCATGGCACGGCTACGGGGTTTCTAGCGCCCACCACGGGGAGGTGAGGGGATGCCGACGGGCCTGCGAGCGCACCCCCCTCCGGGGCCGCCGCCGCTGCGCCGCCGGCGGGCGCCTCTTGAACTCTATTCAAAACGCAGTTGCTGTCGGTGGTGGACGGTCAATTGGCGTCGCGACGGAGGCACGGCGGCCGCTCTTGTCGGACTAGTTTGGCAAGCATGCTAGCGTCTCACCATCATCTCGTTACCCACCTCCGCAAGCTCGGAACTGAACGGAAGAGCACATACCTGCCCTTATTGCCGCCAGACAAGCCACAATGGTAGGCAAGCGTATATCCGAGATGACCACCAAAGCGGATTTTTGTTTTTTCAACACACTCATTCATGCTTTACGCTCATTTTCACAGGTGCAGTTTGTGAAAATACGCCGAGGCGGCTGCGTGCTGCGGGCAAATGGCACGGCGCGAAAACTGCGTACAATGTTTTTTAGCCACGGCCGCCAACCAGCCTACCGCCGCAGATTATTGTCGTCAATGCGGCAGGTCCACCGATTTGGAAGGAGTGGCAACTGCTGACGGGGATGTGTTGGTAGCGGCTGTGATTGAGACGCTTTACGAGCGATGTAAGTCGCAAATCCCACAAGGTGGACGCACAACCGCGACGGGGACCTTCAAGAACGTCTCTATTGACCTTGTGGCGGCCTTTTGCGACGCCAAGCCCTGGTTGTGGAGAGAAATAACAGTCAAATCCACCCTAAGCAAGCGTCGAGTGAAGTATGTCACCACCCGAATGGAAGGTATCGCTTCACTTGTGTGCTTTCACGATAAGCACGGTGATCCACCGAGGATCCGAAACATGAAAATCCGGACTCGCGCAGAGCGAGCGCATGCGCGCGTGGAGCATCATAAAAGGCGAGGGAGCTTCAGTTGGGCTCAACTGACGGATAACGGCGACATTGTCACTCTTCTCCCTCCGTTTACTGTGGAGGTGACGGAGACCCTGTGGAAAAAAGATAGCAAGCTGCGCAGCATAGTCGGCACGTTGCGCTTCCACAATGCCATCGTGTCGGCAACGCCGGACAGTGACGTGCAGCTCCCGGAGGGCTACCACGTTATTATGGATTCTATGTCGGCATGGCCCATATTGCCCCACTATAGCGACCCTAAAGCGTATTTAATGCATGAATTGCAACAGTTATGCGGCAGTAACTTCCAACACCTTTTGGGGGTTACGGGGGAGTCGGACGCGTTGCGGTTGGTACACGGATGGGACTGCACCCCACCAAATCCACCACCCCCTTACATGATGGTGGGAGGGTCTAGAATAAGGTGGGAAGGTCCTAATGGAGAGGACGGAGTTGTGCATGTGGGGCGAGGGAAGCAGGCGGGGCGGCGGGAGTTAGGGCATGAGGACACGGAGGGCAACATCAACATCTTTGATATTCCCAGTGGTACTGGACGAGCCAACAGCTATACATCAAGGTTCACTGTCGACACCGAGGATGTGAGGTGCGGTCCGCACTTGATGCCATAATATAGACGTTGCAAGGCGAAGCAACGCCTAGTTGCTGAGAGGTAGGCTGCACGGCCAAGTGATGAATGTGTGAGTACCCGGCAGCGACCACGGCTGGCATATAAAACATACAAAGATAGGTAGTGAATTACAATTATCACAAACTATGTAACTATATGTTCTTTTCATTTTTTGCGCTTTGCTGCTTGTTGCTCTAGTTCCAACTTGAGTGCATATGCTTTCCGCTTTGGCATGTGTGGCTAGGCACCATGGGGGTGACTGTTCCTGAAGGAGACGATGAGAAGTTTGACGTCTCGCACACCTCTGATGTGTGCATTAAGTCGCTACTTGGACGACGAGGCAAATATATGCTCTTCAGGACGCACTTCAATGACGACGACATTCCACCTATCTGGCACCGTCTGAATGAGGTACATCGAACAACAACGTTACAAGATTTCTTGAAGACGCCCCAATATGGCACAAGTTTGCCAAGACTCATGCGTACATCGACTTCATGCACGCTTACCCAGCGCGCATTCCTGAGTCCCAGTAATTGCTTCAATAAAGGAGCTTAGACCACGGAGGTCTGCCTCGCGGCGGCCTCACAGATCTGTCAAGAGGGGGAGGGTACGAGTGTGACGAGTACGGTCCTGCAACAGTACATTGCAAGACATTGTACATGTACTCGTTACTAATTCCAATTCGTGCTTTTCCATCGGACGGTTGTACAAACGTGGGTACGTCGCTATTGCAATATTCATAAGGGTATTGATGCATAATGTACGATCAATACCTTCCGGTACGTACAGGTACGCACATCTAATCTAACTAGCTTAGATGACGCGCCTAAGCGAGTTCTCCGATGCAGAACATGGCGCGTTGTGATTCTCAATGCTAGACGAGCCGCGTCTCTGGACAGATGACGACGGTTAGGTAGCCCTAACGCGTGACACGTAAGCGAAGCAAGCATACTTAAGCTCTCTGGGCAGAAAGCTATTTAAGCCCAGTGCAGTAGAGGGAGGTGGCAGAACCATTTAAGAATTCCTTTGTTCACTTACAATATATATTGGTAAAGTACAAGCAGTGAAACATCCTCTCAACATCATCTCTCGACAACATCATTTTGCCATCTTGCAACGACATAACTAGACAAATTAGAACTGATTTGTGCTAGCGTTTAGATTGAGGGGGCTAACCGCCACAGAAAGAACTGAATATATTAGAAATGATTTGTGCTAGCGTTTAGCTACAGAAGGCTAATCGCCACAATCGCCTACGCGCCCACTCGCCGGAACTCCCTCCAACTAGAGCCTTCTCCGTCCTGTATAGCATTATTTTTTGTTTTAATCCCGCGCTCCTCGAAGGTAGTCTGCGTCCATGCGGGCCGGATTGGTACCGGGAACTTGCCCGGCCAATTGCATCCCATGCGCTCTCCGCTAACGTCACGCCCTACCGGCCACTTGTCGACCATTTGCTCCCGACCAAAATAGAGGGGGGGTGCCCTTCACCGTCCAAGAACTCGCCAGCAACCTAAAGCGGGTGGGATAGAGTCATACACAAAAGTCCGCGTGTCGGGTTGTGACAAGTCGGGCAGTTGGGCAAGGCGGGCGGGTACCTCAAGATCACGACACCTCTCCCATATTCGCACCGAGCGCGAAGGGTGGCACTGAAGCTCCACGCTTTGTTCGGCTGTTACCTTGCCCCATGCGAAGAGGTGCGTCAAGCGGCCTAGCGCGAGCTGCTTGAAAAGAATTGCCGCACGCTCCCTGAGGGGCACCTCCACCCCCTACAATCCGCCACCGGGCGCCTCCTTCTTCGTGGGCCCCAGCTTCGAGGCGGAGAGGGACACCTCAAGCGCAACTTGTTTCTCCGCCTCTGTCTAGTGTCAGCTTCCGGCTTGCGCGGCCCCCTCTTCGGAACGTTTGCGCCGAGGCATAATGGGCGGAGTGTGCTAGCGATGCTAGACGGGACTGCGGGTGGTGGGATACTGCGCAGCGATTATTGCCGGCTACATGGGGAAGAGCCCCGCGCGACCCGACAAACGGGATGTACTGTATAATGTACTATTTTCCCGAGCCGTGTACCTCCTCCCGGTACACGGCTCGGTCCAGAAGGAACACGGCTTGGGCTTCAAGCCGTGTTCCTTTTTGCCCAAGCTGTGTTCCTTTTGGACAGGTACACGGCTTGCGAGCCATGTACGGTAATTGGAATACCTGTAAAAGTGATATTTTCGGTACAGGGCTCGCGAGCTGTGTACCGCGTGTCTAATTGGAATACAGGCTTAACACCTGAATATCCTCGTCGGTTTTCACAATCACAACACAAGCTACAGGTAACGACCCACAACAATGCGTGGATCCGTAGGGCACTGTCCCTCACTGGCGCCTTCAGGCTACCCATGCCGTGTTGCTTGGGTGCTGGCAAAGCCGCAATACGTTTCAGGCAAGAGCGGTGGAAATAATTCCGAAATATATCCCTAAGTACTGAGCACCCAGCAAGGCAATATGCTGCATTTTGTTTCGAGGCTGAAGTCCTCTAGACACCTCGTACCCGGTACTGGCACAATTACACACTGCAGGGCGCCCCGGAAAGACTGCGCGAACATCTAAGAATAGACTGAGGAGCACAGTTTCCAACTCTGTCAAAGATGGGCCGGTGCCAACTTCAGAGTCTGGCACGCTCACCCCGTGTGCACTTCGTCGTGACGGTTGTGGCGAGACGGAAAGCCCCATCGACTGGAGAGAGCAGTGGTATGCACTGTCCTTCGTGAGGTGCGGAGTCCTCGGGCTATGCACTTCGGTCAAAGTTCGTGCTGGTTGTGCGGGGAGTTCGATTGGCTGTGGATACCTGTAGGGCTCAGTAGTCAGCACTAATCGTGGGACTGCGCCCACGCGATTTACGTCAGAGACTTGCAAGAGGACAAGCCCAACCCTTTTGTTGTTATGGAGGAACCGCTGTGCGCGCCCCGCCACCCCCCCCTCCCCTTCCTTCCTTTCCCTCAGCGGCGAGAAGCGTCCATAACCGAGTCCGTCCGCTGTCCGCCACAGAGTCGCATGGAAAGAACCCGAGAGTGGGCTCTGGCGGTGACGTCCTGCTCCACTCTCAAACGTCAAACGAAAGTCACGGCACCTGGCGCGACTGGGCAAATTGCTGCTTGCAGTTGCTTGTGGTTCGCCCTCTCACGCAGTTCATGTTTGTCGGCAGAGTGTTTCGTGACTCGTGCCCTCATCGGTTGGTACCACTCTCGGAAGGCCGCGTCGACCCACTCACGGGCGCCCTTGAATGCCCGTATCACGGCTGTGCGCACCAGCGACCGTATCCTTCTCTCCTTCCCCTAATCATTGCTCCCACTTCATAGTGCGCATGGTGCCGTGGGGGCTTGGGTGTCAGCTGATAATTCCTGTTGTCGTTCTTCGTCTTTCATCAGGGCAATTTGATTCGTATGGCCAGTGTACAGCGATCCCAGAGGTAATAATGCCCTCCTTCCTCCCCCTCCCCCCCTCTTAAGGCTAGCACCCACTCTGTCTACCTACCTAGTGCTCGCTATGTCCTACCAACGAAATTCCTGGATGGTGGCTTGCTGGCTGCTGCCGTTGCTCTGATGTCAGGGCGGTAAGATAGACCACCGCTGCGACGCACTAGTTTACCCCTCGGCTATCAAGCAAGGTAAGCACTGAGCACAGCTACACAGGCTCGCACTGGAGTGGTGGGCAGAAGCAGCAGTACGAGCGTGCACTACCTCGTCCAGCAATTCGACTGTGTCTACATCTGTTTGGATTGTGGTGGACAGACATTTTGTTCGTCAGGCCCACTCCCCTGCGGCGACTCACTTCCAGAGTGGTTGTCGACAGCGACGACAATTTAGTGGACCTAGATGGCATGGACACATCAGGCATTCCTACTGTTCCGCTATTGGAGGTATTCAGCCCTGCTGCACATCTTAGCTTCCCATCGTGCATGTCCTTCTCTGCACAAGCACGCAACCTAGGGGATCTATCAGTACTAAGGCTGAGGTGATGGGTGGGTCATGCAGGAGGGTGGTGGTGGTGTTACTCTTGATGTGGCACGGGATTTTCCCTACGACTTCGCCCTTCTCATGGAGAATCTACTGGATGTGGGCCACGTTCACTTCACCCACCAGTGCGCCACCTCTGTCCTCTCCCCTCTGCAGCGTAACCCCTTGCTGTTATTCTGCAGGATGAGGAAGACTGCGAATTTTTTATGGGTTGCGTGATGCTGTGTGCCGGCTCTAGATGTGTCTGTCGAACCACTGCTCCTGCTCGTCCCAAAACGCGCAGCGCACTCAATCCCCCTTCCTCCCCCCTCGCTCTTCTTTTGCTGCATCGCGCAGTTCTACGATCTCACGGCGTGAGAACGCCCCGATAACCACTCTCACTGTGGACAAACGCGGGAAGGCAGGCTTTACCGGGAAGCAAGACTCAGCGGCACCAGGCAAGCGCACCAGTGTGTTCCAGGTGAGAGCCGCACTTCATCGCTGCTGTTATGCCAGTGGCAATTTGTCTGCCGCATTTGGATTCCCATCGCTGGCAGATAGGACGACCGATGCACGTGTGCTTGAATGGCGGTTTATTAAGGCGCACGGATCCACTGCTCCCTAGGCACCTGCCTACCTCTGCCACACAATTGACCGGGTGGAGGAAAAGGGCAGCGTGTTGCTCATTGTCGTGTACGGAGTGCCTGTGGCTCCCGGCCGCTGCCGGCTGCTGAATCGACAGGTGAATTCATTGACTCAGGCACTTTTGCGCGCCATTTGTCATAGACAACTCCTCATGTGGCGTTAGCACGCATGCCGTCCAGAACTCCAGGGAGGCGGTGCTTCTAGCCGTCGAAACAAGTGGTAGAGCTGTGCTGATTTCAACAGGTATTCAAGTTAAAGAGCAACGCGGCGATGTCTGTCATTTCTAAACTGCCCGGCTGGGTGTTCCACCCGGGGAATAACACAGTAAGCGATCAAGCCCACCGAATCCATCAATCCACATCCTCTTCCTCAGACACTAAATGTCGTTGGCACCATGGAACGTCTTGTTTCATCCTCATGCCTGTCCTGCAGATTCTGGAGGACGATGTGATCTTCCTGCACCGCCAGATGAAGGAGTTTGTTCGCAGAGGTGCGTGCCTCCCGAGCTTCATTTCTGAATACTCAGTGCTTCCCCGCCCCTACTTCCTCCCGCCCGCCCCCCCCCCCCCCCCCCTCTTTCTCTCTCTCTCTCGCTCTCGCTCTCGCTCTCCTCTCCTCTCTCGCTCTCGCTCTCCTCTCCTCTCTCGCTCTCTCGCTCGCTCGCTCTCTCTCGCTGTGTCTCGCTTTCTCTCTAAACCCTTAAAACCTAAACCCTTAAACCCTCTCTCTTGGGCGTGCGCAATAAAATTTCCGTCTCTTTATCCTCAATCTTATTTCCTTCTTCCCGCTCAATGCAGGCTCTGGGCACAAGAGGGTCGGGCAGGTGTACCGGATGCCTTACTCTTCTGATGCCTTCGTGGTGGCGTTCCACTCGTGGCTGGAACGGTTTGAGCCCGTCGCCCTCTGAATGAACAGGGACACCTTGTCGCAATGAGGTTTAAGATTACCCTTCTTCTGCAAACTGGACAGATGGGGCGGCCACGGTCCCTTTGGGCGGATGGATGAAGGTTGGGTCAAGGTGTCACCCCCGCCTCCCCCACATCCCACCCAAGTGATCTCGTCCAGTAGGTCCAGTTAGGTTTGCCCCTCAGCGCCTGGTGGCAGGAGATCTTTTCTCATAGGCCAAGCTCAACTTGTGGCTGCTCTTTTTTTATTTAGGGGATTGGCGCAGAGTTGAGCCAAGACGAGCTTCTCGAGCGTTTCCGGTCTCACACCCAAGGCTGCAAGTGAGACGGCCACAAACACCTCTGACCCGTATGTTACGTTATCTGGGGTGCTCTGTCACCATAGTTTTCCCCCGCAGGTCCTGCTCTGCTGCGCTGACAGTGCTAGAACGCCTGCGCAATTGGCTGCTGCTTAGTACGCCCCCCCTCCCCCAACTTGCAAAGGACCCCTTTTCTTTGCTGGGGGGGGACCACCAGTCATTGGGGCTAGGCTCTTCATGATATAATGCACATGCAACCGTCTCGTATAGACGCCCACGTGCTACAACATTGCTGAAACATTGTTTGTCCTATTGCAGCCATGATAATGGTCTTGATTCGACTGCCGATCATCCTGAGCCGTGTTTCCTGTGCGTGCTACAACTTACTTGATTAGGTGGAGCTGCAGCGGCTGTGACCTCCGTACTCGCTACACTCGCTCTCTGCCTGAAGACCGCTGCCGCAACAAGTTGGGTCGCTCTCCCAGCCGTCACTGCCAGTGGGAAAAGCAGCACTGCAAACAGTTGGAGCAACGCCGCGGTTGTTGCGGTGCCGCAGTGGCTGGCGGCCCTCCACGCAGGTGGTGCCCGTTCTCCAGAGCACCCTGTGAATCCAACATATACACCTGTCATGACGAATTTCTTTGCGCCTGGAAACTGAAGCGCTCGCCCTCTCCCCTCGATGTGCCTGCCGTTTTTCATGTCTTCCTACCAGTATTATTGCCGAAAGTCGTCATCACCTCGCTAGCTGTCGCTGTCATCTGCGGCACGGCTGTCGTATTTTTACACGGCCAGCGTGCGAAGTATCTGCAAGGCTCCTGGCCACCACCGCGGAATGTCAACCCGTGAGGCCTGTTTACCGGCCCCCGCTCGCTTGATTCCGGCAGGGCGTTGCGAAAACTCCCAGTCCAGGGTGATTGGTGAGAGACAAAGCACATGTTTTTCTAGGCGCTACCATCCTGTGCTACCGCTGAACCCCGCGAGTCGGCTGGTCCCTGAACACTGCTGTTTTCGACGCCTGGAACTACGTGATTCGCGCGCCGAACAGGATAGCTGCAATTTTTAAACATTTTCAAGGATTATGGTGACCCAGATTTGCATTGCCTGTAATTTAAGTAATGCAGGGGCTTTGAAATTGCATTTGGTCCCAAATAGCAATCAAGGTCTGGAAAATAGTCTGGTCTGGTTTCCCGCATTGCAGCGCTTTCCATTTCGGCGTCACTTGACATGATTTTTTCCACTCTGAAACACCATTTCAATGCCGGTGTCCCTCGAGTTGCCACTGTTCCACTCCACATCGCAACACTAAATTTTGGAAGCCTCTTATTCCTGGACGCATGATTGCGCAAGTCAGTACTTGTTTGGAAAATATGTTGCAATGCTGTGCTGAGAGCAAAACCCCCATTGAGACACAGACTAAACACGACGTTGTCTCCGACTAGGAGTGGGATCACGTGGTTGTTATTGAAATTGAAATTGTTTACAACATGTACCGTATGCGCCGGTTTTTCACCAAAAGCCGGATGCGTCGGCTGCTGTCTCTGGGCCCTCCCAACTATGCCATACAGGGAACTTACAAGTCAGGGCTAGACCGTTAACCACCTAATCCAACCTCTCCAAGGGTGTTCGGGGGTTTTACTCCCCCCCGGGGAGGGTGCAAGTAGAGGTGAAGGTTGTGTGCATTCAGGGTCGTGCGTGGAGGCAATGTGCGGATGCGCGGCGGGAGGTCGTGCGGGACTTGATGCGGTATATGCGTAAGAGGTGATGCAGCCATTGGACAGTATGCGTATGGAGTTGTGTAAGAATGCGAGATGTGTCGAGGCGTGCTTTGGAGACGAGTTTATCAGGAGGGTCGGTGTGGGCGGTGAGAAGGGAGGTGAGACTCGTGATGGTGGAGGAGTGCGGTGTACATGTGCGGCTCATGACGATGGGGAGGGTGTCGACCACTGTGCCTGGCAAGTGGTTTCTGATGGCGTTCGCAAGGGGTGTGTATTTGGCACGTATGAGGTCGGCTGTGTGAGAGAGGTTGTTGTCTGTGCAGTACTTCCATTCTCCTATCTGAATCTTTCTTATGGATGCGTAACGTCGGTGACCGTTGGAGTGACCAACGAATCTGGGTTCGAGGATGAGGATGAAGTCAGGTTTGTGTGCAGGGGGACGAAGCAGGGGGGGGAGAATCTCAGGGGGGAGGACGGCGGGGCATGAGGTTAGGGAGTCATGCGAGAGACCTTCGTCAGCAGCAACAAGGCGGGTGGGCATGTGGGTGGGGTGAGGTGGGTGGCAGTCAAGTGGGGAGTGGGCAGGGGTGGGGGAATCAAACGATTTTATGGGTTTGTTACCGAAGTCTGCGGTGATGGTCTCCCAGCGTCCTCCGTTGTGGCGTTCCAGTAGGGAGAGTAGGAGTTGCAGAGCGCTGTTGTGTCGGTCATGTCTTAGTCCAGACATAGAGGGGCAGTTACCGGCCATGTGGCCGTTGCTAGTGAATTGGCCACATAGGGGGCAGCGCAGGGTGGGGTTGTGAGTAAGTAGGCGGGTGTTGTGGACGCCCCACATGAATTCTTGTTTGTGTGTGAACTGGATATTTGTGAGGGAGGAGTGTTTTTTGTGGTATGAGAAGTCGGCGCCGTCCTTCGCGGCGCGGGCGAGGAGGGCTCCGTGTTTGGTTGTATTCGAGAGAGGAGTGTGTGTGTGTTTTGTGCTGTATTTGTGTGCGTCGGATTTGAGGTTGGTGTATCTGTAGGGTATGGGTTCTCCTAGGGTTTGTGGGATGAGGGTGTATGGCCATGTCCAGTGGCCTATCGTGACCTCTGAACCCGTGGTGTATATAGTATCTGGTGGGTGGCCATCCGCAACTTGGTTTGCGAGGGTGTCTGCAAGGTCGTTACCGATGGAGTGGTTGTGGGCTTTGATTTTACCGAGGTGTGTACGGATGCCTGCTTCGCAGCGGGTTGTAAGGGTGTGTGTGATAGATAAGAGGGTGTCGCGGTGAATGTTATGGCGGTAGGCGGAAGGGCAGTTTAAGTAACCTTGAATTAGGCGAAGGGAGCATGCACTGTCTGTGAGGAGGTGGGTGCGGCCAAGTTGGAGGCCTATATCTATGCCTGCTAATTCAGCACGATTTATTGTATGTGAGGGAGGGGTAGAGTTCACCAGGATTTTGATTTTGGTGTCCGAGGCGGGGTGGGTAGCTGCTGCTCCGAGGGGGGTCGAGCTGCCTTTTTTCGAGCCGTCTGTATATACAAAGTCCTGCCAGTTCCAAGCAGGGGTGCCTCTGGTGGGAGGGTACGTTAGGTGTACGCGTTCCGGGAGGGGGTAAGTGAGGGGGTGAGTTGGGTTTGGGGGGCGGTGGTATATACCTGTTGAGTGGGGTGAGTAGGAGACAAAGAGGTGTGGAGGGGGGGGGTGATGATGGGGTTGGGGAGGTGAGTGTCGTAGATAGATTCGAGAGTGTTATGGAGTGCGTTCATGGCTGTGGGTGATGGGAGGGTGGAGAGTGCGAGGGGGTTAGCGACGAGGTATATGTCTACCATCCAGCGTGTGCCGAATGGGGTAGGGGTGGGGTTGCCAGTGTGTTGGTCGGGGGGTAGGAATGTGTTTGCGTCATTAGGGAGGGTGTAGAGGTGGTGGGTGTATGGGGAGTTGATGTATTTGGAGTGGCGGTATGGTGTGTGTTCCCATCGGGGGAGGATGAGGATGGTTGCGCTGGGTGTGTGAGGGGCTGTGAGGTGTGCGCTGGTGATTGCGTGTTCCATGGCTCGTCTCATGCATTCGTGGTCGTATTCGGGGTTGGCTATGTTGGTGCCTTGCCAGGTGTGCGGGGCATTGCTGCCGCTTGATGAGAAGACTATGTCTTCGGGGTAGAGGGAGTGATAGGTGTGGGAGTGAAGGGATTTATTGAGGGGGTCGGAGTAGAGTTCTGTCTGGATGCGGAATGTGTGACTGAGAGCGGTGAGGAGGTCCTCTCTGGTGGCCCATCTGTTGCGGGTGGTGGTGGCGGGCGTGGGTGAGTGGATTTCTGATCGGGAACCTAGACGTGTGAGGAGGTGGTAGACCTCCTCTTCGAACGTATGACGAGAGAGGTCGGGGCGGAAGAGTTGGTAAAGGTGGCGGACCCGGGGGCCGTTAAGGGTGGTGACCGCGCGGCCGTCGGGGGTGCAGAGTATAGTGGTGTCGGGGAGTGAAGGGTGTGCGTGGATAGCGAATTTACCGGTAGGGAGCATGTCAAGGTCGGGGTTGATGGGGTCATGGTTGAATGTGATGAGGGGGTGTGACCACGGAGGGGGTCCGGGGTCTGGCAAAATGGGTGTGGTGGAGGGGACATAGCCGGAGTTGAATGCGGTGAGGGCGGTGGGGCCGGAGGGGGTCTCACTGATGGTGTCGTGGAGTTGTAGGCACGGGGCCCACTGCACTTCGTGGAGATGGGTGAGGTCGTGTTGTTGGCCGCGAGCACACCAGTCGCACTGCCACGTGTCGGGGCCCTGAGCTGGGCGACACTGGGAGTGTATGGCAAAGTGCGGGCATGTGCAGCATGCGGAGGAGGGTTCTGTGTGTAGGGGTTCATGACAGATGGAGCAGGCAGAGGGGGAGGGGGTGGGGAGGCATACCGATGTGGGAGTGGAGGAGATGAGGCGGAAGCCGTCGTCGAGTTGTAGCTGTATGTCCCATTCCGTGAGGTGTTCCGGGGCCCATTCAACCATGTATTGTGTTTGGCCGTATTCCGTGTCTTTGTGTTTGGAAATGATGCGTGTTACGTCGCAGGGGGGGTAGTGGTGGTCGGAGGGGGTGAGGTATTCTGTGTCTAGGTGTGTGATGGGTGCTATGGGGGTGGGGTGAGTGGTGCGGGAGGTGTAGATGCCGGATTGGAGGGTGGGGGTTGAGCGGGGGAGGTGAGGGGAGAGGAGGGGGATCCACGAGGGATGTATAGTGGTGGGGGGGGATGCCTGGTTGGTATTGAGGTTTGTGATGGGGAGGCGGTTGTGGATAGTATCGAGGGGTTCGGTGAGGATTGCGGCGAGGAGACGGATGGGAACTGAGAGTGAGGTGGTGGACCCCGTGAGTGTGGTGATGGATTTACAGGATTTGAGGAGGAAGGAGGATGAGGTGGCTCTGAGGAGGACCTGTGGCCACTTGGTGATGTTATTTTTCCAGAGGGGGGTAAGGCGGGGTAGGAGGGAGGCGTGTGTTTTGCGGGGGGAGAAATCGCAGTAGGCTTGTTTGTATGTGTGAGGGTCGGTGGGGCGCGGACTAAGCACTTGAGTGTGGGTGGGGTGTGGCAGGTTGACATGATGGATTCCGAGGGCAAGTGGGAATACATTGTGGACAGGGTGCGTATATGTGCGCGGGCCATGTGGCCTCTGTAGCCTGTGTTGATGATTTTATGAAGGTGACAGACTGTGAGTTGTGCGGCGTGGGCTTTGAGGGAGGGGAGGCCGTACCCTAGGTCTGTAGTAGGGCGGTGAAGGGCGGTGCGGGGGAGGTTACGTACCGATGAGACGGCGGATCGGAGTGCGCGGCAGATTTGGCCTTCGAGAGTGTCGAGTTGGGAGTCAGTGAAGAGGCCGAGCTGGAGGGTGAAGTGCTTTCCGATGAGGAGTCCACGGATGACCCTGATTCTGCGGGATTGAGTTAGTGGGGAGGTGGAGAGGGCGGAGATGAGGGATGCAGTGGTACGTTTGAGTTCTTGCCAATGTTTGGTGAAGTTGAGAGAGGTGTTCAGTTCGACCCCTAGCACTCTGTATGTGTCCTTGGGGCCAATGGAGGGGATGGGGGCCGGTATGGAGTTTAGGGAGATGAATTGTGTTTGCAGGCGGGATGCGAGGAGGGTAGTGTTGGCGCGGGTGAGGGCGTTGCCTGTACGCTAGAGGGCGCCGGTGATGCAGCATTTGCGGATGTTGACCGTCATGCCGGTGTAGGCGCTGAAGAGGGAGAGTTTTCTTAGCTGGATGGTCAAGTTGGGGGTCGAGCCCGTGGCGAGGCTGAGGTCGTCAGCGAAGCCGTGTCCTGGGTAGGTGGCTGTGGGTTCTGTGGGGTCAGCGTTAGTGGCGGGGGGGCCTGGGCGGTAGCCCCGGCTTCCCACCGTGAGCCAGCGAAGGAAGGGTTCAAGGAAGAGGGTGAATAGGAAGGGGGAGAGGGTGTCACCCTGGAGGGTTCCGCGATTGATGTCGATGGAAGGGGTGGGGCCGTGAGGAGTAATATATGCTGTGGTTGAGACCCCGTATAGTTGTTCGCATGTGTCGACAAAGGTGGGGGGCATACCGAGTTGTCGCATGTGTTTGAACATGATTCGGTGGTCCGCGGCGTTGAAGGCACCTTTGAAGTTCGCGTACATGACGTAGATGTCTTTGCTGTGGAGTTTCGCATCTTCCATCGTCGTAATGAGGGAGGAAAGGGCGTCGTGGATGCTGCGGTGTTATCGGAAGCCGTCCTGTTGGTCGCTGAGTATGCCGTGGGATTCGGCGTACTTCGAGCCTGCTTCTTTGATTAGTGCTGTCCAGAGTTTAAGGAGGTTGTTCATGAGGGCGATAGGGCGGTAGTTATCAAGGAGGGAGGGGTCGCCTTTTTTATGTAGGAGGCAGGTTGTGCTGTGGCACCAATCAGGAGGGGTGTAGGATTTGTGGGCGAGGAGGGAGAGTAGAGAGAAGAGGGCGGAGCGGGTCGCCGGGGGTAGGAATTTGAGTATTTCATTGGAGATACCGTCGGGGCCAGGGGCTTTGCCGGTGCCTAGGGAGTTGAGGGTTTTATCGAAGGTGTCGCGGGTATTCATGTCGGCAAGAGTGAGAGAGGGGTCACCGCGGGGTTCGATGGTAAAGTTGTCGGGGTTGTGAGGGAGTTCCCATGGGGGTGTGGGAAGTTCAGGGGGGGTGGCGCGGTCGAGTTCGCGAGCGAAGTGAGAGTGCACCGCGTCAATGACGGCTGAGGGGGAGGATGCAGTAGTGTTATCGGGTTTGGTAATGCGGTGGAGGGTGGAGGTGGTGCTGGCGGGGGGTAGGAGGCCGCTTTTAATTTTCAATTGGCGGTGGGAGCGTTTGGGGCAGGTGTCGTAGGCCGTGTTGGCTCGTGTTTTTATTTTATTAACCCTATCCAGGGTGGTGGCGTTAAGAAGTTGGCGGATGCGTGCTTGGCATTGTTGTTTGATGGCGACAGGGGAGAGATATTCGGTTGTGTTTAATAGGGCTTGGGCGATGGGGAGAGGGCCGTTATGTTTGCTGCACTTACGGAGCTTAAGTATTTGAGTGCGTGTTTTTTTAGTGAGCCAAGTGGGGTTGAGGGACGCTTGGGTTGGGCGGGGTTTTTTGGCGGGGAGGAGGGGCCAAATTGTGGCTGCGTGGTCCATGTGTTGGGAGAGGAGTGTGGTGAATTGTGAGGCCAGGGTGTCGAGGGTGTCGGGGGTGGCCGAGGTGTGTGAGGTGTTGAGTATATCTGCGTGTAGGGTTGCCGTTCGGTTGATGAGGTCCGGGGTGCTGGATTGGTACGTTTTGATGTGGTCGGGTGTGAGGGGAAGGCGAAAGGTGAGTTTGCGCGTCGTGTGATGTGTGTGGGGGTGGGTATAGGGGGGGGGTGTGCTGTGAGTGAGAAAGGGGCGGGAATGACGAGGTGAATAGCAGAGTGGTCAGTGAAGTGGGAGGGGGAGGGGAATATCGAGGTGGTGTGAGGGTGGTAGGAGAGGTAGGCGTGGTGAGCCAGTGGTCAAGGCAGCCCCCGCTGCGGGGGAAGGTAGGGATGGGGTCGTGGAGGGGGTGGAGGTGGGATTTGAGTAAGGAGGTGAGGGCCGGGTGTCATGTACCTGTGTGGGTGGTCGATTGGAAGTCCCCTCCCCAGAGGGTGCGGTGTTGCGGGTGTTCGTCCGCTAGTCTGAGGCCCCAAGCTGCAACTTCTGCGTATAGGCGGGTCAGGTGGGGGGCGGAGAGCTGGGGCATATAAGTACCTACGAGGAGGTAGGGGGTGCCTGAGTGGGGGACGATTTTTAGTCCGGCGATATGGGGGATAAGGTGGGAGGGCGGGGTTAGGACAGTGGCAGACTGGAATGAGGTTCGGCGGACCGCGAAGAGGACGCCTGCGTTGGGTAGGGGCACAGGTGAGTAGCAAGGTCGGGAGCTTTTGAGGTGGTATTGGGGGAGGGCTACGCGCCAGCGAGACTTGTGGGTTCCGTGGTTGGTTTCAGTGAGAATTAAGACGTCCGGGTGGTGGGAGGTGGAGAGGTGTTCGACATCCATAATGGAGGTGTGTAGACCGCGGGTGTTGAGGGTGATGAAGTGCAGTGGCTGGGATGTGTGGTGTGGGAGGATGGGGGAGGGGGCGGGGGGGGTGGAGCAGGGGGGGGGCGACTGGGGGGTTCTCGACGGGTGGGGGTCTGGAGGGTGGGTGGAGGGGGGGAGGAGAGGGGAGATGTAGTGGGTGGTGTGTGTGGTGAGGTGGACCGGGGGAGGGGAGGGTAGGGGAGTTGCAGGGGGGTATTGGGAGGAGTCGTTCTGTGGGTGGGGTTGCGAAGATAGGGGCGGGGAGAGGACGGTGGGGGGGGACGGGATGGGTAGGGGGAGGGAGTTGGGGGGGTGAGGGTGATGTGGGGGGATATAAAGCGTCTAGGAGGTGTCGACGGCCCTGGGGAGGGGGGCGGAGCGGAAGGTGTGGTTCCATAGCAGAGTGTGTAGGGAGTACACGGAGGACCGGGGGTCGAAAGAGGGGGGAGTGAAAAGTTGGTCCGGGGGAGCTGTGGCAATGAAGTATGTGTGTAAGAGGACGTGGGTGCCGCACGACCACGCCCTGTCGGAGTCGTTTTGGCGAGGTGGGTTGAGGGAGTGTAGGGCGCTGATGGGAGGGGGGGGGGGGGGAGTTCCATGCTGAGAGGAGATTGAGAGAGCGGGCTAGGAGGTCGGAAGGAGGGGAGTGATGTAAAGAGTCTATCCAGGTAGCAGAGGAGTGAGTAAGGTGGAGGAGGCCGAAGTGCGAGTTTTGCCATGTGAGGACGAGGAGAGAGTGGTTTGGCGTCCCCGGACGTGGGGGGTAGCCTCGATTGGCGAGGTTGGTCCAGTGGCTGGGGTATTGGGAGTTACGGTGATGATTATCGACTTCGGTGTTAGTAATAACTGTGTATGAGGTGGAGGGAGTCGAATGGAGTTTGGTTATTTCGGACGCGAGGCAGTACAGGTTAGAGAGGTCCTGGTACTGTCCCCATTGGAAGGAAAGGGCAGCAGAGGTATCAAGATAGCCGATAGGGGTGGGAAGACCATATTCCAGGTTTAAGTCGATTAGAAATTCATGCATAGTTGTGCGGCAGGTGCGTGGGCTGAAGTGGGCCGGTAGAGTGAAGCGAGGTACGGTGGTTACAATATGATTACGGTTGTCGGGCTGGGAGGTGGGGGAAGGGGTGTGGGGTCTAACCTCCGTTTCGTCCTGAGGGGACCTAATGATGATAGTCGGCATGTTTGGCCGGGGTTGACATGGGGGGTTGACTGGCACTGGGAGAGTCAGTGGTGGCCGGTGGGGTTCCTGTGGCCTCCTCGTTGTCCTCCGACTGGTCGTAGTAGTCGTCGAGGTCGAGTTCCTCGTCTTCAGGGGAGCCGGATGGGAGGGGGTGGTGGGTTGGGGCGGTTGGGGGAGGGTGGGTGGCCGCGGGTAAGGGGGGATTGGGGTTGAGAAGGTGTGGAGGAGGAGTAGGGGCACGGTGGGGTGTGAGGGAGGGGTGCGGGGGGACACGAGTTGGGGGGGTCGGGGAGGGTTGCTTGCGGGAGGGGCGAGAGGGTTTGGTAACCCCTACTGGGGGTGCAGGTTTGAGTGAGGGGTCTGTGGGGGGGCGTGGGTGGGGAGGGGAGTCTGCTGATGAGGGCGGTGTTGAGAGGGAGGGGGTGGAGTGTTGGGAGAGGGTGGGAGGTGTGGTTAGGTTGTGAGTGGGGTTCGGGGGGACGGGAAGGTGGGGGGAGGGTTGTGTGTGGGGGAGGGGGTGGGGTGGTGAGGCGGAGGAGTCCATGGGTTCGGAGGAGTCTTCAGTGATGATGGGGAGAGGGGAAGGGTGAATAGAAAGTTGTGGGACCGGGGGGGGGGCTGGAGGGTGGGGGGAGGGATGGGCGTGGTAAGAGGAGGTGGAGGTGGGGTGTGAGGCTGTGGGTTGGTGTAGGGGCCATGTGTTGTGGGTTGGGAGGGCCGGGGTGTTAGAAAGTTGAATTTCCGGGAGGGAGGAGAGGTCGAGAGGGAGGTCCTCGTCTTCCTGCAGCAGGAAGTCGGAGGGCTCCAGGTGCCACTGGCTGGTGACTTGAGTGTCTGTGAGGTGTCTGGACCATTGGAGGAGGAGGGTTGGGGGGTTGCGGTGGAGTGCGAATTTTTTTGTGATGGTGAGGGGCGGCGGAGAGGGAGAGGTGGTGAAGATGGGGTCCTGGAGAAGGGCTTTGCCGAAGGTGGAGTAGTGATGGGGGTTGATATTGAGTGTGCAGGCGGATGGAATGCGTGTGCCTCTGTGGGTGTATGTGTGAGTGAGAGGGATGGTGACTGTGCCGTTGGTGGAGATGAGTATGCAGTACATTTCAGCACTGAGAGAGACTTGGATGCTGGTGGTGACGGTGGGTGAATTGGAGGGGTGGGAGCGAACGTACGAGCCATCTGGGAATTTTTTCAGGGTTGTGTAGTGGTAGAGGCTGAGGGGGTGTTGGGAAGGGGGGGTGGGGTTGGGGGTATTACGTGGTTACTCAGTCAGCATGCGGTTCTTCTTCATCTCCTCCAATTTCTCGTGCATCCCCTACATCAAAAGTTGGTTGGGAGCTCGAGTCGTCGACGCCAAGCGGGCATGCTTGCTTGTCGTAGCCTTCTTCGAGAGTGACTTGATTGACGAAATCAGCCAAGCGCGCAAGGGCGCCTGCCGCTTGACCCTTGTCCTTTTCCACAAGAACCACATGCTCTTTAACTTCAATGCCATTGCTCCTTTGCTTTTCTGCCCTTTTGAAAGCCGCAAGCTGTAAACAAAAAGATTTTTAAATGTCAGGAAAAGATATAATCATGTCCAATTATTAATTGAAACAAGGCAATGACAATTCAACCATGGTAAACTCACCGCAGTAGTTCCAGTTCCGCAAGCAAGGTCCAAAATCGTCCCAAAGTCATGGGCGGGAAGACCAATGTACAAGAGGCGCTGAAGGAGCGCGATTGGCTTTTGGGTAGAATTCAGCACCTTGCCCTCATGCTTGAATGGTGGGCCCAAGTTAAACTTGGGATTCGTGCTCCACCGTAAGGGGTCTTCACGGTCGTAGCTAACTAGCTCTTTGAGTGTCATTGAGTAAACAACAAAAATGAACTCACCGTCGTTCTTCCACCGCGGCCCGGTGGCGGGGACTCCTCGCTTGCTCCAATACAAGATTCGGTACTCTAGGCTTGCGTTGGAATCGCGAATGGCGTCCAATGCGTCCGGAAATTGTTGGTCTCATAAGAACCACACAAAGACTCTCTTGTCCAAGTTGCCTGCAACTTCTTGAGCGACTGAAATGTTCTTGCTGAACTCGGACGACCACGCCACGTCCCAATCGCCTTTGTTTTGGCCGTAGGAGGAATCGGCAACAACCACTCGCAAAGGCTTCCCGGAATCTTGCACTCTCTCCTTGATCAAGGCGACAACATCCGAATGCCCAAACTCGCCCTCAACCACCGAGTATTTGACGAGCACGTCTTCTCCAATGGTCGTGTTTTCCCACAAGGCGGGCGACGACGATGAGGAGCCCCTCACGCGTTGCGAAGGAGTACGTTGAGAGCCACCTACGCAACCGGTTGCTTGATCATCGAAGAAGCTTGTTGTTTGTGGTAGAGCCGCTTGGGTAGTTGCCTCCTCGTCACCGCGCTGAAGTAGAGTGTCCATGTGCCAGTGCCACTTTCGAACAGCTGCCAGCTCCTGTGTAAAGAGACACCCCCTCCCGGCGGCACTAAACCTCAGACTTTTGAAGTTATCATCCCTTTTCGGACGGCTACCTACGGATTCAGGGACGGGAGCGAGCACAGCTCGCTTCGCATAAATCGTGGAGCTCAATATGGTTGAAATCTCGGACACGAAGCCAGTTGACCCACCAGCGTCCACGAATGAGAACTTTCCTGGATCGTGTCCTCGGGGTGGCCATGTATCCCCTACAAGTTGTGACATAAGAAAAGTGTGAGACACCGATACTCAATAACGATTGTCTACAGCCATCCGATGGGCAACGTACGAAAATATTTCCCGAAGTGTTGAAGAACTAATCCACGAAGGTGCTCCTTGTTCTTGCGAAATTGCACAGCCTCATCGAAGTCACTCAAAGGGTACAAGGTAAGAATGGGTGACTTCTCCACGATCTCATTCACCACGGCCTCGACCTACACGACAAGAAAAATGGTTAGAATTTGAAGCGAATCCTTTCAACAAGTTAGATCGGTAGTGAACGCTTAAACGCGTACATTTCAAGGTCCCCAACGCCAAGTGATTTTGCACATTACCCGAATAAAAGAAGCCCGCGCCACAGTCCAGTGCTCACGCAGTGCCACCACCACATGCTCTTCAACGGCGCTATATAACCCACGTAGCTGGCACACCGAGTCGAGTATTCCGGACACTCATGAAAGCAGCAGTTCAGAAGTTACACGACTTTATCACCCGCTAGACTGTCCTCGTAACGGTTGTCTAGATATTGCTGCAGATTCGCTACTTCGCGGCGTTTAAAGCCACGGTAGTCGGTTCCGTTCCGGACCGGTGGTGCCTTGATACGTTTCGACAGCGGACGGAGGCCTCCGTATGCACGGCGCGCCATACGTGCCTTTATAGCCTTGGCTTTCTCCCTACACATATTCGCGCTTAGGCTGCCCTTCGAGCTTTGTGCCTTGAGTCTGCGGACTGTGCGACTCAACCACTCCCGCTAGCTGCACACCTTTGCGAGCTGCTCGGCATGCGCAATGTCCGACTCGACTGTCGCCGCGCTTAACTCCTTGACGCGCTCCTTCTTACTACGGAACCGTTGCCTCTCCGACTCGAGTTGCTTCTGGAAAGATTCAGTTTGCTCCACCAGCTTTTATTCTCCTTGTTGAGGCGTTCCACCTCAGCTCGGAGAGTCGTGAGCTCCGCGGCCGATCGCTGCGTACTTGCCGCAACATCTTGCGACGATTCTTCTCGCGCGGTTGTCTCCGCTGCTTTCGCCCGTTGCTCCTAAGCTTTCGTCCGCCGCCGACTCTGAAACCTCCCTCCACATGTGCGTTTTCCGCCGCCTTTAACGGAGGGGTGAAGCCCGTCGACTTGATCGGGCATTGCGCGCACTGATTTTGAAACTGTGACGGCGGGAGGTATGATGCGCAATCGTGACCTGCAACAACATATACATTTTAAACTCGGATGGCACGACGACCGGTCAACTTGAGATGCGTAAAGACCGTAAGTAAAGCTTATAGTCAAGCAAATGAGCACCTAGGGCCTTGAGAGGGTTGAGACAACGTACTTGGGCGCATGTAGGCGGTCAGTATCACGAGGATGGTAGTTTGCACGTGATGTCGTTTTCGCATGTACAAAAAAGCGCGTTTTCGGCATTTCAGGAACGCCGTGCATGCATGCGTTGGCTATCAAATCACTGACTGTTATTATGGCGACTTGTTTAGCCTCGCCATGAATATGTTTCCGGAACATCTTTTTTCTTTCACACCGTTTCTCATCCAGTGCAGAACTCAATTGCCTTCAATCAGAAGGAATTTTGTGTCCTGCATAGCAACCGATATTTTGGGAGAAACCGGCCCACTGCTAGGCGTGATGGGCTATTGGGTTGATAATTGTTTTGTGTTACATGAGAAACTGATGATGAGCCTTCAACGACGTAAGGCCGCACATAAATCTTTCAATTTAATGCGGATTTTAATTGTGTACATGCTGATAAAGCAAGTAGATGATATTCATGCACTCGCTCTTATTGATAGACATATCGAAAGGACATTTATGTGAAGCTTTGGTAAGCATTTTATGTGACGTCGATATTATGCAACATGCTAACAGACACACACACATACACACTCGCGCAAGCACATAAACACACAAAAGCACAAACATGAACACACACATCACACACACATACACACACACATACACACACACACACACAAACACACACACACACACACACACACACGCACACACACACACACACACACACACACACACACACACACACACACACACACACACACACACACACACACACACACACACACACACACACATTCAATTCTGATTGTAAGTATTCGAAATACAACACATTACCACCAACCATGACAGCCACATCCTCACCACCCCGTGATCATCCAATATATCAATTACGCTCAACCAACATGTGTAAAGTACTGAGACCGCACTAATTTTTAATTGCGATCGCAAAGCATAGGACGAGTCTCACATGAACAAGTGCCAGCAAAGGGTTCTCAAGAGGAATCTTCGCATGGTGTTTCATAATTTAGCATGAAATGTGTATTATATACTATTAGGGCAATAAATAGAGGTTGTAAGCGAATGTGTCGTGGCTTACCGCACTACAATATTCGGGGCGCACAACCCGCACACTTTCAGATTACATTTCAGAACATGTACATGCATGCATTTCTGAATATACACATGCATCCTATAATTATCCACACCTCTATCTTTATTACACGTACACTCCGCACACACCTATTGGTTCTTTTGCAAACAAAATGAGATGACTTATATTCCCGATGATCCCAATTGAGCTGCTAGTCGACGGGTCACTCCGTTGCAGCCAAGACAACATAGAGAGGGTTATACTCATGAGCTGGCAAGTCTAGGCGGACGTTGTCAAGAGGGGGAGCCAGGGAACAAATAATTGGTCAAAGCTCTAACAAAGTTGTATAGGACGTCCCATACAATATCCGACTCACGTAAAATTTCTAGACAAACTCATGCAATTGAAAAATTCCACCCGAATTGAAGTTTCGCCAACATACCAATGCGCAGGATGCATCAATGCATTCGCCCCGCATCACCTGCATCGATGCGTCCATGAATTAGTGCCCAATCTAATCAATGCGTCCACGAATTTGTGCCCCATTTAATCAATGCACCCATGAATTAATGCCCCATTCAATCAATGCAGCCACGAATTAGTACCCCATTTAATCAATGCATCGTCCATGAATTAATGCCCCATTTAATCAATGCAGCCACGAGTTAGTACCCCATTTAATCAATGCATACATGAATTAGTGCAGTATATAATCCATGCGTCCATAAATAAGCTTTTGAATTAGAATTTTGACGCATAATTTTTTGATGCATTGCAGTTGATGCTTGATCTTTGATTATCTTGTGCGATGCGGAGGTAAATAAACATACATGTTCCTAACAGAGGAAAACGATTTTCTTCTCGTCACGAGTATCGACACCTAGCTTGCTATGGCTTATGGGTTTTATTCTACATGTGCGGACGTGGCGCTTGAAACAGCCATGGCCACGATTCGTTCGACAGTCTATACCACAGCGGAAATAGCGTACGCCTTGGACGTTCCCAAGGCGGACATTCGTACACACAGGACTGTCACGCAGGCCTTCGAGTCGAGACTTACCTGAATTCGACGATTTAAGGGCTAGAAACCCCTCACGGAAGGAGAGAGTGTCGCCGAGCGCCTCGTCTACTCCCGGTTCTGCGACACCCAAGCGGCCGACCGAAGCACAAACGGCGTCGACGGTCTCCTTGCAACCCTGGAAGACAAACGAATCGAAGTTAGTCTCCACGCGGCCGCAAAAGCTCAAGACGCCCCATTCTTTAAGCAACCGACGCCCGGCCGAGGCGAAGGAAGCAACCCTGACATACTAAACACTCGGCCGGACAAGACTTTTAAGGACAAAGAGCAAAGGGAGAAAGAGAAGCGCGACAAACGCGAGTAGGACAAAACACGTCAACATAAGAAGTGTGAACAAGGGCAGAGGGTTGATGGTGTGCACCGCAGCGCCGATTCCTGCAGCCCAACCTCCAACTACATGCCACATCGCGTGCAACAAAACTGGCGTGAATGGGAGCAAGTCGGCGCGAGCGTACGAAATTTATCCTTTATACTATGACACCCAATGAGTAACGGCCTTTGCTAACGGTAAATGCAGCGACATATAACATATGAGGTGTGTCCCTTTCGGGTAGAGAAAACCTACCATTCGCCTTCGCTAACCACTTCGTACATATATGGTTACGTTGCGCTGCTCAGTGAGATGTGGCTTAATACGAGGTGTCGACTTTAGCTACATGCTTGACGCTTGTTAGATTTCCCGCCTATGTAACCAAATACCAAAATGCAGCACGCAAACATTGTCGACGGGCGCACACGACACGACAAGACGTATACGGGGACGAGGGTGTAATATTCAACGACACGGAACGCCGGATAGACGGCAAATACATACAGTAAGACGATGGAAAGGATTGGCAAAACGCGGAAAGAAGTAACACAGAACGTGGCCGCCCACAACGATTTTTAAGCGTCGTGAGCTAAGTAGTCCAATACGACGGTACATTAGGTTGGCGGTGTTGCAGGCCAACAAGTTATGGTGGTAGTACTATCACTCTGTGACCCTTGCTCCTTTATCCGTCTAATAATCATTTATGCTTGAAATGGTATAAAGTTTGTGGAACACGGGCTGGCTTCACCTCTTTTACCCCACCCGCGTACACGTTGACGATGATGGGAGCGCCGGAAAGCGACCCCTTTTGCCAACTGGAGCGTTGCACTTCGGAAGGGTAGTCAAAGGCTGCGGACTAGCATTGGTAGCAGGATCGCCCGATGAATATCGAAATCTTCCATATTTCCGTGCTCGTCAACATAGGAGTGTTAATTCTGCTGGGCTTGTATGTCGGCTTGGCTCGCCGCATCTTGCAGGTGTGGAACATCCTCGAGTGTGCCGTTCCCGGTCGGTAGATCTTCCCTTCTTATCTCGTACTGCGGCCCCCCCAAACGGAAAACCTCATACAACATAACTTCAACTACGTAGGAGGCCTTAGCATCGCGAGCATCGAAGTGGCCGACAATAAGGGTGCGCACCATGTCGTCGCGTCCGGCTTGGAGTTTCAGTGACCGCCGTCAAGGCAATTCGTGTCGATGGCGGCAATGCCAAAGCACCGTCGCAGCTTTTTCAAACCGCGGTACGACCGGTAGGGGTTGTTGGTGGAGGGGGGCGCGGGGTGATAATGATTTGCACGGATGGTTGTTCATTTGCTTTTATTATGATACATTTAGCGAGGCAAGAACATATTTTGGACGAACTTTGGGAGTCGGGGATGGCACGCAAACAATCTTGAATCAACTATGGTCAGATTGATTTGAATCTAGAGGTTTGCATATCCAATATCATGTGTACGGGACAGTAACTCTAGCGGTTACTGTTACCGTTAATATCGGCGCGGCTCACCTGCAGGGCAACCACCTTGCCCGAGCAGTTAGACGCAGCCAACGACCAACGACTTCCCCAACGGTCAGCTCTAGCTAGCCCGTGCCTTATAAGCCGTAGCTAGCCACGAGCCTAGGCACTCTCTGCTTTCGCGCTCAGCCAATCTAGGCTTCGCGCGAATGCAGTCTCGACTCTCGTAGTCGAGCAGGGTGTCAGTTTTACCTTTTCGTCCCATGCGCACTCGAGCGTCACGCGACACTTCCCCTCGTTCAGCTACAGCGTTCCCCACTATGCAGCCCGAGCAGTCTACATCCGCCGCAGCGGCCGACCCTCACGCTACCACACTCGAACAACGCACAGCCGAACAGATTCGTACGGCGGTTTTGGAATCGGAACAACGCATTACTGAGCAGTTTTTGGCGGCTAACGCTGCCTTACTCGCTCAGCTTCGACAGCCGACAACCACACCCGCTACTACTGATCAACAGCAGTCCATTCCCCCCGACGCGACCACAGCGACGGAGGGTGGCAAGGAGGCCCCCGTGCCACCTATCGACTTGCTTGACGACGAACCCGACCCCTCCGCGGCCGAATTCGTCGACTTCACCTACTACGGCGAAGTCATCCCACCCGGCCTCGAACGTCCCCCTCGCGACGTCGACGAGCCACGTCTGTGGACACTCACGGACGACACCGCCCGCTCGCTAAGCGACAAACGCACCCAGGCAGCCTACGACGAGTACCTACACATCGGGTGCTATGCCTTCTTCGACAGCTGCGCCAACGCGGCAATCGGCGAGGCTCTGGACACGCTGTCGCACGGCACACCTCTACCGCCAGAGCAGGCGGAAGCGATTACCCTCATCCGAGCGGGTCATCGCACCCACATGGCGACGGAGGAGGCCGCCCGTACTAGATTGGGCTTCCTCCGCCTCACCAAGGGCGGACAAACGAGCACAGATGCGGACCGCGTCTTTGCCGAACTGGCCCACGAGCGCTTTTGCCGACCGCGCCCTGCCGCGGTCTCCGGCACATTGGATGCGCTTCGCCAAGCGTTCGTCGACCGCACGCTGGAAGTCAGCCTACACGCCGCCAGCAAGGCCGCCGCCGGAGCTGCCTTCGCGAAAGTCACACCGGACAAGCCTCCCGGCCCCGATGCGCGATCCCGCAAAGCCGCCGCCGACAAACGCAAGGCCGCTGCAGCAGCAGCAGCCGCAGCCCGCGCCACCCCCGCCCCGAAGCCGACCGACCCGGCTAAAACCTCGACCAAGAAATGACGGTGTGGCCCGCCGCTCCGATTCCTGCTCCCCGACGTCTTCCTTCATGCGCCACCGCGTGCGTCGAAGATGGCGGGAGTGGGAGCGCATCGGAGCGAGCGGCCAAGTCCTAAACTGGATCCGCCATGGCGTTCGCGTAAAGTTCAAGCAAGGTCTACGCCCCAAGCCCTTCAACCACGGCATCTCTATGCTCGACGCGACGCCGGCCCAACTCGAGTTTCTAAACTCGGAGCTCCCCCGCTTCGAGGCTTGCGGAGCTTGGGAGCGGGCGGACAACCCTCGCTACGTTTCCCGGATGTTTCTAGTTCCAAAACCCGGGTGCAACCAATGGCGTTTGATTATCGACCTTCGAGAACTCAACCGTTATTGCTCGACCTTCACTATGACGTGCGAGACGCTCAAGCACCTACGTCACCTCTCGCGGCCGGGCGACTACTTCGTCTCCCTCGACCTTGCCGACGGGTACTACACCCTTGGCATCCGGGAGGAAGACCGCGACTTCTTCACGGTCAACTACCGCGGCACGCTATGGCGCCTAGCATGCCTCCCCATGGGTTGGTCGGGGTCGGCTTACTACTTTTGCAAGCTCACTCAAGTGTTCACAAACCACCTTCGTCGCCCACCGCCACCGGTGCCAACGGCCACTTCCCCTCACAGTCGCCGCCCCACCAAGCGCTTCCTCCGAAACACGCGGTGGCGGGGAATTCGACTCCTACCCTACATGGACGACTTCCTTTTCCTCGCCGACTCTTACGAGGACGCCCTCCTACTGCGACAGCGCGTTCAAGCCCTACTCGACAGCCTCGGCCTCGAACGCAACCCCAAGAAGGGCGTTTGGACACCTACCCAAGTAGGCGACCATTTAGGCTTAACGGTGGACCTCCAACACGGCATGTTTCGCGCCCCCCCCGCAAAACTTCAACAGCTCGCGCAACAAGCTTCATCCCTCCTCGGCCGAGCTGCGTCCAACGCCCGGTGGCTACCCACTCGCCAACTCGCGGCTTTCGCCGGAAAGGCGCAGTTCCTCTACCTCGCCATCGCCCCCGCGCGCTTCTTTTTGCGCGAGCTACACAACGTGTTAGCCACACGGGTTGGGTGGGGCGGACGCGTCCGCCTCACCCACCAACTACGCCGAGACCTCGAGTGGTGGCGCACGGTCCCCACGCAACACAACGGGCGGTCCATCTACAAGCCTATCGAGACCGCCTACCTCCACGCCGACTCGAGCGACTACGGTTGGGGGGCCGTTCTCAACGAGAACTCCAATTATCAAGCCCGAGGCTTTTGGAGCGCTACCGACCGCCAACAACACATTACGTGGAAGGAACTTCGTGCGGTGCGACACGCGGTGGAATCTTTTCTACCCCAACTCCGAGGCCGACAAGTCCTCCTACACGAGGACAACACGGCGGTGGTCGCCGCCCTCACCAAGCTCACCTCGCGCTCGCCCGCCATGATGGCCGAACTCCGTCGCCTGTGGTACCTCCTCGACAGCAACGACATCAACATCCGGCCGCGCTACATCCGCTCGGCGGCCAACATATGGGCCGACGCGCTAAGCCGGGAGTTGGACTACGAAGACTGGCAGCTCAACCCTCGTGTTTTCGCCTACCTTCAACGCCGGTGGGGGCCGCACAGTATCGACCGTTTCGCCTCGATGCTCAACACGCAGCTACCACGCTTCAATGCCCGCTGGCGCGACCCCCTATGCGAAGACATCGACTGCCTACACCTCCCCGACGCGGCGTGGAGGTGCGAGAACAACTACTGCAACCCCCCTTGGTCTGCCCTACCGGCGCTGGCAGCAAAACTCGAACAAGCTCAAGCAGCGGCTACCGTGGTCGCCCCCTACTGGCGAAACAAAACGTGGTACCACGCGTTCGCACGCTTGGCCACCGAGACCGTGCACTTCCCAGCGTCCCGCGACCTGTTCTTTCCAGGCAGGCTGGGCAAGCACGAAGGGGTCGGGCCACCCGCGTGGAGCATCGTGGCCTTTCGGCTAACACCCCCTCTTGGCTCTACACGCGACGCGGTGCGATTGGCCGAGCGATATGCCCGGACCGATTAAAACCACCTGTACAGCTCGTTCCCAATCTGCGTACAGGACCGCCGCGCTACGGCTTACGCCGGGAAGCAGCACAGTCGCCCTGGTCCACCGATTTAGCTGAAACTTTCCAAGACCTCCTAGGATCAGACAGACTCGGGGTTACGGCGGTTGCCCTACTCAGCAACTCGCTAGCGCCCTCGACGTACACGAGCTACCAGAGCGCAATCGGGCAATTTTTTATTTTCTGTGCAGAGGAAAACATCGCCCCGCTACAGGCCACACCCGCCACAATGGTCCGTTACACGGCCTGGCTGGCCCTGCGCGGCACGGTCGCTGCGAGCTCGCTGCAACCCTACTTCTCCGCCATAAACAAGTTCTTCCGTGACCACCGGCGCCAACCCGTCGCCGTGGGCGAACTTTTGGCGGACGCCCGCCGTGGCTTCGAAATGCTACAGCACCGCCTGGTACCTACCACCGCTCGCCTCCCGCTACCCGCACAAGTCGCACTGGACATCCTACACTACGCCAACACCCTTCACGATACTTTCGCTTGGACCCCTGCTGCCTTCCCCCAGATGCAACGCTTCCGGGCCTGTTTAGCGGTGTGCGTCAATTACACGTTTTTCTGCCGCGCCGAAACCGGCGCCCGCTGCCAGACAGGCGACCTTGTGGTCGACCAGCCTTCGCAGCAAATCTGCCTCTACGTGCGGAAATCTAAGGGGGACCAGCGCCGCGACGCCAGCGATAAACTAGTCATCGCGGTACCTGTAGCCGCTAACCCCATCCTGGCTAACCTAATCCACTACTACACAGAACAACGCGCTATCTTCTGCACAAAATTCTACAGCAAGCCACCCCCGCTCGCCTTCTGGAGTTTCTCACCTTCAGAACCCTCTACCGATTGGGGTGCCGCGTCCACCATCTCCGCCTGGCTCTCCCTCGCCCTCCTCGCAGTCAACTCGTCAGCGCCCGCCGGCTTTAAATGGACGTCGCACAGCCTACGGAAAGGCGCGGCGTCCGCTGCCAGCTGCATCGGCGCGCCCCTCCCCGTAATCAAATTTATGGGTGGCTGGGCCAAGAACAGCTCTGTGACTGAAGGAAAATATATTGACCCAACCATGACCCCAACACCTGCTGCTTGGCGGTTCTTCGGCTGGCTCACTCCGTCCCCTCCGCAACACTAATTCTGGCTGTGCAAGCCTTTGGCTTTAGGTTACTGGCAAAACGTGCCCTAGGGTAAATGGTCAGATTGATTTGAATCTAGAGGTTTGCATATCCAATATCATGTGTACGGGACAGTAACTCTAGCGGTTACTGTTACCGTTAATATCGGCGCGGCTCACCTGCAGGGCAACCACCTTGCCCGAGCAGTTAGACGCAGCCAACGACCAACGACTTCCCCAACGGTCAGCTCTAGCTAGCCCGTGCCTTATAAGCCGTAGCTAGCCACGAGCCTAGGCACTCTCTGCTTTCGCGCTCAGCCAATCTAGGCTTCGCGCGAACCCACCCACCCATCCCTATAATCCTGCGCTAATTGACCCCCAGACCCTGTCTGTGGGTGTCTTTTGGCCAAATTGTAAGCAAGCTGACATCTTTGGCAAAACGTGCCCTAGGGTAAATCATTCAATATCGACCGTCAGTTTGAAATCCGCTCATATCGCACGGCGCAAGCATCAGTGTGCAAAGCATTTCAGAGCCCACATTGTGTGATGGATGTGGCGGACGCTACGGCAACGCTTCTCGACCACAGATCACGTTCGTCGAGGCAACTCCCATTTCTTATCGTCGACTTTGGCGGTTAACACGTGTCACAGATGTTGCTATGTGGGTGACAGCTACCCGTACGGCACAAGTCAATATTTGAAAAATGTCGTAGTCGTCAATTTCGTTTTCTCATAGCCGTCTCCGTACGACGTACATGTACCCGGTCGTATTGAAAACAAATATTGTAGCGCGTGACAATAATTCCTAAAAAATATCAATAACAATATGCATCGATGCGGCCGATATGTTCCGTAACTGTACATGTAATTCGCTGTGCATTGATTATATATTGCACTAATTCATGGACGCATTAATTATATAGGGCACTTATTCATGGACGCATTGATTATATAGGGCACTAGTTCATGGACGCATTGATTATATAGGGCACTAAATCATGGACGCGTAGATTAAATGGGACACTAATTTATGGATACAATGATCAAATGGGGTACTAATTCATGGACGCATTGATTAAATGGGGCACTAAATTGTGGATGCATTGATTATATGGGCCACAAATTCGTGGACGCATTGATTAAATTGGACACTAATGCATGGACGAATTGATGCGGACGATGCGGCAGACGCATTGCGATCCCATGAATACATCGGTGTTTGATGCGGAGGCTTATTTGCCTGGCGACCCCCCTATGTCCACCCCCTTGCGACATGCAGCGTTCTACCGCGGTGGGCTCATTGCCACGCCATCGCCCGGGTAGCGGACGCGGCCGATGCGCACTTGGGGTATGTCCAACGCTATGTTTTCACAACGGTCGGTATTGAACGAGTGATACACACCACCCATATTGGCCTTCAAGCGCTTCCGGATTGCGGCCTCCTGTGCTTGGACCTCAAGAATGCTTTCAACACTATCTCCCCCCGAAGTTTCCTTACCGATTTGTACAAATGTACCGCTCTTCACCCCATTATCCCGCTGGTCGAGATGATTTATTCACGGGATTCTACCGCGTACTATTTTGACCCGCTTGCATCGTGAGCCGAGCCCTATACGGCAATATTCAGTTGCGTACGGGAGTACGGCAAGGTGATCCTCTTTGTTCGGTTTTATTCAACATGGTTATCAATTCCCCCCTCCGGAATATTGGAGAACGTTGTCGCGATTCCAATGCGATACATGCATTCTCTGATGATGGGAACTACATTATCAAGATTGTGTTTGCCCCGTTCGTGTATCTATTGAACCATGCAGACACGGTTAGTATGGAAGATAACTCACGCAAACTTAGTTACAGTCACAGTCACGCAAACATGACAACAACCTACATGCGTGGTGTCGGGACAACAAAAGTGGGAGAGCTGTAGCCTAGCGACAACTATGTACCGAGTCAAGCAGTTTATCGGTATGTCAGATCTAGACATGTACTAATCATATCTAGAGTAGCTTACAGTAGCTATCTGCAACTAATACTTATACGGTATTACTTACAGCACTCCCCCTAAAGGTAGCTACGGGATGAAGCGTTGCATTGGGTCTTGTCCTCCAAGGATCGCACTTCGGTGTCTTGCCAGTGGAGGTCCTGAAAGGGGTTTGGTGAGCATGTCAGCCACCATCTCGTCAGCGGGGAGGTACCTCAACTTGATGGTGCCCTGTTCCACGTGGTCTTTGAGGAAGCGCCACTTCAGACCGATGTGCTTAGTCTTCTCGCTAACCAAGGCATTCTTGGAGTATGCAATGGCGCTTTGGTTGTCCTCCCAGATGGTGGTGGTTTCGGTGATGGGGTAGTTGAGGATTTTCCCCAAGAGTTGTCAGAAGTGGAGTCCCTCCTTGGTGGCGTCAGGCGCAGAGTAGTACTCGGCTTCACACGTGGATTGAGCCGCACAACTCTGTTGTTTGGACTTGTGTGGCAAAGCCTGTGAGTTGAAGGCTGTGGTCCAGCCCCCCCCCCCCCCCCCCCCCCCCCCCCCAACGTCATGCGCATGTCGATGGTGCCATGAAGGTAGCGGAGGACCCTTTTCAGAGCCTGCAAGTGTGCCTATGTGGGTGAGGCTTGGGCGGAGCCGAGGATGCTCAGTGCCGTGGACACATCGGGGCGCGTGCATACGGCTGCGTAATTGAGGCTGCCCATGAGGCTGGGGTAGACGTCCTTGGCCACCCCGGTGAGAGGGGGCGAGGTCATATGCACGAGGCCGGCGAGAAAGGCCGGGTCCATGGGAAGTGACGACGGCTTAAAGTCGGACATGCCGTACTTGGCGAGTATCTCGCGCATGTAATTGGATTGGTCCAGCGAGATGGTGCGCGTGGAGCGATCGCGGGTAATGTGCATGCCGAGGAGTTGGGAGAGGTCGCCGAGGTCCTTGATCTTGAACCGTGCTCCGAGTTGAGCTTTGAACGATGCGAGCCAAGTGGCATCATTGCAGGCCGCGGGAATGTCATCAACGCACATGGCGATCATGGCGAAAACGAGACCGGTGCGGTAGATGTATATGCACGGGTCGGAGACGCATTGTTGCCATCCGTGGTCGACGAGCCATGCACAAAGTAGCATGTTGAACTCGCGGGGGGGCTGTTTAAGGCCGTAGAGGCAGCGCTTGAGATGACACACTTTGGACGTGCCCTCGGTGAAGCCAAGGGGCTGGCGGATGTACACGTCTTCCCGGATGGGAGCGTAGAGAAACGGTTTGTCGATGTCAAGCTGGCAAAGTTCAAGGTCGCGGGTGGCTGCGATAGTCAGGAAGAGACGCAGGCTGGCCATGCGGATGAATGGGGAGAACGTCTCTGGGTAGTCCAGTCAAGCGCGTTGGCTTCACCCCTTGGCGACGAACCGCGCTTTGAAGCGGGAAACGTCGCCGGCGGTATCCGACTTGACTCTGAAGATCCACATTATGTTAACGACCATTCGGCTTGGGGGGAGGTCCACAAGTTCCCACGTGCCGTTGGTGATGAGGGAGGAATATTCTTGTTGCATAGCGGCTTGCCACTCGGGGGCTTAGGCGTTGTCTAGCGCAACCCGGTAGGATTTCGGTTCTACACACTCCCGGGCGAAGAGGAGGGCGACGGCAGTAGAGGACGTGCCGGCAGGTGTGTGTGGGGGACTCGTGATAAGGTCGGGGACGTGAGGGTGCTCAAATATGTCCTCTGGAGCTTTGCCTTGTTCATGATCACAACACGCCGTCACGAGGGTTGGGGGGTAGTCGGACAAGTGAGCAACCATATTGCCGTATCGAATGGGGTGTGAGCGGAGCCGAGCATGGCGAGGGGCTGCGGGGGGGGGGGAGGGGTGTTGATAATGTGAGGTCAATGGGGCAGGGACTGGTTCCGCCATTTTTTTGTTGGGTTCGGATCCATGAGCACTTAATTTTTTTGGATCCGGAACTAGTGAGTACCTCTAAAAAATGGATCCGGATCCCGCGATTACCTATGATTCTAGGGTTCGGGAATCCTGGATCCTCCCGTCACTAAAGACAGTAAAAAGATCCAAAGTACTACTAAAGTACTATTGCACCACATAACGGGGATGGGTCGGTAGCTCGAATGAGCAACGCCGATCGTCTTCGCTCTGGGCCTGGCCTCCCATTGAGCGCAAGACTGGTGGACAGGGCCGCTAAACAGCGTGTACCATTCACCTCTCCCCACCAGAGCCTAGCTCACAATGGTCAGTGGATCCGTAGCGACGCCAGACGGTACACACTCAAAGGCGCAGCTTCCGGGGATTTGAATTTCATCCCCCCGACAGCTATCGCGCCGATGCGCCATCCACTTCGAACACCACACATGTTCCCGTCAAAGTACTACGCAAGAACAATCACACCCATCGCTTACAAAAAGATCCCCCCCAGGGGAGCGGCGCGCCACACCGCGCCCCTCCGAGCGTCCGGACGTTCCCGTCCGCCGCCAACATCCAACAAACCTAGGTCCCACCGGGCCTGGTCGCGTGCAGCCAACACGCGCACTACACCCAAAAACCTACTCTAAAGCCACAATCAACCCCACTAATTCTCTCACACACTCGAAATCCAACTCGATTGAAATGTCCTCGACCCCTTACCCCCCCCCCCACTCACAGAGAGATGCTTATGCCAATGCGGGATCGGCCCGTGAATGCGCCCGCCGCGGACCCCTACAGCCCCTGGAGATATCCAGCGGGATATCCGCTCGCTCTACTCAACCCTGTGCCCCAACCATCCCCATCCACCCAAGACTTGGACACGGCTTTGGAATACTCACCAGTCAATTAGTCAAAGGACTCTAGACGCCTCTAGTCCTCGCCGCTCCCAGGTCAACCACTGACCTGGGACGGGCCGCTGACTCTACAACCCACACGGAAGACCCGTACCGGTGCGATCGTCCCGCTCTGTCCCACAATAAGGTCCAGTCTAGCACCCCCCGCCCCCTCCCGCTAGCCTACGTTGATACTCTCGTTAACAACGCACCTCAATCGATACCTTTCCCTCACCTTATGGCTTCCCAGCCACAGTGCTGTAAAGCTCGACCAAAAATGCCACATCATGCGACTCGAGAATCGTTCTCTTTAAAGCAAATAATACAATATTCAACATGCCTTATTCTTACCTCTGCACTAACCACTGCCCTGATCGACACTCATCGCCACCCCCTCCCTCTCATGCTACTCTCCTACCCCATAAATGTACTAGTCTCCTCGCAGCTGCACGTACCGCATGGCATGTCGCGCCGGCCCTTGCCCTATACGCTCCCTCTAGCCCGAACTTGCCGCTCGCCGACCGTCACCCCCCGTCCCACAGTAAGGACTTCTCTTGCCCCCAGCGTCCCCTCCCGCTAGCCTACGCTGATTCTATCGTTAACAGCGCACTAAAATCGACGCCTCTCCCTCACCTTAATGCTTCCGAGCAACAATACTTCAAAATTCGACCAGTAAAGCTATATCATGAAACTCGACTGTCGTTTTCTTTAATCAGAGAAAAATTTTATTTTACAGGCCTGATTCTTGCCCCTGAACTAAACACCGCCCTGATCAGTTCACGCCGATACCCCCCTCCCCCTCATGTTACCCTCCTACCCCACAAATACACTAGCATGTTCACAACTACACATGCCACCTAGCATGTCGCGCCAGCCCGGGCCATGTACGCTCCCCCTCGCACGAACTCCCCGCTTGCCGACCGACACGATCCGTCCGCCGACGCCTCCCACTCTCCTCCCCCGGTATCAGCCGCAGACACCGGTGCCCCGCTCACCTCTTCCACCCTACCTAACCCTCCAGTTGACGGCTGTCCCTCCGCTGCTCCCTTGCTCTGTCCAACGCTCGCTCCTGTCGCTGTGCCCCTCCGATTTCTATTTTTCTTTCCCTTTTCTATTTACATAATGGCCCGCCTAACCCGACTGACCCATCAGACACTCGCGCTTACCTGCGATTACCTCATTGTATACCCTAGTGCAGTTGTTCTCCCTCCCACTTTTTCCACCCTCCATGCTCTGCCCAACTCGCATGTCGTCACAATATTGACAACTCTTCCCCCGATGAGACTAGCCCGCCCGCTCTGCTCTATCCGACAGCTTAACCGATCACCCACCCCCCCGCGTACTTACCTGCCCCGGAAATATCGCCCCCCTCTTACAGACACGGTCTTGCAGTCACGTACCCCTAATACTCTCAGCAATACACGTATTTCCCGGCTCCTACATTCCTCACTCCCTTTAGGCCTGCTCCGCGGCTTCTCTCGGAAGCCCCGAAGCACTTCTTATACGATATCGACAGCCCCCTCTGTCACTGCAGTTCCCACTATCGTCCTCCTCCTAATACCTATCACACCTTGCTTACAATTTTTCAATCCCCCCTCCCCTTCCCTCTCATACTCTTCCGACATCCCTCCACCTCCCACCCCCTCTTAAGCTCCGAACGACCATCCGTTCCAAGGACCTTCTGCTCGCCGAAATGCGCAAGACCTCGACGAACGGACCCTCCGGAGCCTCACACCCTCGCCCTCCACAAGCCTCGGCCGGCAAGGCCGCTTATCATCATTAGTCCCCCACAAGACGGGCCTCACGGCCCGGAGGTTAGTCCCCACAACCAACCCCCCACCCCCCAGCCCGATATCCGAAGTCACACTGTCAACACCACGCTACAATCCACTCTCCCGGCCCACTTTAACCCCCGCACCTGCTGCATAGCACTGCATAACTACTTATTCGACCTAAACCTTGAATACGGCCTCCCCACCCCCATCGGCTACCTCGATACCTCTGTTGTCCTCTCCTTCCAATGGGGACAATATCAGGACCTCTCTAACATATACTGCCTCGCTACCACAATAACCAAACTCCACTCGACTCCCACCGCCTCGTACACAGTTATCACTAACAACGAAGTCGATAATCACCACCACAACTCCCAATACCCCAGCCACTGGACTAACCTCGCCAACCGCGGCTCCCCCCCCCCGTCCGGGGACGCCTAACCACTCTCTCCTCGTCCTCACATGGCAAAACTCTCACTTCGGCCTCCTCCACCTACCTCACTCCTCCGCTACGTGGATTGACTCTCTACACCACCCCCCTCCGTCCGACCTCCTCGCCCGCTCTCTTAATCCCCTCTCCGACTGGAACTCCTCCCCCCCCCTCCCGTCGGAGTCCTACGCTCACTCAACCCGCCTCGCCAAAACGACTCCGACGGAGCATGGTCGTGCGGAACCCACGCCCTCCTACACACCTATTTCATCGCAACAGCCCCCCCGGACCAACCATACAATCCCCCCTTCTTCGACCCCCGGTCCTCGGTATACTCCCTCCACACTCTCCTATGGAGCCACACCTTCCGCTCCGCCCCCCTCCCACAGAGACGCCCCCAACTTCTCGACGCCCTCCACCCCCCCACACCACCCTCCCCCCCTCAACTTCCACCCCCTCCACACCCCCTCCCCCCCCTCCCCTCCTCTCCTCCCCCCTCCCTTCCAACCACCACCCGTCGAACGCCCCCCCGACGACCCCCCAGCACCACCCTCTCCCTCCCCTCCCCCATCCTCCCACACCACACATCCAAACCACTACACCTAATCACCCTCAACACCCGCGGCCTCCACACCTCCATTATGGATGTTGAACACCTCTCCACCTCGCACCGTCCGGACGTCCTCATCCTCACCGAAACAAACCACGACACCCACATATCCCGCTGGCGCATAGCCCTCCCCCAATACCACCTCAAAAGCTCCCGACCTTGCTTCTCAACTGTGCCCCTAACCAACGCAGGCGTTCTCTTCGCGGTCCGCAGAGCCTCATTCCAATCTACCACTGTCCTAACCCCGCCCCCCCACCTCATCCCCCATATCGCCGGACTAAAAATCGTTCCCCACTCAGGCACCCCTTACCTCCTTATATGTACTTACATGCCCCAGCTCTCCACCCCCCAACTGACCCGCCCATATGCAGAAGTTGCAGCATGGGGCCTCCGCCTAGCTGATGACCACCCGCAACACCGCACACTCTAGGGAGGGGACTTCCAATCGACCACCACCACAGGTATAGGTCACCCTGCCCTCACCTCCCTACTCAAGTCCCCCCTCCAACCCCTCCACAACCCCATCCCTACCTTCCCCCGCAGTTGAGGCTGCCTTGACCACTGGCTCACCACGCCCCCTTCACCTCTCACCCTCTCACCGTCCTCTTGCTCGATATTCCCCTCCCCCTCCCACTGTACTGACCACTCTGCAATCCACCTCGTCATCCCCGCCCCTTTCTCCCTCATGGCACATCACCCCCTACCCATACCCACCCCCACACACATCACACGACGCGCAAACTCAACTTTCGACTTCCTCTCACACCCGACCACATAAAAGCGTACCAATCAAGCACCCCCGACCTCATCAACCAAACGGCCGCCCTCCACGCAGAAATTCTCAGCACCTCACACACCTCGGCCTCCCCCGGCACCCTCGACACCCTTGCCTCACAATTCACTACACTCCTCTCCCAACACATGGACCACGCAGCCACAGTTTGGCCACTCCTCCCCGCCAAAAACCCCCGCCCACCCCAAGCGTCCCTTGACCCTACTTGGCTCACAAATAAAACACGCACTCACTTACTCAAACTCCGTAAATGCAGCAAAAACAACGGCCCCCTCCCCTTCGCCCAAGCCCTCTTAAACACAACTGAATATCTCTCCCCTGTCGCCATCAAACAACAATGCCAAGCACGTATACGCCAGCTCCTCCACGCCACCACCACGGATAAGATAAAGAAAATAAAAACTCGAGCCAATGCGGCCTACGACACTTGCCCCAAACTCTCACACCGCCAATTGAAAATTAAAAGCGGCCTCCTACCCCCCGCCGGCGCCGCCTCCACCCTCCACCGCATTACTAGACCCGATAAAACTACCGCATCCTCTCCCTCCGCCGTCATTGACGCGGTACAATCTCACTTCGCCACCGAACTCGGCCGCGCCACCCCACACGACCTACCCACCCCCCCGTGGGAACTCCCCGACAACCCCGACAACTTTACCATCGAACCCCGCGGTGACCCCTCTCTCACCCTTGCCGACATGATTAACCGCGACACTTTCGATAAAACACTCAACTCCCTAGGCACCGGCAAAGCCCCCGGCCCCGACGGTATCCCCAATGAAATAATCAAATTCCTACCACAGGCGACCCGCTCCGCCCTCTTCTCTCTCCTCTCCCTCCTCGCCCACAAATCCTACATCCCTCCTGATTGGTGCCACAACACAACATGCCTCCTACATAGAAAAGGCGACCCCTCCCTCCTCGATAATTACCGCCCTATCGCCCTCATGAATAACCTCCTTAAACTATGGACAGCACTAATAAAAGATGCGGGCTCGAAATACGCCGAAACCCACGGCATTCTCAGCGACCAACAGGACGGATTCCGACAACACCGCAGCATCCACGACGCCCTCTCCTCCTTCATTATGACGATGGAGGACGCGAAACTCCACAGCAAAGACATCTACGTCATGTACGCGGATTTCAAAGGTGCTTTCAACGCCGCGGACCACCGCATCATGTTCAAACACATGCGTCAACTCGGTATGCCCCCCACCTTTGTCGACACATGCGAACACCTCTACGGGGTCTCAACCACAGATTATATTACTCCACATGGCCCCACCCCTTCTATCGACATTAATCGCGGAACCCTCCAAGGCGACACCCTCTCCCCCTTTCTATTCACCCTCTTCCTTGAACCCTTCCTTCGTTGGCTCACGGTGGGAAGCCGGGGCTACCGCCCACGCCCCCCCGCCACTAACGTCGACCCCACAGAACCCACAGCCACATACCCAGGACACGGCTTCGCTGACGACCTCAGCCTCGCCACGGGCTCGACCCCCAACATGACCATCCAGCTCAGGAAACTCTCCCTCTTCAGCGCCTACACGGGCATGACCGTCAACATCCGCAAATACTGCATCACCGGCGCCCTCTGGCGCACAGGCAACGCCCTCACCCTCGCCAACACTACCCTCCTCGCATCCCGCCTGCAAACTCAGTTCATCTCCCTAAACTCCACCCCGGCCCCCATCCCCTCCATTGGCCCAAGGGACACATACCGAGTCCTAGGGGTAGAACTAAACACCTCCCTCAACTTCACCAAACACTGGCACGAACTCAAACATACCAATGCATCCCTCATCACCGCCCTTTCCACCTCCCCACTAACACAATCCCGCAGAATCAGGGTCATTCGTGGACTCCTCATCGGCAAACACTTCACCCTCCAGCTCGGCCTCTTCACCGACTCCCAACTCGACTCTCTAGAAGGACAAATCTGCCGCGCACTCCGCTCCGCCATCTCCTCAGTACGTAACCTCCCCCGCACCGCCCTTCACCGCCCTACCTTAGACCTAGGTTACGGCCTCCCCTCCCTCAAAGCCCACGCCGCACAACTCACAGTTTGCCACCTACATAAAATCATGAACAACTCAAGCTATAGAGGCCACATGGCCCGCGCACACATCCGCACCTTATCCACCACGTACTCCCACTGGCCCTCGGAATCCATCATGTCAACCTGTTACACCCCACCCACACTCAAGTGCTTAGTCAGAGCTTAGCGCGATGCGGGCACCCTATTCCACAACATCCCTACACTCTCCCTCACCAACTCTATCGCCTCCACAATCCGCGCCCACTTCACCACTCAAGACAACGCCCTCCTCGCCTCACTACATGACAAAGCCACACACATCACCGACCCTCACACATATAAGCAAGCCTACTGCGATTTCTTTCCCCGCAAAACACACGCCTCCCTCCTCCCCCGCCTCACCCCCTCTGGAAAAATAACATCTCCACGTGGCCACAAGTCCTCCTCAGAGCCACCTCATCCTCCTTCATCCTCAAATCATGCAAATCCATCATCACACTCACGAGGTCCACCACTCCACTCTCAGTTCCCATCCGCCTCCTCGCCGCAATCCTCATAGAACCCCTCGATACTATCCACAACCGCCTCCCCCTCACAGGCCTCACTACCAAACAAGCATCCCCCCCCACCACTATACACCCCTCATGGATTCTCCTCCTCTCCCCACACCTCCCTCGCTCACCCCCAACCCTCTCATCCGGCATCTACATCTCCCGCACCACTCACCCCACCCCCACCGCACCCACCACACACTTAGACACAGAATACCTCACCCCCTCGGACCACCACTACCCCCCCCTGCGACGTAACGCGTATCATCTCCAAACACAAGGACACAGAATACGGCCAAACGCAGTACATGGTTGAATGGGCCCCGGAACACCTCACGGATTGGGACATTCAGTTACAACTCGACGACGGCTTCCGCCTCATCTCCTCCACCCCCACATCCACCCCCACATATGCCTCCCCACCCCCTCCCCCACTGCCTGCTCCATCTGTCATGACCCACTGCACACAGAACCCACCTCCACATGCTGCACATGCCCGCACTTTGCCATACATTCCCAATGCCGCCCAACTCAGGGACCCGCCACATGGCAGTGCGAGTGGTGTGCTCGCGGCCAACAACACGACCTCACCCGCCTCCACGAAGTCCAGTGGGCCCCATGCCTACAACTACACGACACCATCAGTGAGACTCCCTCCGGCCCCACCGCCCTCACCGCATTTAACTCCGGCTTCGTCCCCTCCACCACACCCATTCTGCCAGAACCCGGACCCCCTCCATTGTCACACCCCCTAATCACATTCAACCATGACCCCATCAACCCCGACCTCGACATGCTCCCTACCGGCAAATTCGCCATCCACGCACACCCATCACTCCACGACACCACCGTACTCTGCACTCCCGACGGCCGCACGGTCACCACCCTTAACAGCCCCCGCGTCCGCCACCTCTTTCAACTCTTCCGCCCCGACCTCACGCAGCATACGTTCGAAGAGGAGGTCTACCACCTCCTCACCCGCCTAGGCTCTCGCTCAGAAATCCACTCACCCACACCCGCCACCACCACCCGTAATAGATGGGCCACTAGAAAAGACCTACTCACAGCTCTCCGCAACACATTCCACATACAGACAGAACTCTACTCCGACCCCCTCAATAATTCCCTTCACTCCCACACCTACCACTCCCTCTACCCCGAAGATATAGTCTTCTCATCTAGCGGCAGCAATGCCCCACACACATGGCAGGGCACCAACATAGCCAACCCCGAATACGACCACGAATGCATGCGACGAGCCATGGAACACGCAATCACCAGCGCACACCTCACAGCCCCTCACACACCCAGCGCAACCATCCTCATCCTCCCCCGATGGGAACACACACCCTACCGCCACTCCAAATACATCAACTCCCCATACACCCACCACCTTTACACCCTCCCCAATGACGCAAAGACCTTCCTACCCCCCGACCAACACACTGGCAACCCCACCCCTACCCCATTCGGCACACGATGGATGGTCGACATATTGTCTATTTGTGCAAGGGGTCACATGTGACCCCTTCCATATGTAAGAGGTCACATGTGACCCCTTACAGAATCGGCTTTTTATATAAGGAATTTTTGGCATGATGCTAAGCTCTACCATATATTGTTAAACTAGACAGTTTTCTGGTTCGGGAAAAAAATTCCTATTGAAATTGGTGGTAGTATTGCGGAGTAATGCGCATTGGAACACGTGCTTGTCGGGTGGGTTCAGTTACTCCGACCGCGGCGTACAGTCACTTTTCAGGTAATCACCGTGCGGGCGAAAGTCTACCGTGCTGCTTCCGGGCGTAGAAGTGGAAGCACTAGCCACTCAAACTGACGAGAGTGATACATATGGATACCATTGAGCCCTTTACAGTGTGAATTGGGTCATTCTTGCAGCCACGGGGGCTGCTGACGCGGGTCGGACACTGCCGCACGAGTGCGATCAGCGGGTGGCGATGGGCGGAGGCTCTGCGCGAAGACATATAACTGGACGGTAAGACCCCCCGAAGAGCCCAAACCACCTTTGCTAGGCAACTTTGATCCTAACCAAGAAGTGTGTTTAGTTATAGGTAAGGAGGTGGTGCTGCGGCGGCGCTCTCGAAGTAGAGCCGGAGTCGGAGGGGGGAGCGGTTTTGCACACATGCGTACAGGACGGCGCGGGCGCACCGCACCGACTCGCCGTCTAGCCAACATTCTGTCGTCGCGTCGCCCAAAAATGCTAGCAACGGGGCACCAAACAAGAATCCTAACCTAAAGAAAGGTAAGAGCCATGAAATTGGGTAGGAATAGTGAGTTTGAGGCTCATGAGTGGCCACGGCTGTGGTGTGCGTGTTGGCGGTGTGTCATCCCGCGGCCGCGCTTCCGCCAATGGCCTTTGCAGAGGCCGTAGGCGTGACCATGGCCGTGAACTTGCGACTGTTTCGTTGCTTGTCTAGGACAAGATCATCCGAGGTGAGAGGGCCCCGGATGAGGACGAGTAGGGGCCGGAGAACGACTCCGGACCGAGGGGAGAGCTCGACAGGACGGCGTTAGGAAAGGGGGCTAGCTATGTAAAAGCGGCAAGGATGTAACATCTCTCTCTCCCTCTCTCTCGCTCTCATTTGCACACACACACATGCACAGACACCCACACATACACAAACTCAAAGACACAAGCATGCACGCACACTTGCACGCACATAACCCACTCCCCCTCCCCCCCCCCCCCCCCCCCCCCCCCCCCTCCCACACACCCATACACGCACGCACACACAGGCACGCACACCCACACACACCCACACACACCCACACACACACATATATGCATACACATTCTGCCTGAATATGTGTAGATATTGCTTAAAAAAACATAGCATGTGTCGCTGTTGTTTGTGGAAGACATAGCACCATTGCATTAGTGACCCTTGGGTAGTAGAAGGGCCAATGTGCATGTTAATACATATGCAGCCTTGCGCAGAATCCGGAGTGCTTTGCTAAGCACAATGTTGGTATCCCACCCCCCCATAAGCATTCTCTTGCCTTTGCACAGCAGTGGGTGGCATAAAAGTTTGCCAATGAGGCTTTAAAGGAAGTTTTGGGGTGTAGTAGTGGTAGCACCTCAGCACCGTGATAGACCGGGGAGCGGGCTGACACCCCAAAATTGTAACGACTATAACGATTGAATTTTTTGCTCCTGTTTTGCACCATGCTGCATTTTGATAAAGTTTTGACATTGAGATACTAGTTTGCTTGTTTTAGAGGTTGTCTTGACCGTTTGAGGGTCAGACATGAGCCACAAAGGCAAAGAAATGAAAGAGGTCACATGTGACCCATTACATTGCCCACCCGAAAACATACTAACTCATTACATTTCGCCATTGTTCTTCAATATGATGTATGATAGAGAGGAAGGATGGAGTTGATGTAATTTCAGGTCATTTTGAGGATATTTGAGAATGTTACAGCGATTTCCGCAACATACCCTAAAAAACCCTAGTTTTCACCCTGTCGGATGGCTGAGACCCCTATATACGCATAACCTGCATGGCCTCTAAACTTTACATATTCAATCTGAAACTTCTACCACAGCTACTACATGCCTTGAAGACCAACATATTACAAATTTGGTGAATTCTAAGATGATTCACTTGTGTTGGCACCGCATGGGGAGAGCCGAATGGGAGGGGTCACATGTGACCCCTTCCAAGCTCAAATAGACAATATACCTCGTCGCAAACCCCCTCGCACTCTCCACCCTCCCATCACCCACAGCCATGACCGCACTTCACAACACTCTCGAATCTATCTACGACACTCACCTCCCCAACCCCATCATCACCCCCCCACCTCCACACCTCTTTGACACCTACTCACCCCACTCAGCAGGTATATACCACCTCCCCCCAAACCCAACTCACCCTCTCACGTACCCCCTCCCGGATCGCCTGCATCTAACATACCCCCCAACCAGCGGTATCCTTGCTTGGAACTGGCAGGACTTTGTATACACAGATACACAGAAAAAAGGAAGCTCGTCCCCCCTCGGAGCAGCAGCTACCCACCCCGCCTCGGACACCAAAATCAAAATCATGGTGACCTCTACCCCTCCCTCACACACAATACATCGCGCTGAATTAGCTGGCATAGATATAGGCCTCCAACTTGGCCGCACCCACCTCCTCATAGACAGTGCGTGCTCCCTCCGCCTCATACAAGGATACTTAAACTGCCCTTCCGCTTACAAACACAACATTCACCGCGACACCCTCTTATCCATCACACACACCCTTAAAACCCGCTGCGACGCAGGCATCCGTACACACCTCGGCAAAATCAAAGCCCACAACTACTCCCTAGGCAACGACCTCGCAGACACCCTCGCCAACCTAGTCGCGGATGGTCACCCACCCGACACTACATACACCACAGGTTCAGAGGTCACGATAGGCCACTGGACCTAGCCATACACCCTCATTCCACAAACCCTAGGAGACCCCATACCCTATAGATACACCAACCTCAAAGCTGACGCACACACCTACAGCACCAAACACACACACACACCTCTCTCGCAAACAACCAAACACGGAGCCCTCCTCGCCCGCGCCGCAAAGGACGGCGCCGATTTCTCTTACCACAAAAAGAACTCAACCCTCACAAATATCCAATTCACACACAAACGCGAATTCATGTGGGGAGTCCACAACACCCGCCTACTCACTCACAACCCCACCCTTCGCTGCCCCCTATGTGGCCAATTCACTAGCAACGGCCACATGGCCGGCAACTGCCCCACCATGTCTGGCCTAAGACAGGACCGACACAACAACGCGCTGCAACTCCTACTCTCCCTATTGGAGCGCCACAACGGAGGACGCTGGGAAACCATCACCGCAGACTTCGGTAACAAACCCATAAAATCCTTTGCTCCTCCCTCTCATGCCCACACTTCGCTTGACTGTCACCCACCCCACCCTACCCTCATGCCCACCCGCCTTGTTGATGCTGACGAAGGTCTCTTACCCGACTCCCTAACCTCGTGTCCCGCCATCCTCCCAGCTGAGATTCTCCCCCCCGCACTACGACCCCCCGCACACAAACCCGACTTTATCCGCATCCTCGAGCCTCGATTCGTTGGCCACACAAACGGTCGCCGCCGTTACGCATCCATAAAAAAGATTCAGATAGGGGAATGGAGGTACTGCACGGACAATAACCTCTTCCACACAGCTAACCTCATACGTGCCAAATACACACCCCTTGCAAACGCCATCCGCAGCCACTGGCCAGGCACATTGGTTGACATCCTTCCCATCGTCATGAGCCGCATAGGTACACCACACTCCTCCACCATCACGAGTCTCACCTCCATACTCACCGCCCGCACCGACCCTCCTGATAAACTCGTCTCCAAAGCACGCCTCGACACGTCTCGCATCCTTGCACAACTCCACACGCATAATGTCCAATGGCTGCATCACCTCCTACTCATATACCGCATCAAGTCCCGCACGACCTCCCGCCGCGCCTCCGCACATTGCCCCTTCGCACGACCCTAAATGCACGCAGCCCTCGCCTCTTCTTGCACACCTCCCCGGGGGGGGAGTAAAACCCCCGACCCCCATTGGAGAGGTTGGATTTAGGTGGTTAACGGTCTAGCCCTGACTTGTAAGTTCCTTGTATGGTATAGTTGGGAGGGCCTAGATTCAGCAGCCGACGCATCCGGCTTTTGGTGAAAAACCGGCGCATACGGTACATGTTGTAAACAGGGACTGGATCCGGATCCTAAGGAGCCGCGAATCCACGAGACTACTCGGGTTCGGACTTGGTCTCGTGGGTCCGGACCCTAGAATCACAGGTAATCGCGGGGTCCGGACCCTAGAATCACATGTAATCGCGGGGTCCGAACCCTAGGTTCAGTAGGTAATCGCGGGGTCCGAACCCAAGGTTCAGTAGGTAATCGCGGGGTCCGAACCCTAGAATCACAGGTAATCGCGGGGTCCGAACCCTAGGTTCAGTAGGTAATCGTTGGTTCCGGTACCAGTTATTGTAAGTAATCGTTGGCTCCGGTACCAGTTATTGTAAGTAATCGTTGGTTCCGGTACCAGTTATTGTAAGTAATCGTTGGATCCGGTATTCATCGTACTTTAATGGATTCGCGGTAATCGCGAGTACCTCATCCTCGCAAAACGATGTGGAATCGTGATACCCAATCAGTACTCACGATTCCGAGTATCTCACGAATCTGTGGTTGCCCGAAGTGACACGCTGTCTTTTGGGAGGTATTTGGCAATGCAAATCTGCTGAGGTGTATGTCTAGGATTGGTTCAATAGCCCTGATTGCTGTCATTCCGCAGCCTTGAATCGATTGTAGCCCACCCAAGGGCCAGTTAAACGGTGCGTACGCGCTTGAAATCCACCATAACCTGCCCGTCCACATCCAGTCCTATCACAATTAGCCGCCACTTCAAAAACCGAGCTCAACGTAAGGCGTCAAGCCTATTGGTCCACCCTGCTGGAAGACTTTCACAACGAGCAAGAGAAAGTTGAAGAGGTAAGCAAGAGTTCCCCCCCCCCTCCGCTTTGCCCTCACCCCCGAGTTAGCTGCGTTGTGATGTTCGGTAGCGCCGCATGGCGCCCACTCCCCGCCTCCTCCCGCACATTTATGTCTGTTTATTTGCTCTATCGAAGCCATAGTAATAGCGTTGCAGATGAGCTTGTCGACACTTTGTTATCGCTGTTATGTGATGCTTTTCTATTCTTTGCTTTCCGACGTAAAAGGTTACTTTGTCGTTTAGTATATTGTCGCACTGTATTGTTCGGTAGCGCCGCATGGCGCCCCCTCCCCGCCTCCGCCCACATATTTATGTTTGTTTATGCTCTATCGAAGCCATATTAATAGCGTTGCAGTTGAGCTTGTCGACACTTTGTTATCGTTGTTCTGTGATGCTTTTCTGTTCTTTGTTTTCCCACGTAAAAGGTTACTTTGTCGTTGAGCATATTGTTGCACTGCGCGGTTCGGTAGCGCCGCATGGCGCCCACTCCCCGCCTCCGCCCGCACATTTATGTCTCTGTTTATGTGCTCTATCAAAGCCATATTAATAGCGTTGCAGTTGAGCTTGTCGACACTATGTTATCGCTGTTATGTGATGCTTTTCTGTTCTTTGCTTTCCCACATAAAAGGTTACTTTGTCTTTAAGCATATTGTTGCACTGTGCTGTGGCCAGTGGCTCAAGTTGTGAATTTGCTGCAGGGGGACTATGTAACCATATCACTTGTTTACCCTATGTTAGGCACTCTGTTAAAGCAGCTGTCGTCACACAGGCCCGTTTCACTGCAAGATGAGCGGAGGGATGTGGACTTGTACACCATCGAAGCGAAGGACATGGAGCCTCATATGGCGGAGGCAAGGGAGAGTCTGCGGGCCGGAATCATTGAGCGTTTTTTCATAAGGGAGAAAGATTACATCAAGATAGGGATTGCGACATTGCTGGACATTCGGTGAGTACCTTGTAATAGTTGTGTGTGCATGTGTTTAAGTTTTGCACATGTGTTTCTATTATATACCTGATAAAAATATTGAATGTTGATAAATAGATGTGATTGTATCTGAGCGTCCTTGTGTGTGTGTGTGTGTGTGTGTGTGTGTGTGTGTGTGTGTTTGCGTGTATATGCTTATGCATATTTGTATTGAGTGCTTGTATGCATATTTGTGTGTGTGTGTGTGTGTGTGTGTGTGTGTGCGTGCTTGTATGCGCATGTACTTCTGCATGTGTGTTTGTGTGTGTGTCTTATGCATGTGTGTTTATGTTTGTGTGTGTGTGTTTATCTTATGCATGTGTGTGTCTTATGGATGTGTTTGTGTTTATCTGCTTGTGTGTGTGTTGGCTTGTATGTGCATCTGCTTCTGAATGTGTGTGTATGTGTGTGTGGTGTTCGTTTGTGTACCTATTTTGTATGCTCTCTACGTGTTCCTGTGTGTGTGTGTGTGTGTATGCAAATTTACTTGTGCATTTGCTATGTTAACTAAAAATGTGAATTGTGCAGGTTTAAGAATCTGGACTTCAATGGCATTCGTCCCGACTTTGCGCCTACAATTTTGGCGGCTGCAAGAAGGGAATTTGGAGAGCAGTCGCTCACAGAGCCGGAAGAGAGCGAGCAGAAGGCGGTGCTTATCCAAGCATGAATGATGCAGAGCTTGGCAAGCAATTGATGTCGTCGAAGAGTAAGTCTTTCACTGCATTCCTTTCCGGGGATTTGACTGGGCGTGTGACGCCCTCTACACCCAAGCACGTGGAAAAGGATGACTTAGAGCGTTACCTTGAGCTGCCCCAAGAAACGGACAAGGACATTTGTGTGTTGACATGGTGGAAAACACATGCAGCTCTGTACCCCGACTTGGCTTTAATGGCGCGGCAATACTTATCTATGCCTGCTACCTCTGCTGCATGCGAGCGTTTGTTCAACAAAGCGGGGCGAATGCATGACGCGTTCAAGAAGAACACCAAGGAAAATAGCCTAGAGGATGCCTTGTTAGTCTCATGTAATTGTTGAATTATGTATGCGCGAGGAATATGGTTGTCACATGTTGTGAACAATTTCAATTTCAATTGTCACAAGTCTATATAAAGTGTAAGAAATGGTTGTCTGAAACCTGTTTTCATCCATATTTTGTGCATTTAATGTTCATTTGGTGGACTCGCACTGGCCATGCGATAAACCATTTGGCATTACTTGTCACATCATATGTGAAATATGGTACTGCATCGGAATCTGTTTCCCTGTGATGGCAAGTGTCTTTTTTGAGCCGGAGGGCTATAAACTCACATACATTGCTTGTGGCACTTGCCGGAGGGTCCAAAAGCTTTGCTAAATTGTATGGGATAGACTGTAAAGTACTAAATATGTTTGCAGCGGGCAGAAAGTATGGGAAGTGAATTGTACGTATCTACTGTATGGGATCCAAGCATGAGCAGGCGCAATAGAACTAGTAGAGATGTAAAAATTCAAATTGCAGTACAAACTTCCCCCAAAATGCGCAATTTGTATCAATTTGCATGAGTACTTCGAGTACTTGTTGGAATCGCGAACCCAACGAATCCAACGGAACCAAAAAATTTAGAAGTACTCATGTACTCGGTTCCGGAATCAAAAACACAGGTACTCGCTGGATCCGAACCCTAGAATCACAGGTAATCGCTGGATCCGGACCCTAGAATCACAGGTAATCGCGGGGTCCGAACCCTAGGTTCAGTAGGTAATCGCGGGGTCCGAACCCTAGAATCACTGGTAATCGCGGGGTCCGAACCCTAGAATCACAGGTAATCGCGGGGTCCGAACCCAAGGTTCTGTAGGTAATCGCGGGGTCCGAACCCTAGAATCACAGGTAATCGCGGGATCCGGATCCCTTTTTTAGAGGTACTCACTAGTTCCGGATCCGAAAAAATCAAGTACTCATGGATCCGAACCCAACAAAAAAATGGCGGATCCAGTCCCTGGTTGTAAACAATTTCAATTTCAATTTCAATTTCTAGGGTTCGGATCCCGCGATTACCTGTGATTCTAGGGTTCGGACCCCGCGATTACATGTGATTTTAGGGTCCGGATCCCGCGATTACCTATGATTCTAGGGTTCGGATCCAGCGATTACCTGTGATTCTAGGGTTCGGATCCAGCGAGTACCTGTCTTTTCGGTTCCGGAACCGAGTACATGAGTACTTCTAAATTTTTGGTTCCGTTGGATTCGTTGGGTTCGCGATTCCTACAAGTACTCGCAGCACTCATGCAAATTGATACAACTTGCGCATTTTGGGGGAAATTTGTACTGCAAATTCAATTCTTACATCTCTACTAGTTCTATGTGCCTGCTCATGCTCGGATCCCATACAGTAGATTTTGACTGAGGTATCCTAAACACCCTATCTGAATTCCCAACAATCTCCTCTTATGTACGTTGGATAGCCGTCGATGACAAGCTCTTCTCTGATCTAGACGGTCTACTTCTTCCCGCTTGCCCCGCCATTGTTGCTAACTGTAATAGGATTTGGATGTGGACGGGCAGATTATGGTGGATTTCAAGCGCGTACGCACCGTTTAGCTGGCCCTTGGGTGGGCTACAATCGATTCAAGGCTGCGGAATGACAACAATCGGGGCTATTGAACCAATCCTAGACATACACCTAAGCAGATTTGCATTGCCAAATACCTCCCCAAAAAACAGCGTGTCACTTCGGGCCACCACATAATCGTGAGATACTCGGAATCGTAAGTACTGATTGGGTATCGCGATTCCACATCGTTTTGCGAGGATGAGGTACTCGCGATTACCGCGGATCCATTACTTACAATAACTGGTATCGGATCCAACGATTACTTACAATAACTGGTACCGGATCCAACGATTACATGTGATTCTAGGGTTCGGATCCCGCGATTACCTACCGAACCTAGGGTTCGGATCCAGCGATTACCTGTGATTCTAGGGTCCGGATCCCGCGATTACCTGTGATTCTAGGGTCCGGACCCACGAGACCGAGTCCGAACCCGAGTAGTCTCGGGGATTCGCGGAGCCGTAGGATCCGGATCTAGTCCATGCAATGGGGTGGGACTTGGGGTACGTCTGCCGAAGAGTCCGTGATGACCGAGTCGACGGAGGGTTGTGTGTCGAAGCCCGGGGTGTCTTCTTGAAAGACGACATGGACGGATGTGGTGATGCGACGCGTCTCCGGGTTGTAGACACGGTACCCGGGTGCGTCAGGGGGATAGCCCACCATGGCGCCGCGAAATGCTTTTTCACTAAGCTTCCGATGCTGTTTGTCGGGCACCTTGGCGAAAATGGCACAGCCGAAGACGCGGAACATGGAGGCGTCGGGCACAGACGACGTAAGGAGTGAGAGGGGGACGCCACCATTGGGTCCGACTGAGCGATTGTACGTGCGGTTGCGAAGGTAGACAACAGTGCTGACAGCGCACGACCACATGGAGTTGGGAACGGCCATGCTGTGGAGCATCGATGACGCATTGTCCCGGATAGTGCGCCAAGGACGTTCGGCTTTGCCGAGCATGTGGTGGGCGCATGGGGCAGAGAATTGGACCCTGACGCCCAGGTGTGCGCACATCCGGCGAGTGGCAGCAGCTTCAAACATAGAGTCGGAGTCAAACTTGAGGACAGGTGCGAATGCGCCCGACTGGGAGTGATGGCGGGCATGCAAGTGTTTGATGTCCAAGAGGATGGTTTCCAACTCCGAACAAGCATTGTTTTTAGACTTAAGGAACCGCACCCACATGAAGTTGGTGTGGTGGTCGATGACGAGCACGTAGTAGCGGAGGCCATGTGGGGAGGGGACATTGACTGGTCCCCATAGGTCAGCGGACATGTTGAGGAGGGGGCGGGAGGGTTTCGCGCAAACGGTTGTGTTGCGCGGTGCAGCTGTGGCTTTGTGGAGTAAGCAAGAGTCGTAAGAAATTTTGTTTACAGAGCTAGCTAACACATGGCTAGTCGGGACACCGTGAGTATGCTGGGCGTAGTAGGCTTTGCATGTTCAGGTGGCCAAACCGACCGTGCCACATCACGGGGTCACACTGGGCAGTAAGGGCAACCCGAGGTGAGGGGTCAAATTCCGACGTTGCGGATGGGCTTGAAGGGAGCTCCGGCTGGTGGGGAAGGATTTAGAGACCGTTTCTAGACGGTTCTAGCACACCCATGCTTGTGGGTACCAAAAGCGGACCGGTGTCAGAGTTGGAGGGAAAGATGAATTCACATCCGCTGTGAGTTTGCATCCAGCTGACACTAAGAAGTCTGCCGATACGATGAGCGGAGCGAGATGATAGGTCGGGGGTGTATAGTGCATACACAGTGCGGTGAATAAGCTAGCAACAGGCAAGTTTGACAGAAATCCGCATTGAACCACTGCCCTTACGTCAACGCCGACTCCTCCCACGCGAGAGGGAGCGGAGGGGGGTGTGAACTTTACGAAGTCATCTCGGAACGCGGTGAGGTTAATCGAGCAGGCGGAATCAACGACCCTGAATTGTGATAGGTTACGACCTGGGGCGAGGGAAGAGGAGAATGCCACGGAGCTGAAAGGGACACTCACCTCGTCGTCATCGTAGTCATCCGCGCAGTCCTCAAGGGTGGGTAAGCTGTCGGTGTCATCGGCGGGGGCGTCGTCGGCAGGGACGTCGCTCAGCATGGCAGCGTGAGCAAAGGTAGTGCCACCGGGGGCGCCTTACTTTTGAAGGGTCATCTTACGCTTGGCGAGGTTTCACTTAAGGATAGCGTCATCCGTGGCAGTGCATGCGGACATGAGGTGGTTGAGGCTGCCACAAACGCCACACTTGTTGGGTCAACTACCGCGAGGATTACGGTGTGGGTAGCCTCGACCGCTGTGCGAGCCGCGGCCCGAAGCGACGAACGCGGAGATGGGAGGGGGTGATGCCACCGGCGCAGGTGTGTCTGGGGCAGGGTCGTCGTCTATGTTGTGCGCGAGGTGGAGGATGCTGGCCATCACTTCATCAGCCGACAGTAGGTAGTCCGTGTCAAATGCGTTGATAACACTTTGTTTCGCTTGACCGTGTGGGCCGCTGCAAGAAATACCGCGCAACATGAGGAGACCGAGGTTGTGTGGGTAGTTGGCAGCGGAGCCATCAACCATTTGGCATGTCTCGTTGTAGTCATCAAAGGTCTGGCGCATGGAGTGGACATAGTCACTGAGGGACTGGCCAAGGCGTTGTCTCACCATCAGGTTCTCCAAGAGGGACATGGAGCGTGCAAAAGACCGGCAGTCGAGGCGTCCACACAAGATGTCTCACGCTGCAGCGGCGCAGTCAAGGCGGGCCGGAGACACGCATTTCATCGCCTGGTCACCGCGCTGATTCGCACTAGCTGCATGGAGGAGCAGCGTGTAGGCGTAGTGTTGCGCTGGTTCGTCAAGCCAAACGCCGGAGTCGCGGATGGCAAGCTGCGGAATGAGATATGTGGCCTTGATGGATAGGAAATTAAGCAAGGTCCTCTTCCACTGCTTAAAGTCCGTGGTCGGGCCCATGACGGGGGCCGACATCTTCATGGACCGGTTGAGGGCGTCCTTGTCGAAGCCGGGGGCTTCGTGTGCCGCTCGGCCGATGACAACCGGGTCAATGGTGGGGCGACGACCGCCACGGGTGGTGTGGTCGCCACGTTGGGCTGGGGGAGAATGCCGTCCATGGAAGGGAGGAGGTGGACCAGCGGGAAAGGGAGAGCGGCCGGCCATGGTATGTAGCGGGCCGTACGGGTGTGGGTGGCCACGCGAGGGGGGGACGGGGGGATAGCGCACCTCCGGGAGGAGAGGTCCGGGGTTGTGAAGGGCATAGCCAGCGGGTAAGGCTAGGGATCAGCCATCGATGCATCGTCGATAGTATCATCATCACCTGGTGATAGTGCCATCGATGTGATAGGTTGCGACATCGACATCGACACGATGGCAGTTGTGCTCGTATCAATGCCATCAATTATCAAAACAATTGTAAAATATTGATTATTTATGCCCGATGTCTCGATATATCGTCCCAAATATCGATACATCGGCGATAATATCGGCTTAAATTGCAATCGATGTCAACATCTCAAATTATCAACGCCATCAACATCGACAATCCAAGATATCAATACCATCAACATCGACGTTGCATAATATCATTACCATCAACATCGACAAAATTCACTTGATCCCCAGCCTTACCAGCGGGGGGGTATGGTGGAGGTCGTGGGAGGTGATCAACCGGGAGCTCGTGACGCGAGAGCTCGCGGTGCGCATCGGGGCGGCGTTGTGCGACGGTGGGGTCGCCAACAAGAGTTGCAGCGGTAGCAGCAGCGAAGGCCGTTTGTGCGTCCGGTTGGTTAGAGTCAAGCTGGGAATGCTCAAGCAGGGGGAGGGTGTGCACGTCGCGGCCGTCCGGAAAGGGTTCGAGCTCCCCATTGCGGCGGCGGTGAGCGACAGGATTAGCAACCGCAGCAGCAACACTAGCAACGTTGGCCGACTGCGAGTCTAGACGAGCGTTAATGAGCGCCATTTGAAGGACGAGCGCGAGAGTATCCGGGGTATGATCGAGAGTGCTTTGCTGAGAGCCGAGGTCAGGGGTAGCAGGAGACGAAACAAGCGGAGAGCCGGCAGAGCGAGTTTTCGGCGCTATTTCGACAAAGGGCGAAAAAGAAATAGCAGAATAAAAAACATGCAGCGGTAAAAGTCGCTAGCCGGACTTGTGCCTAAGAGTGGTTTCAGAGAGACGGCCAGATGCCCGCGGACCCCTCGGCCTGATGCCCCGGGGTGTCTCAAAGCACCTTTTCTATATCCTCCACTCAGTTTGGGGCACAAGTTGAGTCTAAGGCCAGGACAAGTGGAGCGCTGCGCTGGCGGCTGAGTCGCTAGGATAATATTAAAATGTTAAAATAAACAGGTAAGCTAGAGCTGTCGTGCAACATGTGGATGCGTATTCACCCGATAGTGCGCCCCCCCTTCTCCAGCCTGGACATGTGTGCACCCTATCCACACACGACGAGTGCGTCGGTATGGGTGGCTGTCTATCGCCTTCGAGTAGCTGACTTAAGAGGGGTGGAGGTGGGTTTAAAATCGCAGTTTATACTGGTGATACCGCCGACTACAAGGTGAAAGTACTAAGTGTCTATAGACACTTGCCTTCTGCGGGAGGGCTGTCGATCGCAGCTCGCCGAACCCGGTCGCCGCGCGTGAGTGACGTGAGGCGGGGGCCCATAACCTATTGAACCATGCAGACACGGTTAGTGTGGAAGATAACTCACGCAAACGTAGTTACAGTCACAGTCACGCAAACATGACAACCAACCTACATGCGTGGTGTCGGGACAACAAAAGTGAGAGAGTTGTAGCCTAGCGACAGCTTTGTACCGAGTCAAACAGTTTATCGGTATGTCCGATCTAGACATGTACTAATCATATCTAGAGTAGCTTACAATAGCTATCTGCAACTAATACGTATATGGTATTACTTACAACAGTATCATGTCGCTACAAAGGAAATAGAGAAAGCATGAGCGCGAGTAAAACCCGAAAAGTCATCGTCTATGGTACCCCTTGGTACCGCCTCCCCCCTTGATGATGAGATTCGGGAATTCGTCCCCGTCGTTAGGGGCACTCGTTTCCTCCCCTTGCGATGGACTTCTCGATGTTTGACGGACCCCGGGGTCCAACAATATCAACTATGTAAAGTCTTGGCTTCAAGACTCGGTCGCGGCGCAACAAAAAAACTGAACTATAGTAAGAACTTCTTTGCATCGGACTTTGGAAGCGCGCATTCGGCCTTTCAATTCATGATAACGTAAGCGGTACGCCGCGATGGCTTTCTGCTCCACATCCCCATGATGTATGTTGCCCGTACCTAGCCATTGCTAATAGTGTTGTTCGGTATGTTGTCTTTCGTGTTTTTGGGGTTACCCAGGGGGTACGAACACATGATCAAATTAAATGCACCACACGTCGTTATTGAACTTGAAATTGTTTATAGCGAACCGACAAATTGGACCGGCAACCATCTATCGGCCCTCCATACTCAGCCATACATGACTTACGATCAAGATAAGACCGGGTTTCTTTGATTAGGTACACCTATCGACACACCACCTATATGCAATGTGTGTCGACGTTCCTCGGGAGCTAAAAACATGTAAGCAATCGCAGCAATTGCCACAGTCCCCCCGCCTCAGCAGTAACACCGTGAAAAATATGTAATCAAGAAAAAATATTTAATGATAATTATCATTAAATCCACTTCTCAAGAAATCCACTTCTTCCACTTATCATTTAAGTCTACTTCTCTTCAAGAAATACAGAGCTAAATTGCTGCTCGACCTTCACGATGCACGGCCCGGTCCCACCGAACCGGGGTGCCGACCGGCCTAGGCCGATCGGCGTTCGGGAAGGGCGACGGGCCATCCTAATCTAGCTCCCGCGTGACTTCGGTCTTGCCGAAGATAGGAGGGGAAAGGCCGGCGAAACCCCTCCTCACGTTGTCGCTCGTCGACCCCGCCGCCGCATCATGTAAGCCCCGCCCCAAAGTCGTTGACGCGCCTACCGACGTGACGGCCCTCCTTGTCGAGGTCCCCCGTCACCTCGAGGGCAGGTGAAGGGGGACCAAGACACACAAAAAGAGGAAAAAATTGGCGCTCCTGCCTCCGCGCATGGATTTTCCCCGCTCATTTCCCCGGTTTTTTTGTTTGGTACCCCGGTACCTGTTTGGTAGTCCAACATGCGCCCGTACCCTCCCCCCTCTGATCGCGCGTCCACCAAGCAGCCTCTTTTGAGCGTGGGCCTCCGCGCTCACCCGGGCCCACACTCTTTGTCTATATAGGTCTGTCGGGAAAGTGGGTGTCGAAAGAGAAAGGGGGGGGGGGGGGGGGGGGGGGGGGGGGGGAAGTCACCGTAGTCGGATCTTTCGGGCCTTGGGTGCACGGAAATTAGACTAACCCTCCGTGCGGGGTTTTCCAGCGGCGCCGACCCGGAGGGTCGTCGTCGCCAAATTATGTCGCTCCCATGTTAATGCATGAACACACGGAATGGCATGAAGGGCGTTAGAACCGCCGCTTCCCGGAACGGAGTTGTACGCCTTATGCAAGTACCGCCAAAAGTCTCTACCCGATAGGAACATATTGTGCATATGAACCCATCGCATCGCATCGTGCACACACTGCGAGCACCTACAGCGAACACCTATAGGTGGAGGGCCAAGACTCTCCCGGAGTCATGCGTACAAATGTGTCCATTATCATGTCCACCATAGGGATATCACAATATCCCCCCGTCGCGACCATCCTCCTTGCCACCCAAGCTTACGCCTCCCCACGGGAGGTGTAGCATGTCGACGTAGGAGCCGGCTAGTGAGCGCCATGCCTCATTGCTGCTTCCCAACTAGCTCGACGCCGGGTACGGACATTACTTAGTTTCCGAAAAGGCCCTCCGTACATGGCTTTCCGGCGGCGGCTGATCTAGAGGATCGCCGCCGCCTCACCTAACCACTCCTCCGCTTGCGACCGACCACCGGCATGTTCCATGTCGTGCCTCACCCCCGGGAAGGTTCGACTGACACATGGCTTGTCGACGGCGAGCGAGCGCCCCTGTTTGGCGATGCTTCCCGGCTTGCCACCACCTGCTCCAACGCCCGCGTCCCACCGCTAATCCGGCCGTACCCTCCCCGCCATCAAACGCTCCCGAGGTACATGTCCCACCCCCCATAGTAGGGTTGTATCCATTAGTATTAGACCGCAAAAAACATATCGGACGGGCCGAGAGGGAGATCTTGGCGCCGGTATTGCACAGAAATTGATTTTTCAAAAGCCCTATGTACATGGTTTTCCCGAGAGCTGATGATCCCACGGATCGCGCTGTCGGCCCTCTTAGCTCCCTGCCGTGCCAAGCTTGGCACGGCTGCGGGGTTTCCAGCGCCCACCTCTGGGAAGTGAGGGGATGCCGGCGGGCTTGCGAGCGCACCCCCTCCGGGGCTGCCACCGCTGCGCCGCCGGCGGGCTCCACACGTCGTTAGCTCTCTCTCCCCGCGGAGTTTAGTTGGGAGCCTCAACGTGCCGTCGCTTGCGCTAGATGTTGAACATGCCTATATTACGGTTCAATCGACGCGACCCTTGCTAGGATTATTATTGATTACGAATCCGAGTCGCTAGGTCCTTTGTACGGTATCATCCGTTATGAAGAACATAATGTTGCTACCCCCACGTTACTTTGGGCGGTACATTTGCGCGCGTCCTACGCCACTATATCCCTTATACGACAGGATTTTCAAATGATGATATCGCAATTATGGCCACTACCCTCAACCAAAGTCTTCCGGATTACGTGGATGTTGATGTTGAGCTTGTCCCCTCACCTACCGCCTCTTATCCGGCTGCGTTGGTCCCACGAATGACTTGCATACAAGTCCCGATCCCCGATGATCTTACCCGCCAAAGTGACACGAAGGGGCCACGGAGTGGATCCGGCTAATAAAATAAGGGTTCGAGCCCATGAATCTCAGTATATCCGTGACCATGTGTGCGCTATTCGTGCATATTTCGTGGTTGTATCGGGGTTTGAATATAGGGAATGTTTGCTCGGATGGATCCGGATCCACTCCTTGGCAAGGGGCACCTCCAGCTCGGCATTTCGCGGACTCTCAAGGCTCGGGCATTTCTCGATGTCTTGGCCTTTTGTGGTTCTTCACCCCCGGATTACATGCGTGTTGTTTCGGGGAGCAGCCGTAAGGCTTTGGCTATGTTGTTTGCTTCGCATGAGTCTAGCTTATGCGTTACCTTTGATTATTACATTATGGCGGCACATTGGGTGCTCGCCCTCACGCGGGGCCATGCTTCTCATGTCCAGAAATGTCCGCGATGCAATGAGTCCCCGGGTGCTCTCCGTGGCTATGTCTCCTCCTCCACAACCTCGCCTCCTTCTGTGTCCGGGGAGCGGACGCCGATCTCCATGCTTGTTGAGCATATTCCCCGTTGTCCTTACTTTCTCACATTATGTTATTCGGCTCCATAATCGCACGGTTCATGCGTTTTTGAGGAGTTCATGGCTGAGGCGGCGGCAGTTAAAAGGAGGGACTTGCGTTTGGAGGTTCGCCGAATCCGGTTTGGGGCCTCATGATATCGCCTTGGGGATGTCGTGTGATTGGATTTTGCGGCTCTGCATAGGCGATTGCTTTGGTTGGGGATGTGACGGCCACTATTGCGCGCACGCTTTCCAACCGTCGGGCTGTGGGGGCTTCGCTTTAAGGCTAGGGATCAGCCATCGATGCATCGTCGATAGTATCATCATCACCTGGTGATAGTGCCATCGATGTGATAGGTTGCGACATTGACATCGACACAATGGCAATAGTGCTAGCATCAATGCCATCAATTATCAAAACAATTATAAAATACTGATTATCTAAGCCCGATGTATCGATATATCGTCCCAAATATCGATACATCGGCGATAATATCGGCTTTAATTGCCATTGATGTCAGCATCCCAAACTATCAACACCATCAACATCGACAATCCAAGATATCAATACCATCAACATCGACGTTGCAAAATATCATTACCATCAGCATCGACAAAACTCACTTGATCCCTAGCCTTACTTCGCTTCCGCTCATTTCCAGTCTGGCGATGGGGTCTCAACAAGCTTAGCTTGATGCTAGCATCCGTACTTTTCCTCCCTTGGCTCGCCTTCCATTTAGCATGTTCATAACAACAAAGCCTTTGCTCTCACTTGAGGACTGTTGGCACTAGCATTGCATTGCCTAGTGCTTATGTACAAGGTAACAAGTCATTATCGTAGTACTTAATGTTTTAATAATGGCGGTATTCTATTTCCCCATTAGCAGCTGCCGGCTTGTCTTGCCAGTGCCTTTACCGGCCGGCATCCCTCTTTTCCCATTTCCTTTGTCCCACGTGCTAGCCCCCTAGCGGGGCCAGCTCGACTACCCGTGTAACCATTCTAGTTCGATCTCCAACATGTTATGGGCCCCTACGCCTAGTTACACGAAGAGGATTGCCTTCCGCTCACCGGTGGCTCGCTAGTCATACCCGCCACAGCGCAGAAAACGGACATTTTTTCAGACATTTTAACTTATGCGCACGCTTTACCACATTGCACAATGCTTTTGACACCTCCGAACGCCCCACAAACCCCACCATGTATATTTTAGGTCTTTCCTAGACCGAACGGACTGTGTGCGCCCTCTTGGTGGCGGTACTTGTCAGAGGTAGTGCTTGATAGGCGGCCCAGTAGTGGGGCTAGCGATGGTTACCGTATTGCGGCATGTCGACTTACCATCGGTAAAACATACTATTTCTCAGCAGCAGCACGTCGAAACCCGCAGACAGTATGCCTTTTCAGTCCAAGAGGCAGCGAGCGGCAATAAGACGGCAGGCGAGGGAGCAGGCCGTGGCTGCGGAAGTATCCATTGCATGTAGCCACCCGAGTGTCGGAGTGGGGCAGCGACGAGGCAGCTTCGGCATCATCGTCAACAAAAACAACAACGACTCACCAACCCGCGCTGACACTGCCCGCGCGAGAATCCGTGAAACAACAACCGTGCAGAATTTGCAGTCACGCGGCCGCGACCTCCGCCGAAAGGTAGTTAGTTCGAACGAGGCGGAGAGATATTGGAGGGCGAAGGTTGACATGCATAAGGATAGTGAGAAAAGTTTGCGGTCGCAAGTATCGGAACTGGAAAGGCAAATTGTCGAGGGAGAGATTAAGCGCAAGAAGATTAAGCAAGAAGTGGCACGGCTGAAACGTCGAATACTGCTGAAGCATAGCGCCGATCGAGGAGGCGCACCGGGAAATACTGCCAACAACAGTGGAGTAGCAGCGACGTGGAGGACAGCGGTAGTAGTGACGACGCCGAGGCCGAGCCTCACCGCCGCCGGCGGTCGCATCATCAGCGGCAAAGACCGAGCGGGCTGTCGTACATTCTTCGAGATACCGCTTCACGCGCGACAGTGCAAAGGTACATCGGACGCAAAGCTGAACAATTAGAGAATTCGTTGACTCGGGCTGTCGGTAACGACGACAGTTGGCAACGTGTGTTCGGCGGGGACGGCGAGGAGGAGGCGGGTGATCGCAGTGTGGATAGAGAGCACAGACGCGGCGAAGAATTGCGTGAGGCGGGGGACCGGGCTGGACATCCCTCTGATGTTCGAGCAGCACACACACCCCGTTTCATTTGGGTGCTTTGCTAGTGAACTGCCAAGAGCTTCTTAGTGCTATTTTGCAATCTAAGCAATTTAAGCATGTTTTCAAAGCAGCCGAGGAACGTGCACTGCATGCGATAAGAGACGTGTGGGAGCGAAATAGGTTGCAGGTTTACACCGATCTGAAGCTCTCACAAGATGCATATCAACGTCTTATCAACCTGACAACGCACAAATGGGATGAGGACATGGAAAAGATGGTGAGATTGGTGTTGCCAAAAGGAGCTCAGATGTGCAAATGGCCATCCGTACCTACAGTGCTACAGACCAAAGGGCAGGAATTGAACGCAGTAGGGTTGCAATCGTCTACAGACTTAGTGTCGACAACATTGGATCTATCACTAGTGTTACAACAACGTGCACGGAGGCTGCTGAAGGAAGGACTGATCAAGCCTGGTGAGGAATTGCTCGTGCAAGTGATTGCCGATGCTTCCGGAATTTTCAACTCCACTAGAACAAATGGGACTGTGGTGGTGCTGAAGGTGATTTCTTTGCGTATTATTGATGCTATAAGATTACCAGTCGATACGTTATACTGAAAATGTATTTTACGTGCACAATGATGTGCAAAGATTGTATATGACAACAGCTCAGTCGTAGGTGTAAAGGGAAAGGAAGTTTTTCTCATCAATTCAGTGGAGAACAACCTGCCATGCTCCTTCTATCTTCGTGATGATTGCTACGAGGACATCATGCGGAGCTTCCCGGGAACCTGGTCGCTGAAGGTCTTATTGTGAACGGGAGGCACCACAGTGTGCAGTCATGTATGGGTGGAGACCTCAACTTGCTTAACGGATGGCTAGGGCTGTGTGGGTGCTCGTCGAAGTACCCGTGTATTTTCTGCAAGGCAAGAAAAGAGTACCTATTCAGGACAAAGTCAGCTTGGGATCCCTTTGGTGGACTGCCTCTACGAACGATTCAGGAAATGTCGCAGATGGCGCACGTAGTTTTAGACTATGATTATGTTTGCCCTGCTCCCGGTGCGTTTCAATATCATTCGATTGCGATTTACATGTGTGTGTGTGTGTGTGTGTGTGTGTGTGTGTGTGTGTGCGTGAGAGAGAGAGAGAAAGAGAGAGAGAGGGAGGGAGGGAGAGAGAGAAAGAGAGAGAGAGGGAGGGAGGGAGAGAGAGAGAGAGAGAGAGAGAGAGAGAGAGAGAGAGAGAGAGAGAGTGTGTGTGTGTGTGTGTGTGTGTGTGTGTGTGTGTGTGTGTGTGTGTGTGTGTGTGTGACTTGCTGATATGTGTAATTGTTTTGGCAGATTGTGCTTCCTCTGTCACTGCGGCCAGTGAGACCCCATCTACGGAGGGCATGACAACGAGCAAGCGCCAAGCCTTGCAGCAACAACACTTCGGCCAATGCAGAGGTCGCCAACCCTTTATGCCCATGCCTAGCGTGATGTACAACATCGCGGACATCCTGCACAACCTATTGAGGGTGGTGCCACAGATTTTTCTTCATACCGTACAAGAAAATTGTGATGAAGAGCAGCTCAAGCAGGTTGGGCAGTGGTGCTACGAGAATTTATCCTTGATTGTCAGTGATGATATCTATCTTCAGACCGAAAAGGGTGTGAAGAAGCTGAACGTTTCTGCAGAGAGCTGGCCGGGGTCGACATGCCGTCTGCTCCTTGACAACTACGATACTATCCTGAATATCGCCATTAAAGACCACGGCAGTGGCGAGCTGAATGAGGATGTTTACGCGGAAGCACTGGCAGTTTGGGAGGCGTTCTTCCTTTTCAACGATGATGTCACGAGAGGATGCGATGACAGCAAACCAGTGGCTGTGGAAGCGCATGCGCAGGAATTGAACAATCTGGGCGCCTAATTTATGGCTGCATATTTGGAGGTGGCCGCTGACTCTCACTTGACTGTCTACATGCACATTATGGCATGTCACATGGGCGACCTTGTGAGGCAATAGGGTGGCTTAATGAAATGGTGTAGTCAAGGAGCCGAGGCCATGCACCAGATGACAAAGTTCTTTGCCCGAAAGCGCTCAGCAAAGAGGGGGGATGTGTCGAAGGTGGTGCTCACCAGAATGCATATGACGATGAAGATGCGAGCCCAACCATCACGCAGGCAGCGGCTTCGGCATACTAGAGTGCATGTCACAGGCACTGGCCACGTGCCGAAGGCCAAGAGGGAGGCTCACGAGCAAACCCAAAACAAACTCAAGTACCCTACCCACAACTTAAATGAATCTCATGCAGTGAAAAAGGCAAGGGGCGAGTGACAAAAATGTAACAACAGAAATGATTACATATGATTGCCTACCGCGCCGGCGATGCTTGCTAGATGCTGCACGATATGCCCCCAAAACATTTGTTATCCATGCGTCATATTGATGAATGTTCGTTGCTGGGGCTGGCACCTCCGACAGCTCCAGGGCATGCTTTACACCCGCTGCCTTGTCTTGGCCGTTGAACAAGGGGTCCCGGCTGGGCGAGTATTGCATGTTTGCTTGAGGCGCTCCCGCCCCTCAGGTACGACCATCAACCGCAGCCGCTCGTTCCTTTTCTGTAGGTACTCTCCTTCCTCCTTCAGTTTCTTCTCCCGTGCCGTGCGCCTAGCGTCCGCAGCATTCCACGCCTCGACCACCCGCAGGTGGTCAGCATAGGTCGCGAAGCCAGCCTTGCTCTTCGCCAGGCGCGGGTGTTGATATGGTTTTGCTGTGACTGGGAAGGCTAGTGAATACTTTATCTTCCCCCACGCTCGGCGCAAGGTGGGCTCAGGACACGTCCAGCTCGCTGCCCGTTGCTGCAAGTGCTTAAAATCAGGGAGCTGAAGTTTGCTGTTGTAAATCTCCGGCTCGTCCCTAACAGACTGCATAAACTTGAACTGCGCATACTCGCGCTGATTGCAGTCCCATGGGGGGAGGTGGGGGTACCTTGACAAATCGGCGTCCTCGGCCCCCGTCGAAAGAGGATGAGAGGCTGATAGCTTGGGTCGGCATGTGCTTGGAGGATCTACCGTGACTACAACCTTGGCAGTGCTGAACTTGAAGGTAACCTCCGACGTAACGATACCGGTAGGCTATTTTCTCAGCGTCTCCGTCACCGTGCCAGGTGGGACGATTATCTTCAGCGTGCTATTCCTCCTCTGGATGTTCCCGTATCCGACGTCCGCGCCTGCTTGTCGCGTTAGATGAATCCCAGCCAATTGCGCCATCGCGTACCAAGTATGAAAATCCCACCCGCGAACTCTGCAGCCGACTCCCGACTTCTTGCAGCTCCCACGGTCACAAAACTGCACGGATCGAAACTCGCGGTCCCAAAAATAACACGCTGACTTCCCCGTCCTCGTAGTCGTGGCTATGTCTTTCATCCAGCTTCTCAGTAGGTCGGGAGGGAAGCCGACCAACTTCACAACCTTGGACGCGTTGGATATTTTGAAGTCCCGGCCGAGCTCATCGAATGTTGCTGCATGAAACAAAGTCTCCCACGTCTCACGCTCCACGACCACCATAGGAGTCAATAGCGGGCCTAGGCATATCGTGCATGCGCTATCTCGGTATCGGGCCGGTTCGGAACGGTACTTTTCGTCGAACTCGTCCGCGAGGCAGTCCAAGCACTCGCCGTCCAGGGTGCGTATTCGCCGTTTCTGAGCCGCCATGGCACTCTCTTGCAAAATGCACACCAAAGATAGACTCAGACTTCATCGTGATACTTCGTCGATACAACAAAACTCAAGAAATCCCCACACGGTTGCCTGTGTTTGGTCTCTAGCTGGTCATTTCGCAAAAAATCCGGCGGGCATCGGGGATGTTGGTGTCGGCGGTTGCTTTACGGCGGGGGCGAGTGAGCGGGCTAGTGGGTGGTTGCATGTGCCGACAGTGCAAAACCTGCCGTGGCGACCTATCCGCGTCAGGAGACTATGCAACCGCACACCTTCAGCTTCCGTATTTGATAAAGTTGTGGTCTTAGCAACACTTGTTCGGAGTTTCAGCGTGAATGGCGCCGTATCGACAGTGTTAGGAACGCGTAAGCAACAATGGCTATGAGCGACTGGTACATGTGCGTTGGCGGCGTGTTTTGACGCGATTCTCGCGTCTAAAAAAATGCGTGTACGATATTAAAATGTCCATTGTACAATACCGGTGAATGTGATGTGGCCCTCCGCTACCCAAAGAGAATAGCGTTGCCTTCCGCTCACCGGTGGCTTGCTAGTCTTACCAACTCATACCCTCCGCCACCCAAGGAGAAGAGCGTCACCTTGCGCGTGCCGGTGACTCGCTAGTCCTACCATACCACACCCATCCTACAACTCGCCGATGCTATCGACCGGATATGGGCTCACGACACGACTCGTGCAAATTTGGCCCGCGTGTACTTAAAATAGTTTTGATTTTTATCTTTCCCGAGGCGACGCCGCAATGCTCACCTCACTTAGCGAAGTTCTAACCTTGCCCACGGCGAAGAGGGGGAGTCGACACGATAGCGCCCGACTGTTACTTTCGAATGTCTACCCGATGTTGGCGACCTTATTGGTTTTGCTCCTTCCTCGCCGGTCATACGACAGCTAATTCGCCCGTACACGGCTTTCCCCGCTGCATGTCAGAATAGGACATTACGCAATTCATTTGGACCAGTTTCTTGTCGGCAACTCGCCGATAGCATCCCGCTAGTGTGAGCACTTTTGACGTAACCCACCCGGCTTTAGCCTTGTCGGATCGGGAACGGATAGTTAGACGTAGGTCGTGCCGGCACCACAAGGGGGTTGGCCGTGGTGACTAGAGAAGTGAAAAGAGAGAGATGGCGGCCGGCGAAGGCACCGGCAGGGCCGGCCGACCGCCACTAATAGGGAATAGGGTACCGCTAATAGCATAACACTTAGTACTAGGATGACAAAGAGCTACCTTGTACATAAGCACTAGGCAACGGGATGCTAGTGCTAACAACCCCCCCTCAAGGCAACTACCGAGTAGGCCTTGACGTCGTCCTAGCTTGGGTAGAGGAAAGTGCCACCTTGATCGAAGGTGTAGTGCTTGTCGCGTGTGTCTCATGCCGGGTAGGTGTAGCGACATGCGCTCACAGGAACGTGCCGCTACCGGCGAGTTGCCGATATGAAGCAGTTTCAAATGTACTGCGTAATGTACTATTCTAACATGTAGCGGGAAAAACTGTCCACGGGCGAATTAGCCGACGCATGAGAGCGACCGGCGAGGAAGAAGCAAAGCCAAGAGGTCTAATAGGAGCGTGTAGACACGCAAAAGCATAGACGGGCGCGGCTCGTGTTGACTCCCCCCTTTCGCCGTGGGAAAGGTTAGCTCCTCGCTTAGGTGCGCGTTGCGGTGTTGCCTCGGGAAAAAACAAGAAAAGTGTAAGTTAAAGTACGCCCGGGCCGAATTTTCGCGGGTCGGATGTAAACAACCATATCCGGTCTAGAGCATCAGTAGGATGAAGGTTGGGTGAGACTAAAAGCTTGGTGGGGTGAGCGTGGCGCCCGGCGCTTTACAAACGCTCTTCTCCTTTTCACGTGGGAGATATTAGGACCGTCGTCGCGGTCAACCCGCTCGAAGGCGAAGCGTGGTGTCGGTCGGACGATGAATTACCAGCGTGGCGCCGAGAGTTTTACACACGCTCCAATATTTCTTACTTGGGCGTAGGTAGGACTAGCGTGGCGCCGAGCGCTTTGCACAAGCTCTTTTCTAGTGTAACTTGGTGGAGGACCCATAACATGTTAGAGTTGGGAACGGATAGTTACACGGAGGTCGTGCCGGCCCCACAAGGGGGCCGGCTGTGGTCACTAGAGAAATGAGAAGAGAGAGATGGCGGCCGGAGAAGGCACCGGCAGGGCCTGCCAACCGCCATTAATAGGGAATAGAGTATAGTTAGCACTAACATCCCGTTGCCTAGTGCTTATGTGCAAGGTAGGTATTTGTCATCCTAGTACTTAGTGATATGCTATTAGCGATACCCTATTTTTCCTATTAGTGGCGGTTGGCCGGCCCTGCCGGTACCTTCGCCGGCCGTTGTTTCTCTCTTCCCACTTCTCTAATCACCCCGTCCGGCCCCCTTGTGGGGCCGGCACGACCTCCGTGTAACTATCCGTTCCCAACTCTAACATGTTATGGGCCCTCCACCAAGTTACACTAGAGAAGAGCTTGTGCAAGGCGCTCGGCGCCACGCTAGTCCTACCTACGCCCACGTAAAAAAGAGTAGAGCGCGTAAAACGCTCGGCGCCACGCTAGTAATTCATCGTCCGACCGACACCACGCTTCGCCTTCAAGCTCGTTGTCCGCGACGACGGTCCTAACATCTCCCACGTGAAAAGGAGAAGAGCGTGTGTAAAGCGCTCGGCGCCACGCTCGCCACACCAAGCTTTTAGTCTCACCAGCCTTCATCCTACCGATGCTCTAGACCGGATATGGTTGTTTACATCCGACCCGCGAAAATTCGGTCCGTGCGTACTTTAACTAGTCCTTTGATTGTTTTTTCCCGAGGCAACGCCGCAACGTTCACCTAACTTAGCGGGGAGCTTACCTTTCACATGGCGAAAGGGGGGAGTCAACACGAGCCGCGCCCGTCTATGCTTTTGCGTGTCTACACGCTCCTATTAGCCCTCTTGACTTTGCTTCTTCCTCGCCGGTCGCTCTCATGCGTCGGCTAATTCGCCCGTGGACAGTTTTTCCCGCTACATGTCAGAATAGTACATTACGCAGTACATTTGAAACTGCTTCATATCGGCAACTCGCCGGTAGCGGCACGTTCATGTGAGCGCATGTCGCTACACCTACCCGGCATGAGACACACGCGACAAGCACTACACCTTCGATCAAGGTGGCACTTTCCTCTACCCAAGCTAGGACGACGTCAAGACCTCGGCTACCTTGAGGGGGGGGTGTTAGCACTAGCATCCCGTTGCCTAGTGCTTATGTACACGGTAGCTCTTTGTCATCCTAGTACTAAGTGTTATGCTATTAGCGGTACCCTATTCCCTATTAGTGGCGGTCGGCCGGCCTTGCCGGTGCCTTAGCCGGCTGCCATCTCTCTCTTCCCACTTCTCTAGTCACCACGACCTCCGTGTAACTATCCGTTCCCAACTCTAACAAGTACCGCTAATAGCATAACACAAAGTACTAGGATGACAAATAGCTACCTTGTACATAAGTACTAGTAGGCAACGGGATGCTTGTGCTAACAAGCCACCGCTATAAAGCTAGGGATCAGCCATCGATGATTTTTCGATGTTATTGTCATCAAGCAAATGTTGCCATCAGATGGTACCATCGATAGATACGGACACATGTGCCATTGATGACAACTCGATGACTCTTTATGAATATCGGGGATGGCAATATTTATGTTTTTTTATATCGGGGATGACAATAATTCACTCGCCTGCACTCGATGGAATGATGATGGCAGTCCTTGTGCTATCGATGGTGTGTTGATGGGTGAGGCCTTACCATTGATGGCCGCATGATAGTTATAGTCGACGAGTGCCATTTATATCGATAATTCCCGATATATATATATATATATAAATATATATATATATATATATATATTTTTTTTTTACTAGTACCCGTAACAACGGGGACCATCGCTCGTATCACCTCGACAAGTTCAAGGGCCGTATCCGGAGGTACCATGCACGAAGATTTGATTGGTTGAAGTATATATTTAAAGTCAAATTCAGTTCTTCAGCGCGTTGGCACAACATGGGATATTGTCGTTCCAAATGTCAGTACGGGTTCTAAATGATGACTGCTACGGGTACCATTTCACTTTTTCCTATAGTACTTCTTGTAATCATTTTTACCATTACTTGGTGTTTGTACTTGAACCTTCTTGAGTTTCAACGCACGTACGGGTAGTGTACTGTTTTTTGTGAACTCAAATTTCTTACAAGAAAAAGCAGTGGAGGCCACCAAGCAAAAAAAGAAGAAAGGAGGAAAAAACCTAAGCCCGAGGAACATGAAGGCATGCCACATGTACTTTTTTTTGTCATGTGCATGTTCCGAATTATTCTGAAATTATACGTATGCATGTAATTAAACCACTATAAACAATCAAGACTCATGTCAATGATTGGTAGATTTCATTGCGTCAATGTCATTTACAAGTTTTATATCATTGTTTTGCTGTCAGAATACGTCATACAATACTTCTTTAAGATTTTCAAAAACATGTCATATTCAAATTTAGTGTTCTCCAATATTATCTCCCATTTGTTATAGTTGAATTTCAACTACATGTGTTGTGTAGTTCATCTGATTTTTCAGAAATATACAGTCTTATTCATTAACTTAGATTTCTGATTGCTGAAACGGCGCATGTCTTTGCTACGCTTCGCGCCACATGTCTAGTACCTGTTAATTTTAGTTTCTAGCACAGGGCCGTCATGATGTAGTCGTCAATGTAGTTTTTGTAGTCCATCATGACGACTACAAAAACTACGACGGTTTTGTAGTCGTCATGATGAACTACAAAACCTACCCAAGGGTCAGGTCCTTGTCCGCTAATGAGTACCAGACCCAAGCAGGGCATACTTTGTGAGATGCTTCACGTACCCATTTAATGTAGCGTTGCATGCAGTAGTTTTTCCGGCCAGTGTGAGGGCCCTGAAAATTGGTTGTGTAGGGCGGTCGAACGTGACAATTATTTAATTACTAGCCGCGCGCCCCGCGCAAAATATGTATATAATATTTTTAATATGTATATACATGTACCCGGTCAGCGCCAAGACCTCGCCCATTACGCTAGTTAGGGTGGGCCTCGCAAAGGGCACTCACGGAGACTTCACCCATCAGTGGGGGGCACAGGTCTGCCGGGGGCGATAAGGTAGCGGGGGCGGCCATGGCGGGGTGGATGGCGGCGGTGGCGGCCGTACATGGCGCTTGGTGTGTCGCGGCGGGGACGGTGGGCGCAAGAGTCGTTCGCTCGGCCGCGAATCTAGCTACCGCTTGGTTCACGCTGGCCAACGCGAGGACCCTATCTTTGAGGCCGGCCTTGCTTCCCTTAGCCTCCGGAGCTTCTGGGTCGTCGTGTTGTAGCATTGCCTTCAAGTCTTTCACTTGAAGGGAATCAACCGTGCCGAGGCCACGGGCGGCGATGGTCTCAAGAACGGTGATGGCGTGGGTAACAGCCTCGACCACCGCCTTGCGCCTTTTGACGTTTTTTGCCTCCTCTTTGTGTGCCGTATCGCTTGCCTTGCGTTTTTTCTCTAGGTCTTGGGCGCGTTTCAACGCAATAGACTCTTCGCCAGTAGCGCTGCCTTGGCGTGACCAGATATTCTTTGTTGTTACCAGCCCGCTCTTGCCAACCCCCTCGTCGGCGTTCGGGTGCACGTTGTCGTCGTCCGCTTCACCCTCGACGGTGGTAGGGTGGAGGACGGTCCTCATCTTGGTGAAGACGTCGCCTTGCCAAAGGTAAGCCTCCATGATCTCTTCCCTGCTCACGGTGGCAAGCCGGCTGACGTTGGGTAGGCCAGCTGAGGCACGGTCCACCTCCACTTGCAGGTGGTGAGGAAAGGGCATCGGAGGTTGCTTGCCTTGCTTCTCTGAAGTGGTTGGCGTAGACCCCCCGCCCAATAGTAGAAGTTGAACTTCAGTGGCGCGATTGGTGCTGCCCTCCGTGTAAGGAGGGGTGCCAACACTAGACGTCCTCTCAGTGTTGTTGGAGCGCGCCTTGGACGATGCGGTGGCTCCGTTGGCTTCCGCAGCATCTAGCTCGGCCTTGAAGTGCCAGTAGTCCTTCCTATTGAATCTTGGTAAGATACCCTCTTTTTCCCAACCCTTCATGTTCCGCTCCCGGGTGAATGCCTTGTCCCAAGCCACCTTAAACATTTGTGCGAAGTGTTTGTACTTGAGGGGTTGAAGTGGTGAGCGCATGTTGCCGTTCTCGTCGATGTTGATCGCCCGAAGCGTCTCGCGCTTGATCTTCCTCCATTCTGCCTGATTGTGCTATAAATAGCATGTCTATAAGTTGCATATGTCAAAGCAAACTTAAACTAACTAAGCAATATGGCGAGTTAATAACTTTACCTTCAACACAGAAAAGTTCACAGTGTCCTCGCCTTGCAGGCGAAAATTGAGGTGCGGGACGCGCAGGACGACCTCCAAGCCCAACTCAACGGCGGTCTCAAGCACAGCGAAGCCAATGTGAGTGCCCACCCCGGCGCCCGCCGGCGGCGCAGCGGCGAGGGCCCCGGAGAGGAGTGCGCTCGCAGGCCCGTCGGCACCTACCTCTACCTCCACGCGGTGGGCGCTTGTAACCCCATAGCCGTGCCAGGCCTGGCACAGTAGGGGGCTAAACGAGGTACCGACAGCTGCGATCCGCGGGATCAGCAGCTGTCGGGAAGCCATGTACAGAGGGTTTTGGAAAATCATAATATCCGTACACCGGCACAGGGATCTCCCGCTCGGCCAGTCCGATATGTCTTTTTCGCGACTAAATACTCGCAGATACTCTCCCGACGATGGGGCGGGGGCGGCGTTTGCGAAATATTTTTTTGCGAAGAGGGGTACGGACGGATCAGCGGAGGGACGAGGGTGTTGGAGCTGGCGGCGGACAGCTGGGAAGCAACGATAGGGACGGCGCTCGCTAGCAGCCGCCAGCCCTGCGAAAGCTTTAGATCTCCCCTGGGGGTGAGGCATGATGCTACGCAGGACGGAGGTGGGTCTATTTAGTGTGGAAGATAACGTACGCAAACGTAGTTACAGTCACAGTCCCGCAAACGGAACAGTTAAGGCGACAACCAGCCTACAGGCGTGGTGTCGGGACAACAGAAGTGTTAGAGCTGTAGCCTAGCGACAGCTCTGTACCGAGTCAAACAGTTTATCGGTATGTCCGATCTAGACATGTACTAATCATATCTAGAATAGCTTACAGTAGCTATCTGCAACTAATACGTATGCGGTATTACTTACAACACTCCCCCTGCAGGTAGCTACGGGATGGAGCGTTGCATTGGATCCTGTCCTCCAATGATCGCACTTCGGTGTCTTGCAAGTGCATGTCTTGGGAGGAGTTTGGTGAGCATGGTAGCGTCGGCAAAGCCTGTGAGTTGGAGGCTGTGGTCCAGGCCCCCCCCCAACGTCAGGCGCATGTGAATGGTGCCATGAAGGGAGCGGAGGACCTTTTGCAGAGCGCGCCAATGTGCCTCTGTGGGTGAGGCTTGGGCGGAGCCAAGGATGCGCAAGACCGGGGAGACAGCGGGGCGCGTGCAGACGGGGGCGTAGTGGGGGCTGCCCAAGAGACGGGGGTGGACGTCTGGGTCAAAGTCGGGGGTTGCGTGTGTCGGTCGCCCGATGACTATGGGGTCAACGGTGGGGCGACGACGGCCACGGGAGGTGTGGTCGCCACGCTTGGCTTGGGAAGAGTGATGTCCATGGAAGGGTAGAGGTGGGCCACCCGGAAATGGAGAGCGGCCAGCCATTGGGGACGGCGGGGCGTACGAATTCGGGTGGTCACGGGAGGGGGGGACGCCGTGAAAGGGCGCCTCCGGGATGAGAGGTATGGGGTGGTGAGGGGCATATCCAACGGGGGGGTAGGGAGGGTGTGGCGAGAGTTGTTTAACCGCGATGTTGTGATGGGAGGGGTCGCTGTGTAGGATAGAATCAGCCGGGGGGTATTGGGGGGGTGGTTGCAAGTGTTCACCTACGAGTTCGGGGTGCGAGGGCTCGAGGCGCGCATCGGGGCGGCGTTGTGCGACGGCGGGGTCGCCAACAGGAGCTGCAGCGGGAGCAGCAGACATGGCTGATTGTGCGTCCTGTGGGGCGTAGCCAGGCTGAGGATGCACAAGCAGGGGGAGGGTGTGCACGACGTGGCTGTCCCGAAAGTGTCCGAGGTGAGCATCGTGGCGGCGCCGAGTGAGAGGGGGGTGCGGAATAGCACTCGCCGCAGCAACAGCATCCTCGGCCAACTGCGAGTCGAACCGAGCTGTCAAGTGTGCCACTTGCGCAACAAGCAGCACGAGGGGATCCGGGGGGTGTTCGAGGGGGGGGGTGTGCACGTGGTGGCCCTCCGGAAAGTGTGCGAGGTGAGCGACGTGGCGGCGCTGAGCGACATGGGGGTGCGGATTAGCACCCGCAGCAGCAACAGCACCCGCGGCCGACTGCAAGTCGAAACGAGCTGTCAAGCGCGCCACTTGTGCAAAGATCAGCGCGAGAGTATCCGGGGGGTGTTCGAGGGGGAGGGTGTGCAGGTGGTGGCTGTCCGGAAAGTGTGCGAGGTGAGCATCGTGGCGGCGCTGAGCTACAGGGGGGTGCGATATAGCACCCGCAGCAGGAAGAGCAGCAATGGCGGCCGACCGCGAGTCGAGATACGCGTCAAGGCGCGTCAGTTGCACACGCAGCAGCTCGAGAACACCCTGGGTATTATGGACAGTGCTCTGCTGAGAGCCTGGGTCAGGGGAATCAACAGGTGCAACAGGCGGGTTTTTTTGCGCCATTTCGACAGAGGGCGAAAAAGAAAGAGCTGGATTAAAAACAGGCAGCGGTAAAAACCGCTAGCCCGACTCGTGCCTAACAGCGGTATGCAAAGAGACGGCCTGATGCCCGCCGACCCCTCGGCCTGTAGCCCCGGGGTGTCTCAGAGCACCTTTTCTGTATCCTCCACCCAGTGTGGGGCACAGGTCGAGGCCAAGGCCAGGACAGGTGGAGCGCTGCGCTGATGGCGTAGTCGCTAATCTAATATGAAAATAAAAAAGGTAAGCTACGGCTGGCGTGCAACCTGTGGATGCGTATTCACCCGACAGTGCACCCCCCCGTTCTCCAACTTGGACCTGTGTGCACCCTGTCCACACACGACGAGTGCGTCGGTGTGGGTGGCTGGCTATCTCCGGCGGGTGGCTGGCTTAAGAGGGTGGTGGCGGGTTTTTAAAAATCGCAGTTTATACTGGCGATACCGCCGACTACAGTTTGAAAGTACTAGGTGTCTATAGAAACTTGCCTTCTGCGGGAGAGCTGTCGATCGCAGCTCGCCGAACCAGGTTGTCGCGCGTGAGTGACGTGAGGCGGGGGCCCATAACCTATTGAACCATGCAAACACAGTTAGTGTGGAAGATAACGTACGCAAACGTAGTTACAGTCACAGTCCCGCAAACGGAACAGTTAAGGCGACAACCAGCCTACAGGCGTGGTGTCGGGACAACAGAAGTGTTAGAGCTGTAGCCTAGCGACAGCTCTGTACCGAGTCAAACAGTTTATCGGTATGTCCGATCTAGACATGTACTAATCATATCTAGAATAGCTTACAGTAGCTATCTGCAACTAATACGTATGCGGTATTACTTACAACAGGGTCGCAGCCGGAGGAGCGCCACGGTCTGGCGGCAGCGGTCCTTAGGATCTCCCGCCGCCGGAAAAGCCCGGTACGGGGGGTTTTTGGAGAAATTCCCGTACCCACCATCTTTTGAGGACCGGCTACTCGATCACTGTGTTCTTCCAATCCCTTCCCTAGTCGGTACCCAGTTATCGATAGGCTGCCTCAGGCAGTGTGCCTAGGGTTATCGTAACGGCACACTGCTCGTAAAGGCGGCCCCCTAACAACGTAAACCACCGGGGGAGGGTACGGACGGCCAAAGCGCGATCAAATAGGTGGTGGAAACAGACGGAAAAAGGATAGGGGACAGGAGAAAATCTGGCTCGGGGGCAGGAGAGCTAGCCGGACACCGTCTGCAGCCTAGTTATTCTCTCTTCTCAGCCCCCGAAGGAGGAGAGAAGACTCGGCTAGGTGGCGAGCTGCGTCGGGAGGAGCGGCTAATACCTCGGGCGGGGTTGAGCACGGATCGAGGCGGGACCGACGACGACCTATGCGAGGGAGTTTTTTCACCTGCCTTTTCCCCCAAGCTCCGGCACGACCGGAGTCGCACAGGAGCCGAGGTCATGCAAGTTCGCCTCGACCAGCTCAAGCTGGACAGCCTTGCTGATCAGCGACCCCGCAGCGGCTGGAGCAGGCCGCGTATCGTGGAGACTAGCGACATTTTATTTTTCATGCTGTATCCAAAAAACAAATACGTATAGATCAGAAAATAATGAATACCTGGATACGGGTATGTTTTTTAAGGTATCGTTACTGCCATTGGAGAGGTTGGGATGAGTGGTTTACGGTCTACCTTACGCTAAGAAGTCGAAAAACGAGTTGAGCATAGTAAAAGTGGGGGGCGAGAGACTGCAGCCGGTTTTACTGGTATTGGAGTGCTTAATTTCAAATTTCAAATTGCCCACCCCATCACATATCACAACGCCATGTTGGCCAAAGGCGTCATTCCTTGAGTGTGGTGACCCCACATCTTGATGCAACACTGTCCTCACGTAGTCAGCAGCACCCTCCTCGTTGAGACTGCCTTTCTCGTTGCTTGCGTAGCGCCACGCCATATACTCGCCATCATTGTTCTTGATGTCTGACAAAAAATGCGGGGCCCACGCAGGATGATAGGTATTGCCAGAGGCAAATACAATGTAGGGCGGTAGCGCCTATCCTGTACCGAGGCGGCCACACACAACGGTGGCGCAAGAGCTCGACTTGGTAACGAAGCACTCCCCATCATCCTCTACCCCTGCGCGCAACCCACGGTCTTGCTTGCCCTTGCTAGTAGTGGTTGAGTCCAGGGCTACCTTTGCCTCGTCGAAAGAAGCAATTAGGTGCAGCTTGTAAATAAAAATAGGCTCGCTGCCCTCGATGTTCGGGTTGTAGTCATGGTTCACACGAGCAACGCCGGTCTTTACAAACACTTCAGCGCACACATCGAAGTAGGTTTCTAGGTTGCCTAGGGTTAGCCACTCGTGTCGCGTCATCTCAAGGGGGCGCTCAGCTCCAGTGAGGAAGTTATGTCTGCGTAAAAATCCACGGTACCATCCCTCCGATGCTTGGCCTTCATCAAAGTTTTGCTCATAGTCTGTCCCCTTTATCAGGTGTGTCGCCCATGCCATCACATCGTCAGAGAGAACGGGGAGCTTTGTGCTGCGGACGCGGCGCACAACGCTGGTGATACGCTCTTCAATCGCGAGTGGGATTAGAGTACCGCCAGTCTTTTGGGGAGTTGGACAGGTATGTTGGTCTTGATAGATGTTGAGATCAGTGCTCGGCACCATGAGTGACTAATAGCAATGTTGTAATCTTTTAATAGCGTTGTCTGAGCTTGAGTCGCCGCAGCACGCACAGATTGGTCGCATTCAAGTGCATTTTCTACCACCCGCCCGAGCACACTCTTGATTGCCTCCCTTCAATCCTTGTGGTTATCAGCGCCCTTTGTCTTTTTGTCCTTGTCCTCCGCCACCGTCACGCGGTCTTCCTTCCTCTTCCTGCCACATTTTCCTTTTCGGCCAACACCCCGACGGACAGCAGCGGTAGTAGAGATGGGGTTGGGCGGCGGACGTTGTTCAGCAGCCTCGTAGGTGGTGTGGCATGGGCTGTCGTGTGGTGCCAGAGTGTTTGCGTTCTCCTCGTCGCCTTTTTCTGGCCCGAGTATGTCGATGGCCTTCATCAAATTTGATAGGGCGGAAACGCGCCGCCAAATGCCGCTCTTGAGGGAGTTGTTGTAGTATGTCGGGACACTAACTACAGCCTCCTCAGTAGCACGCAAACCGGCCTCCAAGTAGCCTACGCCAGGCTTATTCTTCCAGATATGAGTACCACGATCGATTAGTTGTTGGCGATGGGTCTTGTTGAGCCCGGCAAACGGTAAAGTGTGAGTCGTACGTCGTGGTCGGGCGGGGTCGAACAGGTTGCGATCAGCATCGGAAGGGGCGGCGATGGGGTTGGCACGCCTAGACATGGCACCGATACTGATGTATCGCAGAGCGAGGGTGTACGTGGAGTTAGTTGTTACATTGTTGGTCGAGTTGCGGTACACGGACGAGTCGATATCGGGAGGACGAGAAGGTGTTGGTCGCGAAAAAGGGAGAAAAAAAAAAGCGCGCTCACCGGATCGGCCTGCGTGTGTCTACCCCGAGTGGCGGAGCGACGCGTGAAGGGTTGACAGAGCGCACCCATGCATGGCTCAATAGCACTAGGGGGTCGGGTTTTCACTCTTGGTGGGCCAAACGGCCGTTGTAGGTGGTCGGGGTCGCTTGTTGGGTGGTGTCGTCGGGTAGTGGGGTGGAACGTGACAGCCGGCGAATAATTTGAATTACAAAGACATTCGGGTGGTTCGATTTTCACTCACCCCCTCGTACCCACGGGTCGGCATGATGACCACCAAGCCGCCCGCCAACCCTCGGCCATGTTACAACCTTAATTGCTAAGGTGTTAGGCCTATGGTTGGCCCTAAGAGCAACCCCATACATACTGCCCTATCCCTGCCCAACGTGACGGCGGGTGGCTAGTTAGCCACGGGTGGATAGAAACTAAAATTAACAGGTACTTTACGTACATTTTGTATGATTGACAAGTGTGTGTGCGGCTGGGAAACGACACTTGTCACGAATGGGCGTATGTTCATCGGCTCGTCATTCGTCATCTAGCAAGCTATCGTACCGTCCGACAGCTAATCACGATTTCATGATTTGGATTCCCGCACACCTGGGTGTATTATAGTAATAATAATAATGCCTGCTCATGCTGCCAACGACGAAACATGCAATCTTTGATACTACAAAAGCATCAAGGCATGGATCAATAATTCAATATACGTTGATTCAACGTACGGATGATCATAGACTACGCCCACTCCCGTCACGAAGTCACCGCCTTTTTTTCGGCTCGTGGCATGTATTTAATATGAATAGCGACCACTATCCATGTATACACTTCAAATTTACGGACATCTTTTCGGGATCGCAAGGTTTTCCGCTTTGACTGCCACTACTTCCGTCGCACTGCTTGTCCATCACGTTGCGATGACTCGTCCAAGTTTCTCCATCACGATAATGTTATTTGGCGATTGACAGTGTTTCATGTTATTCAACCTTGATGCTACCCGGCGAAGCTGCTAGGTAAGTGCATCTATAAAGTTTTGTTTCGCCACACTCCCGTAACCCTGTATTTCAGCGGCGCATCGCGTTGTGTCCGATCGCCGGCCGTTGACATGATGAGGTACCCTGCTCCGTTATAGCGACTTTATCCAAGTGTTGTTTTGTCGGGGCAACTAACTCCTCCCCCGTTAGCTTGTAGTTGTCACTCTGCCCGCTTACCTGAATATGCAGTAAAATACGTGCATAAACGATCCGGTGGAGTGTGTTTTGCGCCCATCACCACTTCTTCTCGCCGCTGCAAGTTCTCGTCCATTAGAAGTGGTTGCTCTAGTTTGTTGCTCGCCCATCCCTACTCGTGCTTGTACGTATCAATTTATTTGGTACGATGTGTGTAAACACGTTGTTGTCATGCACATATACGCGTTGAAAAACCGGAAGGCAATAGCTAGTCGGGAAGCCGGGCAATATGAAGACCAATCTCGAAGCAAGTGTTTCAAAGGTATGGCCGCAACTTGTGTTCCCCCCGCCCCCCCTCCTTGTGAATTCAAGTATGTCCAGTCGTCGCGTTGAAATATTCCCACCTCATTATCCGACGTCCGCGCCGAAATGCAATGGCTGAGATGTTTTGTAGTTTGTTATTAGGTACAAATTACTAAGTTTCGACACGGATCTCCAACCGTAGCCTTGTAGCGAGCATGCTTCAACTCGTGAGGGTAGGTGACTCTCGTCAGACAGGTGCCACCAACTTTCAGACCCGCCAGTAATTTTCAACGGTGCACATCCATTACCCTCAGTAGGCAGTTGTCGGATTTATTTTAGAAATTGACTCCTTACATAATTATTTGTTTCACACTCATTGAAATGCGGTTTTTGTTTTGTGGGATCAAGACGATCGGGACGATTGTCCCCCCATCTTGGTGATAGTCTTTGTTGAGAATAGTCTTTGTGATGCTGTGGGTTATGGTATCAAGCAGTATTGTTGTTATGGTGAAGTGGTTATTTGCTGCCAAAAACTGTTTTCAATATTATGTTTGCTCCGTTTTCGGACAGTATTCTTTAATTGGGCGGTGCTTGAGCTTTTGCATGCCTCATTTTTTCTCAGGGTAAAACCTATGGGGTCTCTCCATGTTCATCTGCTTGGTGGTATCCACTACAATTTTTTAACAGGAATTCCTTATGTGGGCGCAATATTTTGTCGTTTTAACTAAATGAAAATGAGATGGTTGCTTATGTTTGTTGTGATGTTCCGCATGTCATTGAGTTGTTAGTTCGCAATTGTTCTTATCCGTCCATGTTGTGACCTTTGCTTGTTAATTTATTTATGTCTTGTCGCTAGGTGACACGAAGCGTGGAGACTCGTGAAGATCACGAGTGAAGTTGAAGGAGCTGAAGAAATTCTTCAGTCTTTAGAAGTTTAGAAGTAATTAGAAATTGCATTCGTCTTTTTGTTAGTTGAGAATGTCCTAGAAAGAGCATACGGATCGTTTAGTAGGCACACAAAAGATTGTTTAAACATAATATTCATTAAAAACGAAACAGTAATCGCACATTTGCCGAAAGATTTTAACGCTTGTCATTTCCCATTTATCTCCCGATGATAGGACTACACCCCGCAAACTACCTTTTTGCGTCATGCCAACCAGGGCATGAACCAATGCGAAAACTGCCAAAACCCCAATGCGAAATGCCTGAGCACGTTCGCATTGGGAAGAGTGGGGTGTGGGAATTGAGGGTTTGTCACTTTGTATGGGATAGATTGTATGTGATACGTACCAGCTAACTTTAGAAGATTGTAGTACTTTGTGGATCTGCCATATTTATTGTGTGCACGATTGATTACATTTATGGCAATGTTAATAATGTCGACATCGGACATGCTGATGTTGATGATGATAGTTGGCCCCGAAGGCAATAATGTCGATGCCGATAATCATCGCTGATAGCAACAATTAATGTAACCAAAATATGAGCCGGCAATATATTTGTCTTTGCACATCGTTGCCATCAATATATCCCATGGCAATGCGAGTCCCCATCGGTCATCGACTAGAACAAAAATCGGGATGGCAATTACCGGTATATTTGCATTATCACTGTCATTCCACATCGGAAAATTGAACTATCACTCCCATCAACATCGAGAAGCCGTACCATCACTACCATCAACATCGAGAAAATCCGGGTGATCCCTAGCCTTACACTATTCAGGACAACGCCTCCGACCATAATGACTCCTTCCTAGAAGACAAGCAAGGGCGACCACTAGACCTTGGCTACTTTGAGGGGGATAATGGAGTGTTGATGGCACTAACATTGTACTACCTAGTTCTTATCTACAAGGGAAGGCTAGGGATCATCCGTCGATATACATCGTTGATAGTATCATCACCCGTTGATGGTGACATCGATGTGCTATGTTGTGACATCGACATCGACATGATGACAAGAGTGTCAATGTCAATGGCATCAATTATCGAAACACTTGTAGGATATCAACTATCAAAGCCCGACGATGTGTTGACATATCGTCCAAAATATCGATGCATCGGCGATGGTTTGATGTGCCATAGATGTCAACATCCCAAAATGTCGACACCATCAACATCGACAATCCGAAATATCAATACCATCAACATCGACATTTCAAAATATCACTACCATCAACATCGACAAAATTCACTTGATCCCTAGCCTCAGTAAAAGGTAGCTAGTCCTTATCCTAGTACTTAGTTTTGTGCTAATAGCGGTACTCTATTTCCACGTTGGTGGCAGCCGGCCCGTCTTGCCGGTGCCTTTGCCGGCCGCCATCTCTCTTTTTCCACTTCTTTTGTCACCACAGCTGGCCCCCTACCGGGGCCGGCTCGACTACCCGTGTCACCATTCTAGTTCCATCTCCAACAAGGACGGGGGCCGGTTCGCTCATATGGCGCGGTTGACCGTGTTGATCGCTTGGCCATTCATTCGGCAGTTCGACACTTCCCGAGCATGGGTGCGGCGGACTCTCGCTCTTTACGGTATGAAGGTTATGCCCGCGTGAAGGAGTTTGTACGGCGGTCTACATATGTCCCCTTCATTCCGTCGATTTCTAGAGGATGTGCGTCGCGACTTCATGCAGCGAGTTCATGTGGTTTTTCATGGTACGCTGGGTTTATATCTCCGTGATGCCTTGCATGAGGCTGGTGGAGCTGCTGTTGTCTGCCTCTTTGCTCCGAGGGCTGAGGCGTATGTGCCTTCTGTCTTTTGTCTTTTGCCTTTTGTCTTTTCTTCTTCGCTGGTGGATTCCGCTACTTTCTTTGTAATTAAAATCGTACCTGAAAAAGCACCCTCCTAATCAATCGGAATGATGGCGGCCTGATATCGCGTTTGACGTCTTGCAGTAACGCATGATGTAGTGGCGTACTCGTGCGGCTGCTGGAGACTGCTCGCGGGCAGTGGCTGCCCCGGCAGAAGGAGTCCTCTACTATTGTACCCACCTGTCGTCACCCGAGTCTCGTGCTCCGTGACAGACTGTCAGCTAGGCTATGATAAGGAAGGGAAAGTGAGGCTTCAAAATGTTTCATTTAGCGAACCGGTTTCGGAGAGTAGATCCAGACAAGGAGGCGCAGGTGGTGCAGTACTTGCGCGGTGGGCCACAGCGCTCGGACACTTTCAAAACGTACATGCGGAGGCAGGGCCGTCACGATGACTCCTCGCTCGCGTTTCGAGTTTGGACGTCACTCACATACAGATGCAAAACGTGGACGTGTAGCCCTATCTTCAACAACACTATCACCGCTTTCATCGTCCTAGCTTCCGCTCTCGTGGGGATCCAGACGTACCCTTCCATGGAGTACGTGGACGGTCGCGATACCAACAGTGCTGCCAGCAAAGTGTGGAACGCTATGGACCAGGTGGTGCTGTACATCTTCACGGTAGAAGTAGTTTTGAAAGTGCTAGCGGAAGGTAACGCCCCTTGGCGATATTTCGTCACCTATCAAGACCCAAATGCGGAGAAACCGGTGGACCCCGACCAGCTTCCTAACATGTGGCAAGTTAGCCAAGCTTTCACGGAGTCAGTGTCGACAATGAAAAAAAAAAATAGGCGACGCAGCAAGTCGCAGCAACGGACTCCTTTCAGCATCGCCAACATTAAACTCGATTATTGGAATATTTTTGACTTTTCGGTCGTCGTGGTGTGCTATCTGCCGTTGGGGGGCAACATGGTAGCGGTCATCCGTCTTTTCCGCCTCCTCCGAGTGTTGAAGCTGGTGCGTGCGCTGCCGGAGCTGCAGGTGCTGGTGTTCGGCCTGCTGAGCTCGGTAACCTCGATATTCTACGTCTCCATGCTTCTCTTCCTGGTCTTCTACCTCTACGCCATTCTGTGCGTCACGATGCTCCGTGCCAACGACCCAGTGCACTGGGAGAATCTGGAGACGGCATTCATGACGTTATTCCGGATGGCCACTCTGGAGGACTGGACCGACGTGATGTACACCGCGATGCTGGGCTGCGACGTGTACAAAACCCCTTTTCGCCAGGAATGGTGCACCGACCCTCAGCCCATGGGCTGGATTGCTGGACCCATGTTTGTGTCGTTTGTCATGGTTGCTACGTTTGTGGTGCTGAACCTCTTCATCGGCGTCATCAATCAGAACATGGGTATTGCCAAGGAACAGCTGAAGGAGTTGAAGAAGGAAGACGGGAGTCGTGGCAGCGATGACGCTTTTGCGGAGGAGCGCAAAACCTTGCTTGACTTGGGCAAGCGAGTCAAAATGCTCCACAAGCGGGTGGCGCGGCTGCATCAGGGCATGGATATGGCGATTTATGACATGAAGGTTTTCATGAAAGCGGTGGAGCAGACTGGCAAGCGGTACGATGTGAATGAGGACTACACGATCACAAAGAGAGGTCGACGGTCAAGCAGGGTGGGGGAAAGAGGTGTGCGGTCTTTGCTCACGTTCAGGGGTGCCAAAGTCCAGCCTACCTATGTAGCCACTGTGTCTGAAAATGGAATAGAATCAAGTCACCCGTAATTCCTAGGTAGCAACACCATCTTTCGCGCTCACCTGTCCACCAGCTATACAGACTGGTGTGTCTAGAGCTCCCACATTCACGCCACACTATCCGCATCACATTCTTCACGCCGGTCATTGACGTTGAATTATTTACAGGCAAACCAGTTTAATCTTTTCCCTCAACCACAGACGTACCGCATACGCTGCCAATCTCGTGTTGTATACAACACACAAACCGCACAGCGTTGCGTGAGAAGCTATTCATAGATTTGTATTCAAATGACGGCGCTAGGGAGTACAATACTAACACCCTCCCCCCATTAAGCTTTCGTGGGGGGGCGAAGCTCACACGGTGCTCAGTGTTGGCGCACGCTCGATTCATAGCAAACAACCTCCACAATGTTTTCAATCGAAACTGTCACCATGAACGTGGCCCCTGTCGGTCGCGATGCACTGTCATTATGTAAATACATAAGTCAAATGTTGGCGTTACATCCGCCACGGGATATTTATCTCAACAGACTATTTCAGTTTTTGCCTTGTAAATTTGCATGATTTTTTTAACGAGACTTCCCCAATTTATTCAGCATTTTTCGAACGCATTTGCAATTGAACCACTGCCGTTAATTGGGTTTAGTGCTGAGCGCTGCCAATCCGCGGATAATGATGAAAGTATTTTACAACTCGTCCTTGGCGGAACTCAATTTACTGACAGCAATTTTCACCATGGCAATGATGTCGTCCAGGAACTCAACCTCGTCGTCGTCTTCCACACGTTGCAGCTCCTGCGCGAGACTTGTCTGTACTGACTTCAGGATTTCAGCTGCTCCCACAGAAACATAATATTACATGTCAGTCCTATGTCACAAGCCGCCGCATGACAGCATGGAAAGTACAGCAAGCTATTCATTGTAGAACAGACACCCCACTGGGCCTGCCAAAACAACCCTAAGCCCAAATTGAACGAGGTACCTGTGCCGTTCTCGTGGAAGGCAATCTGCGATGCTGGTGTCGAGGCAAGGACATCCAGTGCATACAGAGTCTTCTCCAACATGTCTAGATTTGAGTGCGTGCTCATCAGCAGCGCATTGACGGAGCCAACGACGTCAGCCTCCTGCACAAAGAAATCAGTTCAGTTCCACGCCAACGCGAAGCTGCCCGGACTCAGGAATGCAAACTGAAGACGGCGCTGCTCGGTTACCAGCGCACAAAGGTACGGTACATTACTGACAAGAAGGGTGGTGTGGGCTTCAGCACTGGACATGTCACGAGTGGGTTGGCTAGTGGGCGAGTAACTTCGCCGGTTGCCTGCCTTATCATACGCACCTGCAGAATTTGTTGAAGAAACGACTGATTTTCAACCACAAGGTCGGCTAGGAGCTGAATCGAGCGCGACGCCAGCTTAAGTTTCCCTGAAGACGCGGTGCGTCCCAGGAGCTTCACAACTGATGCAACCCCTCCTGTGCAGCACAAACCCTCAGACCCTGTGCTATGGAGGTAAGCGAGGAAGCCGCATGAATGGGCCTCCTAATCGATAGCGTCCAGTTCTCACCATTACTTCTGAACAGATCTTGCGCACTGTGCATATTGCGCACAATGGCTGCCATCGCATAGAGCGCCCTCCCTGCCTCATTATCATCGTCACTCCCTAGCATTGCAATTAGAGCGCCCAACACTTGTGGCTGCTCCTTCAGTAGCTCACCTGTTGTATGCAGCATGCTTATTTTGAAGTTGGGTCCAGCGTCGGAATGGCAGCGGAACATCGCAACGCGTCTGCTCTAACGTAATATATGTAACATTCGACATCATGAGGGTGGACTGGATAGACGCCAATGGAGGGACTCTGTACCCTGAAAAGTGGGATTGTTGGTAGCAGCAACGCCCAGAACGCCAGCGGCTGCGACTCTGAGATGTCGGACGTCTGAAAGGAGCGTCACAACTGGCGCTATGCCGCCCAGACCGCCAAGATCTGCGTTGCATTTCAAGCCTCGTTCAGCGGCCTGACGAGGACTAGGTGCGACCAAAATTCAAAAAGTTGATTGCCATGCTAAGCGCATGCACGCACCATTCGCATTGTCGATCGGCTCGCACAGCAACTGAAGCGCCTATAGCAGTCGGGACAAAGAAGTGAACGCCAATAGTCAGTGCCGTTTTCAATTGTCACAAGAAAACGCTACCAAGGCAGCACTACTACGCCGTGTCGCTGCCCACCTGCAGAGCGTTCTCCGCTATGCCGACAGCAGCGCGAAAAGCAGCCTCCCCATCCTGAAATGAAACCGCTGCGACCGACTGGGTCACTTCCAATTTTGCTTCCCCCCAATCAGAAGAAAGGTACGAGTTGAGTATCGCGACCGCTTCCTGCGCGGGTGACAAGTAGCTCAGCCATAAGATTTCCGAGGGTCACGGACATGGAGGATGACGATTGGATGATGAGGGCAAGAGTCGCTCAGACGCAAGAAGCACCTCGATCAATTCTGTCTCCGTCGGTTCTTCCGCAAACGCCTCGATTGCCTGAATAAAGGGTAGTGAGTGCTCTTAGTATGAGTTGCTTCTCATCACGTTCATAAGGCATAACGGCAAAGTTGACTCGGAGTCGGTTTATTCGCCCACCTCCCTAACTTTGGCTCGACGCTTGGCCAGCTCACGCAGCTCTTCGACACTTTTTTTGGTGCCCTCTTTGCCAGATGCTGCCAGCGCCTGCTGCTGAAGAACACCAGGATCGCTGTTCGCTGTGATGCGCCAACGGCATGCGACAAAACAAGTCTCAGCGCAGCACACCAACAGGAGGTACGACTGTCATTCTGAAAGCCATTGGTGCCGGTATTCACAGTATCGACTCACATATTGCCCAGTGAAGCAGGCTCTCAAGCTCCGGCTCTCCTTGAATTTCGGCGCTGCCTTCGTTACCTGTGACACTCTGGACGCCGACAGCCAGTTCCGTCCGATTGGGAACGCTATCCAAGCAGCACACGGGCAAGAGCACCGCCACAATGCACAGACACGTCGCCCAACGCCCAGAATAACGCAGCCGATCATTCATCGTGCTACCGATAACGGATCCTAAAAAATCGAAGTCAGTGTCCAATGAGCGGCAGTGAACAGACGTGTTGAGGTGTAGATCTGCTGCTACTTCCCGCTGGTAAACGATCTGCAGCCAGATTATTCCTTTTTATATCATATATATATGTCGCTTTTGCGGTTTGTTGATTGTCGACTACCCGTACAGGTAGAAAAAATAGGGCCCGCACGCGGCACGAGCAGGTATCGCTACCTGTACTGTGTACTGTCCGTGGACAGCGTGTCTAATAATAATGCTGACGATATGGTGACTATTTGGTCGGCAGTACAGATAATAACACAAAATTCTTACAAGAAAAAGCAGTGGAGGCCACCAAGCAAAAAAAAGAAGATGAAAGGAGGAAAAAACCCAAGCCCGAGGAACAGGAAGGATAATGGTACTTGTGTCTAGGTACAGGTACGGGTACCCGGTACAAATACCTAAACTAATCCTCGTAATCGCGCGCCGACCAAATAAAGACGACGCAATTTTTTTGAAAACAAATATGCAATTTCCAAGCAGCAGCAGAATCCCATATAATCCGATCAACCAAAAATGGCTTGAATGGCTATTATATATAAATAACCTCTTACAAGAAAAAGCAGTGAAGGCCACCAGCGAAAAGAAGAAAAGAGGAAAAAACCTAAGCCCGAGGAACAGGACGAAGGCATGCCACAGCGTCGGCACTGCCCTCCTGAAAAGCGTCGCGGAGATAGGAACCCAGAGTGCCATGAAGAGCAGCAGAAAGACGTTGCATGGATTATCGCCGCACATCCCTCAAAAAACGCCGAAAAGGAACATAAGTAGATCGACGAACAAAATGTTGCATACGGTCATAAATGTCATAGCATAAGGAGCGAGAGTCAGCGGCACCCATGCCATGGAAGCGACGAACAGCCACCAAAATAGCCAAGCGATCAACCAACTCAGTCGCCATCGGCGTCAACCGGCCCCCATCCTCCATGGCGAAGGGGTAGTAGTCGTGGATCGATTGAACAGAAGGCATGCCAAGCAAAGCAGAAGTGTTGAGGTCCGCATCAAGTTTGCCATGCTGAGCTATCAACGCAAGGCTACCAAGGAGTGGGAGACGAGCACCTATACGATGAACATTTGTGTTCGTGCGAGCACTTGTAACTGTCACATCAACAACAAGATGAAGGTGCGGAGCCATAAAGTTTAACCAAACCACATCCCTGGGGCGATCTCAAGAAGCTCCCGACCGAATACAGCGGACCTCCAACCACAAGTCCCGGCCTTTAGTAGCCCCCGATTCAAGCATGAGCTCTTCAAGCACATGGACAATACGGTTGTGGAGTTGAATGATATACCAAGAGCACGGGCACCGGGGGATGTGGTCCATGAGCATAGCGGTTGTTGAGCGCTCACCCGACATAAAGATGCCCTATACCGTCAACGAAGATCCATACCCGCGAGACTCTGAAGTAGCCTCATTGTACCGAGGGCACTTTCGAACATGAGAGACTCGCTCCGCAGTCAAGCCAAGCACCCGATGGGCTGCCATCGTATAGCAATCGGATTGCACCTTGAAACCGGACTCATGTGAAGCGAAAAAGAGAGCCAAAGCCCCGCGACCCGTTCCCGAAATCACCCTCATTTAGTCCGGTGGGGAAGGTCAGCAAAACGCCAAGAGATCAAGGTAGGCCCGGGCGCAAAGAATGCGCGAAATTCCCCGTCGAATGTGGCCCCCATAATCCCCCAAGCGAGTGAGAGCATCGGGAGTCGGAAGTTGTAGGCAAGTCAGTTGGGTAGCGGGTGCCACCGCATTGTTGACCGGCGATACCACCAACTCGACATCGGGCCCGGCATAATCGGAAAGGTTTTGGTTCAGTGTGTTAGTCAGCACCACGAGATTCGATTCCGAAAACCCGCCGATTGCTAATATCAAATAAAAGACATCGAAATCCACTACCACCAAAGAAGCCACCGTCCGAGATGAAGGATGAGATGTCAACTAGCAAAGAAGCCTTTTACTATCCAGCGAAGAAGCGCAAGGCTGATTCTCGATTACTTACGGTATGGTATCGGTACTCAGGTAGTCGCGCCATACCCCAAGCCTCGTATCGAAGATCGATGACTTATAGCCCCCCTATGCTTGCGCGAAGGGATACGAGGCTATACCTCCGGATCTAGGTTGTATATTGTGCATTTTAGACCTTTAGGGGAGGGTGGGGGGTTTGGGTCTTAGGAGAAGGTGGTGGATTTGGGTTTTGAGTCACCCCCCGCGGGGGTTACTAGAGGTTATTGGATCCTCGGGCCACGGCGGATAAGGCGGACATACAAGCCCTACGGGGGGGGGGGGACGAGCACAGTCCAGTAATAGTACATTAAAGGACATTGTACAAGTACTCGTTAATATTTCCAATTCGTGCTTTTCCATCGGAAGGGTGCACAACGTGGGTACGTCGCTAGTGCAATTTAGCAAGGGTTCTTATACGTTCTGTACTACCAATATCTCCCGGACAAGTACGCACAATTAATCTAACTAGCCGGACGACACGCCAAGTGAGGTTTCCAATGCAGAATGTGATTCCCCAATCTGGACGAGACGCGTCGCTGTTTGTTGATGGCACTTTGAAAGCTCTAGCACGTGACACGTAAGCCAAGCGAGAGCAGGTGCAAGCTAACGAGGCAAAGACTATATAAGTCTAGTGCAAAAGAGGGAGGTGACAAAAAAAAGGGCCCGCACGCACGAGGAATCGCTGCATGTACTGTGTACTGTCCGTGGACAGCGTGTCTAATGTTGATGGTGACTATTGTCGGCAGTACGGATAGATGTATGTATATGGTACAAATAGTCATACTCCTAATCCCGCGACCAAATAAAAACGACGGCTAAACATATCATCTTTGGCGGATACTTGTAACTTGGTTACAAGAAGAACAAGATGAGCACGGACAAGAAAAACGGGAGGGGAAACAAACGGGCAAGAGTGACAAGAGGATAATGGAATCCAAAGCACGGCAAAAGAAAGCACAGCATTGTGCACAAACATAGCAAAAATATTCAAGGAAACTCCTATGCTACGCCGAGAATGCAACACGTGGAGGCAACAAGCGGCGCCTCACGCGCCGCTCGAGGAAGCACGGGGACGCTTGCGGCTCATGGCGCGGGTGAAGAGCGCCGTGGCAGGAGAAGGCATCCTAGCCGAGCTAGAAACGGCCTCCACGTAGTCTACGGCGGCGGACAAACCGCGCAAGACGTTGTCCGCGTGAGCAACATGGACGGCGGGAGAGACCTTTCGACGCTAGAGGCCAACAACTTGCCCACATGCATCCCTTTAGAGGCGGCTGTCTGCTTGGCTAGCTCCGTAAAGAAAGCCGTGGCGTGGCCCCCGAGAGTTCCGAATTCTGTGATTGCACAGGGAATGAAACGGATGTCGGGGCGACTACTCACCCCCTCCGAGTACGTCTCGAACTTGGTCTTCTCAGCATGGCGGAGGGGGACTGTTGGAGACGGGGGGCTAGAAATGCCGATCAAACCGGAAACCACGGCATCAAGGGCAAGTTTTGAGCCTCGGATGCCGTGATAGTGCAAAACACCCACATCCGCGGGGAGGCCGTCGTTGCCGTTGAGGAGTTGAAATAACATCGTGGGATTTTCAGAACCTCGACGCCAACCCCGAGTGCGCCACGAACCTCGGAGATGATTTCCGCAAGGGCCGTCACTAACCAAGAGTGAGCGGTGTGGACCGAAGCATCTCCCCCGCATGGAGCCAAATGGTCGCCAAAAGCAATGGCCCACGCATCGTCCGACATATCCACACCCGCCGACGCGAACGCACCCCGCATAGCTTGAACCGAGAGATGGCAAGAAGCACATGCAATGGGGGAGCGTAGAATAGAGAGGATGCGGGATGAGGGTAGGCCAAAGATGCGACAGCCCGCGTCGCGGAAAATTGCGTTGTAGCGCTTAGGGAACTTGTCACGAAGCTCGCGACCCGAAGTAGGCGGGTCCGAAGCCCAAAACGCAAGGGCGCAGTGGCCGAGACGAGATACAAAACGCCTATATTCCGGCCGAGCGCGGTTGGAAAACGTGGGAGCGAGCTTCGCGAAGCGAAGCAAGTTGACGCGCTCACTGATGTCGGCTTGTAGCTTTTGAAAGATGTCCGTGGCAAACGCAGAAAGGGGTACAAGCGAGGGTAGGCCCTCAAGGGACCGAGCAATCTGCTCATTGCTTGATCGGGCTTCGGCTACGCAGCCTGCGCAAGCCAACGTTGGACGTGGCATAGGAAGCATCGCTAGGGCTGTGGTTATCAAGGGTTCAGACTCGGCGAGAGCGTGAGAATCGCACGCGGCATCTAAGCGCGCCCACGACGAAGCGAGTTCTATCGACCACGTGAGTTCTAACGACCTCATGGGAATCAGGAGGCGAAACAGGCGGGGGAGAGTCGGCAGAGCGAGTTTTCGGCCCCATCGCGACAGAGGAAAAGCATGGAGAAACTCAAAAAACATACAGCGGTAAAAACCGCTAGCCGGACTTGCCTAACTAGCACGTGTAACAGCTAACAGCTTGACAACCTACCGGGGCAGCTAAGCTTTTGTGATTGGCGGAGCGGAAAAAAAAAACTCGTCGGTACGCGCTAGGCATAAGAGTGACCTACCTCTCAAGCCATATATCCAGCGGCGAGGTGCCCTGAGATAGGAGCCCCACACTAACAATCGAGCGAATAAGGTGAAAGTGCGGCTAAGAAAAAACCCCGAAAGCATCTTAGCAGCGCAGTGGATAAAACATGCCATATAGTCATGGTCCGGTGCGGGGTCAGCATTGAGCCTCCGCATCACCCTCATAAATTTAATATCAAGCATCAACTGCAATGGGGCAAACTTTGATGCATTACCTGTTTTATTGTTCTCTTGATAATTCGTGGACGCATTGATTAAGTAGGACTGTCATTCGTGAATGCATCGATTAAATGGGTAACTAATTCGTGGACGCATCGATTAAATGAGGCACTAATTCGTGGACGCACTGATTATTTAGGGCACTGATTCATGGCTGCATTGATTAAGTAGGGGACTAAATCACGGATGCATTGATGCATGTAATGCGGGGCGAACGCATTGATGCATCAACATATGTTTCCTCACATATACAAATGTAACGAAATGATGACCCGGATTATTACCGGATGGTAGCCGTGTCTATCGTTTAGCAAGATTGCATTGCTAGTGACTTCTAGAGTAATGTTACTTTAGATATTTCAAAGGGGATGCATCGATGCGACCGATGTCCCGGTGTTGTGTAGGTTATTCGTTGCACATCGATTATATTATTCATTACTAATTCATGGATGCATTGCTTAATTAGAGTACTAAGTCATGGATGCATCGATTAATGTGGACACTAATTCATGGATGCATTGATTTAACATGGCACTGATTCCGTGGACGCATTGACTAATTAGGGCACTAATTCATGGATGCATTGATCATATAGGGCACTAGTTCATGGACGCATTGATGCGGATGATGCGGCAAATTCATCATCCCATGAATACATGAATGTTTGATGCGGAGGCTTATCCTCCCCGCAGACGTTGCATTACTTTTAGGGATGAATGTGCCAATCCACATGCCGAGCTATCCCGTCTTCGGTAAGCAACTCTAAGCGCCGCATTTGCCCCACTCCCACGAGCTTAGACTCGGGTGATAATAGGTCTATATAATGTAGAGCACCGACCACACATCTTACGATGCGTGGAAAATGAGTTTGTGAGCGCTACTTTATCTTGATCCTCTATTGAGTTTCATCGTTATGTTATTGTCACGGAGTCGGAGAAGGGACATAATTGTGACACTTTTGTCAATATCTCGCCCCCCAAAAGTAATGCCTATGAACGTTTATGTGTGGTGTTTTTCGTTCCATATTCTAACACATGAATGTGTACACCCACGTGCTTTCAGAAGCACCTATGTTTAATATTTGCCTTGATGACACCGAATTCATATAATATTGGGTAATCTTAATTACATGTAGCTCTCCAATCTTCATTCTTAGCTGTCTCTACAAATATTGTATGCACACGACCTTTGGCTTCGCCAATCTTGCTAGACCCTTTGTTAGTACACTCTAAGCCTACCAACAAGTGAGTTGTCGTATCAAGTCCCGCCTGATTGCATGGTGTAGTGCATAGAAAACTTCCGTTTTTTAATTTCGTTTGATGGGCGCGTTTTTCAATGGTCATGTAATTACAAGAAGCACAACATGAACATGGACATGAAAAAAGGAAGTGGAACCAAAAGGGCAAGAGGGACAATAGGAGCACGGAACCCAAATCACGGCAAAGGAAGCACTACATTGTGCTCAAACCTACTAAAGTAAACTAAGGAAACTCCTTGGCAACGTTGGAAATGCAACACGTGGAAGCGACAAGCGGCGCCTCACGCGCCGCTCAAGGAAGCACGGGGACGCTTGCGGCCCATGGCGTGGGTGGAGAGCGCCGTGACAGGAGAAGGCATCCCAGTCAACGAAGCAGTAGCCTTCACACCGTTTGCGGCGGGGGACAACCCGCGCAAGACGTTGTTCGCGTGAGCGACATGGACAACGAGAGAAACCTTTCGGCGCTAAGAGACCATCAACTTACCCACATGCATTCCTTTACATGCGGCTGCATGCTTGGCAAGCTCCATAAAAAAATGCCGTGGCGTTGCCGCCGAGAGTACCAAATTTCGTGACCGCAAAGGGAACGAAGCGGATGTCGGGGCACGTTTTCCACGGATTTTTGTAATAAATTATGATTTAGAACAATTGTAAATACGCGTCGGCGCTCCGAATGATGTCATGATGTGAGGAGGGCAATGCTAATACTGTGGCATGCCTTTTTGTTCGTTGGGCTTACCGGCTTAGGCATGTGGGTTTGTTTCCTCCTTGTTCCTTTTTGCTTGGTGTTTTTCACTGCCTTTCTTGTAACAACTTACTCGAATGTCATGATATCGCTATGGGTATATAGAAATGATGTATGGGTTCCTATCTCCGCGACGCTTTGCAGGAGGGCAGTGCTGATGTTGTGGCATGCCTTCTTGTTCCTCGGCCTTAGTGGTTTCCCCCTCTTTTCTTCTTTTTGCTTGGTGGCCTAAGGAAAATCCTAGGCCACGCCGAGAATGCAACACGTGGAGGCGACAAGCGGAAGCACGAGGATGTGCTCGAGGAAGCACGGGGACGCTTGATGGCCTCCACTGCTTTTTTATATTCTTATTATAAGAATTTGTTTTATATATAAATAATGTATGCCAACTGTGTATGGTAACCGTACAGCACAAGCATGTACCCGTATACTTACAATCAGAAGAGCAGGATGGTACGGGTACTTGCAAGATAAACGGCGCAATACGTGTACTGCTGCATTCGCGAGAATAGAGATGTACAGGTAGATACGAGAGTACTCTACTGTACTTATTAGTTAGTAGGCCTAAGAGCTTACAGGTAAGAATAGTTTGGGGGGTATTAATTAATAGTAAAATACTATGAATTAAAGTAACAAGTAATTTACCGGTAAATTATTCCGCGGAGGGCCCCGGGCGCGCGCCGGGCAGCGGCGGAACCGGCGCATCTGCTACGATGGGTGACGTTAATTGACGTCTACCAGTACGGATAGTTATCCCGAAGGCCCGCAGCCACGATAATATAGAACAGCGCCGCGTCGCGAGCAGTCGCTCTCAATCCCCGGATTCCTCGCCTATTCCCCTCCGATCGTAAACGCCATGCCATCAAGCACCAAGCGAGGGCGGAAGCCCAACAGCCTCGAGGCTGATGGGCACATCGCCAAGGCAACCAAGGAGGAGCGGCACGTCGAGAAGGGCGATGGGGGGCAAGCCAACGTGACAGTGGTGACAATAAAGGGCTAGAAGTGCGGCTATGGCAATTGCCCCTACACTCGGTTTTTCAAAGATGCTGTCAACAACCCTACGAAGTTTGTCGAGCACCTCCTGTGCAACTGCAAGGAAATCCCAAAGGTAGTTGCCTTTAATTCTGCATATCACTCAACTATAAGTTGGACGAAACGTTATTAGGCACGCCTTTTTAAGCTACGAGATCTTGCTGTTGCGCAGGACAAGAGGGGTGCTCTCGCAGCCCAGCACCCTGGCCAAGTGGCGAAAGCTGCGCGCAAGGGTGGCGTCAACTCTGTCGTCGTTCAGCAACCTGTCGTCGCCGACATTATTCATCAGCAACACTATAGTGGCACACGTGGCAGCGGCACAGCTAGTGCGCAAACCGTGCACCATGCTCATGCTTCCAACAGCCCACCGCAGGAGCGGTCGTCACGCCCAAGCACCCTGACTTTTATGGACAACTGCACCAAGGGTCAAGCTGAGCTGATCAACGCTGCTATCTGCCTTTTCATTGTTGGCTGTGGACTGTCGTTTAACTTGGCTGAAAACCCGTTCTTCATACAACTTCTTATGTCAATGCGCACTGCATTTGTGCGCTTTTTGCATACGCGTTGCTGGTTCTCTAGGACCGGCCTGAGCGATCTTTATGACAATGTGAAAGCCCGCATTCAAGTGGGCTTCAACAAAAACGCCGTGACCAAGTTTGACACCCTTGCTAGAGATGGCTTCAAAACAAAGGCGGGTGCGAAGGTTGTCAACTTCACGCAGCAACGTGGGAATCAAGTCGCCTTCTTGACCTCGGTAGCTGTGGGCGAGGAGCGTGAGGACGCCAACTTCTATGTTGAGCACTTCAAGTCGCAACTCACCCGTGATGGCATTGTGCCAGGCACCAAGGAGTCCACATGGTCGGCAGTGGTGGCTGACAACGTGGGTTACATGAGGAATGCCATGCACAGCCTAGAGATTGCATTCCCCCTTATGCTATGCTATGGTTGTGTCGCGCACTTGCTGGATCCGCTCTGCGAAGACTACGCCAAGCTGTTGGACCAAGTCATTGACGATGCCATTTTCATTGTGGTTTTTGCCACATCTCACGAGCGCCTGCGCCAAATGTTCCTCCGCTTCAAGGGCCCCACTGGCATTGGCCTTCGCACCCTGCCGGACACTCGCTTTTCCTACGCAGCTCTAATGCTCCGCAGTGTCCTCGATAACTGCATGAGCCTCCGGGAGTTGCTTGAGAGGAAGCACGAGGCAGAGTACAAGGAGGCTACCAGCAACAAGGATGGCACGCGTGTCGCCCATATCCCGCGCTTCCGCGAGCTCATTGGAAACATGCGCTTCTGGGACTAACTTCAGGCGGCACATGCTCTGTTGTCACCCCTAGAGAACTCAATTCGCTTCATCGAGGGCGACAACACCCGCATGTCGTTTGTGTGCGAGCTGTTCACCGGCCTCATGAAGGACTTGCATTAGTGGGGCTGCTCCGCTATGGATCCTTACAGTTTGAAGAACTTAAAACAGTCAGCGAACACTACATTCCTTAGGCGTTGGAAGGGAGAGGACCGGCTGGTTGCCCTTTTCCATCCCATCCATGAGGTTGCTTTTCTTCTTGACCCCTTCATGGTTGAGGCCGGGCAAACATTGAATGCTTCAACCCGGCACCACGTGCGTACTATCCTTGGGAAGTACTGCTCATCTCCTGCGGAGATGGATGCTACAATGCTGGAGTTCAACGAGTACATCGTTGGTGTTGGTATCTTCAATGAGGCTCGCCAGGAGGCTATGGCTGAGGCCAAGGAGCGTTATGCTCGCGTGTTGTCTGCCTGGCGGGCTGAGCACCAAGGGCGTGACCCCTCCCACACTCAAATGGCAATCATGAGGTGCCATTCAAGTTGTTGTATTGCTATGTAAACTTACGTCTGCTTGAAAATTATGATAAGGATGTGCTTGACATGGTAGAGGATGCGCTAGTTGATGCCATGGAGACTGTAGATAGGGAGGCGGAGCAGGGTGCCCAGCCGGCAGCCCCAGCCGCCACCGTCCCCCAAGCTGATGTTGATGGAGTTATCGCTCTAGAGTGATGTAGGAGTGCAGTAGGGTGCAATGTAACTATTCCCCGTGGCCCTATTTGTGTTCTGCAAGTTTGATGATGCATTTTACACACTCCAACAATTTATTACACCGCATGTGTGCTTAACACATGGGTAATTTCAAATATAAGGGGTATTAATTAATGGTAAAATACTATTAATTTATAAAAAGTAAGTTTTAGTAAATTACTCGTCTCAGCTATATTAGAGACAAGATTTACGAGCAGCCGTACTCTAAGGCGGGTACTAGTATATACCTTTTTCCCTGACCATGCTCATCATGTTGTTCTTATTCTTGTAATCCAGAGCCAGCCGGTGGTCTGGCTGCGATATAGTACACGGGTACTTGTTCTTGCATAAGACCACGTTTTATGGGACAAACTGGATGAGTCCAGAGTCCAGACTGGCGCGTTGACAAATACATACGATGATGTTGTACATACTTCTGAAGCCGGTGATGGTTATTTATTGTATTTCCCGCCCTTGCTAGGTACATACACCGATCTAGTCGGACATACAGGAGTACGGGCTGGTTGCCTTTCGCGGATGGTGGCTAAGTTCATCTAAGAGGTTGCCTGGACAAAAACAAATGCGTTTCAACTGCTCGGGTTCGAGCTCCCGCTGACCTGCCGCCAGCGTCGGCATATGCATGCAGTTAGTCTGGTTATAGAATGTCCTCAAGTTGCGGCTGTCATGTAGTTATGGTTGCTTTACAGTGAAGCACAGAGACACGTAAGGCGACGGAAGTCCAGAACGGTTTGCCTTCAGTCATGGCTGCCTCGAGGCGGAACAGCGCCGGCTTGATACGCCACGCTCTGGCACTTCTCGTTATCCTATTACTTCCCGCGCCACGTGCCACTGCCTCTGAGGGAGACAGCACCAACTCAAGCTTACAGTTGTCTTGGCCACAGCTGAATGCCACCCTGTTGGGGATCCCGCCAGCCTTTATTCCACCCGTGACGTGGGTCGCGGCGGTCGACCCTTGCTCGAGCTGGGAGGGCGTAGTATGTAACCAGTACGGAGAGGTGACAGAGGTGTCGCTCTCCGAGAAAGGGCTCAAGGGACGGCTGCCTGTCGGTTGGAGTGAGCTCAGCGCTCTAGAAATATTGTGCGTGCTGCTCGCTTTTGCCCCCACGTATTGGAAGTGTCTATCCCTGTCTTTCTCTGCAGACGAAGAGGCAGCTGCCGTACCTTTTTGTACCCCCCAAGAAGTACCGCCGGTGCTGTATATTTGTTCCCGACTGCCGCGAAGCCGTGTCGGTGCAGCATTGACTGATATAACACATATGCTAGCTTGAGATACCGGCAGATAGGCAACTTATGCCGGCTCAGCCTTCTGGAATGTGGTGCCTGCGCGTCTTCGCGCCATTCCCCCCGTCCGGCTGGCTGTATGGTGATTTTATTGTACGCGACTTGTCGGTACAGGGATCTGGAGAAGAACAGCCTGGAAGGGGGGCTACCTGCGGAGTGGAGCGTACTGTCCTCTCTCAAGGAGCTAAACGTGCGTTTCAATAAGCTTACGGGCACGATTCCAGGACAGTGGAGTGCTCTGCAGGCAATAGAGGCACTGTGAGTCCACGGCACTCCTTGTGTTTGTTAATTTCTCTGAATTACTGCTCTTATTCATCCTTTCTTCTACTGTTTGGGTAGTTATATATCATCAGTTTTTTGCTAGGGGGGCGGGGTAAAGGGGGTGTGACAGTGCTTTTGGCGAAACACGCGAGGCAGATGGAGGATGGCAGGATGTAGCAGCTGTGGACTCGGGGACCCGTCCATGGGCTGATGACATTAACCACTGCCATTTGAGTTCCTGTGTGGTGGCTCATCTTCATCCTGTGTTGACGCAGACTATTGGGCGGGAACAAGCTGACCGGGAGCCTGCCTCTGGACTGGCGAAGCTTCACTGCTGTCCGTGGACTGTGAGTAATTTTGCTGTAGCGCTCTCCCATAACAATCATGCTGGCAATGTTGCACCCTGGATTATCCATTCATTTGATGATCCACGGTCGTGTTGACGTTTTGCATGACCGTGTCAATGCAGGGCGCTCGGTCACCAGAAACTCACCGGGAATCTTCCAGCCGAGTGGAGCTTAATGACAACCCTAGAGTTTCTGGACCTTTCACATGCGAAGTTTCAGGGGACACTCCCACAAGAATGGAGCTCCTTTCGGTCCCTTAACTTTATGTAGGATTTGCTACGCGCTTCCCCTGCTTGCCATCCCTCTCCCTCTCTCAGAGCATAAACATGAACCGCAGCTGGTCACCAAACTAAACTTTGTTGTGCCGTCCCTTAGGGCTGTCTACTCTACCAAGGCTACCGGTACACTGCCAGCGCAGTGGAGTGCGCTCACCAATTTAGAGTACCTCGACCTGGGAAGTGATGTGGCGGAGTTTGACGCCCCACACTCGTTCAGTGGGCCATTACCGCCGCAGTGGTCGACTTTAAACAAGTTAAATGTGTTGTACGTGCTTTACTTGCCGCCCTGCCCTCACTCTTCCCCATGGTTGTCACCATCGAGTGCATATTAACATATAGTTTTGTACCGATTCGTTACTGTGATCTCTGAAGAGTGTGTGTGTGTGTGTGTGTGTGTGTGTGTGTGTGTGTGTGTGTTTGTGTGTGATAGGATTTTGGCATGGAACCGTGGCCTCACTGGCACGCTTCCGGCGCAGTGGTCCACATTTTCGAAAATGGGCGAGCTGTGAGCGCCATTATTATTGCAGAACCCCATCATTCGTGTTTATCAGGCTGTGTTAGGTGCTGTCGCTTCCGCTTGTGTTAAAGATTGGGCGTTGATGGAGATGGGCGTGTGTACCACGCAGCGACCTCTCTCTCAACCGCTTTGTGGGACCCATTCCTGAGTCGTGGAGCGTCTTTCAGGAGCTGTACTACATGTGCGTTACTAACCCGATGTGCATAAAGTACCTCACATCCCCTTCTGCGCCACCCCCCTCAAGATGTTTCTGTTCTGTGCACGTCTGACACTGAGCACCTTCCTTTGCCTCTTCGTCTCCAGGAATCTGGCTGTGAATTCGCTGTCGGGTTGCCTGCCCTATCAGTGGTCTACACTTACTGCAGGGGAGAATCTGTGAGTGTTGCTATAAAGACTTTTCGCATTGGCCCTTATCATCGTGTTTTGCTTTTGGTTATGGTGATACTTCTGTAGACTTAATACTTTTGCTCTACTCAGCCTGGTTGTGCGCTTCGTGTAGGTACTTTCACTCGAACAAGATATCCTGCTCCCTCCCCCTCCAGTGGTCCACGCTGTCGGACAACTTGGTCGAACTGTGCGTGCGACCCAATATTCCAGTCGTAGTTACCTGGCATGCTGCCTGTGCACATTTTACATGGGCTTAATGGCGGGTGTGTGGTGTGAGCAGGAGTGCTGATCAGAACTTGCTGACTGGGAAGCTGCCGTATGAATGGAGCACGCTCACGTCGATTCGCCAACTGTGAGTGCTATTCACTTCTGAGCCTGCTGGGGATTTTTGTGCGTTGAGAATGCTCGCAATGACTTTTACCAACGCTTGGTCTAATTATGCGCGTGCTCTAGGTCGATCACCAAAAACCGTATCACCGGCACTCTCCCGCCCTCTTGGAGCAACCTGCAGTCTGTTGTTCGTCTGAGCTTGATTCAAAACAACCTACATGGAACTCTGCCCCCTTCCTGGTCGATCCTTGACTCGGCCACACACCTGTGCGCCCCCCCGGCCCTCTTCCCCGAAGCACACACGCATATACACACTCACACACGCACGGGCCGACGCACGCACGTACCCCCCCTCCCCCCCAAACACACACGTGCCGACTCACGCGCGAACCCTCCCCCCCTACACACACACACACACACACACACACACACACACACACACACACACACACACACACACACACACAAAGTCAGTCAGTCAGTCAGTCAGTCAGTCAGTCAGACACGCACGCGCCGACACGCGCATACACGCAATACACATTTACAAACACACATCCCCCCCCCCCCCCCCCCCCCCCCGGTTTGTGCACCATGTATTCAGCTGATCTTCTTCTTTGTGTGCATCGCAGTCTGTTGGACTTCAACTTGCTGACCGGATCGGTGAGTGCCGCGTTTGGGGAATTCAGTAATTCTGGTGCCGTTGGCGTGCGCGAGGAACCAGAGGACTACGAGTACTGGTGACTCTCCTTCCCTCCCCCTCCACTCCCACACCCGAATGATATATCCACGAAAAAAGTTGTTGCGCACGACTTGCTCAGCTAGGACATGGGTTTGATTGTGGGTCGGTCTTTTCAGGTGGTACAGTGACGAGTTCCCCGAGGAGTGGGCCGACTGGTATGGCGGTTACTATTACAACTGGTATCTCGACTACGACGAGCCTGAGTCGGAGGACGGAGAGGAGCCGGTGGCGGCCGGGGCTCAGCAGTTGGGTGTGGGCTTCAACAGTATGGCGGGCGGCATGCCTGACGCTACGAACATCACCGTGTCGGCAGACTTTAACTGCGGACTGGACGGGGCGGAGGAGCAGCGCTACTGCCCCGCGCGCAGCCTGTGGCGATCCCTCTTGATCGCGATGCTCGTGGTTCCGCTGCTCGCGTCTGCGATAGTGGCCGTCGTCCGTGGACCCTCACGCTTTTGGGGTGATTTTAGCTTTGCGTTGCGTCGAATGGAGTGGTGCCGGGTCGCCAATAAGACTGTCATGTCCGCTGTGGTCTTGGGATTGGCGTGGAACCTGTTTGTGCTGACGGATGGGTACCAGGTGTGGGTGCACGATCTTGCCAGTGAGGTTCCTTCCGTGGCGCCCGTCGCATTCGTTGTGATTGGCGTTTTGGGAAGCTCGTGGCAGCCGGGCGTTGCTCTCATGCTCGCGGTGTGGTGGTTCTGCTGCGCTCTTCGCGCACACTTTGGTCGGCCGGATGCCTCCGCGTGGACGGTGATGGCGTCGCAGGACGTACTGGCCGGCAACCTGCGCGTCATCCGTAGCGATCAGCTCATGCTGCTGGTGCTTTTCTCCGTCATCACCCCGCTCTGTGGGCTCATCACCTACGGTGTCCTCCCGCGCGCGATCACAGTCTGGGTATATGGCACCCCACAAGAAGCGTGGTACCCGTTGGTGTGGGTGCAGATGCGGATGATCGTGCCCGCCTTTCCCGTCGCCCTCTGCTGCGCCTCCTTTATCATCTGCACCTACCACACCGTCGCGGCTGCCTCCCTCCCCACGCAGGTCTGGGCGGCCAGCTGCGCACGGCTAGCCCTACGCCATAGGAACCATAAGCTCGGCGACAACGTCCGCTCCGGTCTCGTGCGCCCGCTGTTTTGGCTATGGCCTTCGTTCCTCATTACCATACTCCTCATCGCTCTGTTTGTTGGGTGCACTGCCGGAGCTGTGTCGCTCTATGTCCGACGCGTCACGAGCCTGCGGGAAGCCATCAACTACAAGGATGTCGGCACTGTGGTGGAGGTGGCGCCGGGTCCGTGGCCCATCACGCTCACTTCGATCTGCGTCCTTTCCCAAATTGCGATTGTGGCCGTCTGGAACTTCGGCGCGTGGAGGCACCGTCGCTCTACTGCCGTCGCGAGCAAGGGAACACGAGCCTGTCAGGGGACTCCAGAAGGCGACAGTGGGCAGCCGGAGTCGACCACGTCTGCTTTTGCGAGGTTTCGGGCGTCGTTGATTGGGCGCAGCCGGCTGGTTCGAAGAGTCTTGCGCGCTCTCTGCGGGGTGGGCAGCTCGTCGTGTGACGAGCGCGAAGACTTGGCTTCCCAAATCGGCGTGTGGTACTGGTTCCAGGCGACGGCGATGGGGCGAAGCCGGCTGGTGCGTAACCTTTTGCTCTCTGTTCTCGGCCTGCTGATGCTGCCTGACACGGGGAAGCAGCAGTGGGGGCTGCCGCTGGTAGCGGTCACCTGGGTTGTGATGTGCCTGCTCCTCCTCGCCGCTTGCCTCGCGCGCGACCGCCCGGCCGGATTTCAGGAGCTGCACGGCAAAGAGGGCTTTGGGCTGGTTCTGCTCGCGAGGGACCTGGCGGAGGCGCTCGAAGCTGACCTGGCGGAGGAGGCTGCGGAAATGGGTGGCACCGATTGTCCACCGACCTTAGCGGCCATGGCAAGTCTAAGCGTTGCCCGCGACCCCTCGCAAAAGCTACAGTGCTGTAAAGACTCGCCCGGTGGCTGCACCTCATGCCAGCTTTTGCTCCGCCGCTTCCCCGCCACACTCTTTCGTATGGAGGAGACGCTGGCCATCAGTTATCGATGGCAGCCGCTCAGCCGCGCCGTCATCCATCCTCCCGGCTTTTGCCCCGACGGGCGTACCTCGATCGTAGGTATTCGCAACGGCGTAGTCGGGGTCAACATGAGCCGCTGGCAGCGACAGCAGCTGCTGGCCTTACTGCAAACCACGGGATACCGATACGTGTGGCTCGACGCGCTGTCCATCCCAGCGGGGCTTCAGCCTACGCCTGGGACGCCGCTCTCGCACATCAGTGAAACGCTGCTGACGCGGATGATGGCGGTGTATGCGGCCGCGGCGGGCACGCTCGCGCTGCGCTCGCTGGAGATGCCGCCGTTGCGGTACCACAAGCGGGCGTGGACGATGCAAGAGTTTTGTGGGGCGCGGGAGTTGGAGGTGTTTGACCAGCACCGAGTGATGGAGTGCGACGCGGAGGACGAGGTGCTGACGGAAACGGGTGGGCTGATGGCAGCCGACGAGTGCGAGGTGGCCGCGTTTCAGACGCGCCGTGCGCTGGTGCGCAAGCGTATGGTGCAGGTGATCCCGCTGTGGGTGCGTTCCCTCACCGGGCAGTCCCTCGGGGGGGACTGGATCTTGCAGGGCGTGTGGCACTACGCGCAGGCCAAGCAGGAGGTGACGTGCGAGTGCCCACAAGATCTGGTTCGCGCGCTGCTTCCCATGTTTCTTACAACCGCTGTACAAGATATGACGGAGCTGCGTGAGCTGGTCAGGTCGGCGTACCACGCATGCCAGACCATCAAGGAGATCGACCCGGGGCGCTTCGATGTGCTCGTGCGAGCGTTGGATGAAGCTTCCGAACTGCTAGGGATGTCCCTCCCAAATGCTTCGACGGACAGCGGCTCCAAAACCGAGTCAAGCGCGATGGAGCACGACCCCCCTGAGCTCAGCCCCTGTGACGCTCTTGCGGATGCTGCTCGAGCTTCGATTTTGATGGAGTGCGCGGACAACATCAGTTCCCAAGTATGAATGTGGCGCTGCGGGTGAGATGCTCGCGCTAGTCGTGTTGTGGTTAGGTTGGCGACGATTTGGACTTTGTCGTTTCTGTGTAGCGCGCAGCGTTCGACATTTCGACTCCCTTGCAAACGCGCCTTTGTTTGCTGGCGGCTGGCTGCGGTGTGCCCTCTGTGGCAGTGTCGGCTATGTTGGCGTCAACTAGAACATCCCCCCTCGAAAGCGTTGTTGATATAAAGTTGTGAGTTGTGCAAGTATCCCAGGCGTTCGTTTATAGTGCTACTAGTTGGATTAGTTGACTGCTATATATTGACTCCGAGGACCACTGTTTACATCGCACGTGCGATGTATATGTTGATGATGACTTAACATGAACCCAGGCAGGGAAGTTTTGTCACTCTTTTTTAATAATGTCATTTATGCAATAAGATAGAAATCGCAACTTCGACGCACTTGGGCAGCTGCGAAGAATTTGCCCGAGTGGTGGTGGGAGAAATAGGGTGGGATGCCGCCTCCTCCCCTCCGCACACTGCTTCATGCTTTTTCTACCTTGACTGACTCCACAAGCGGATACGGCGACACGTGGACAAGAGTGTGGCCATTCCGGGAGTCGCATGGCAATCGAGAGTCAGCGGGGACACATCTAGTGTATGCTACGTGTGGTTGGAATATGGGCATGTGTTGTGAGCGTAAACATATGAAGCGAACAACATGAAGCGAATAACATGGAACAGCTCACTAGGAATACATGCAAAGCACTTTAACGCCCAACCTCCAACGCCAAAAACTAACATAACCATGGCGTGAATCCTTCATTGCGATGTCGCCGCAAAGCACACACACACACGCACACACACTCACGCGCGCGCGCAAAGATAGGGAGAAAGAGCGAGAAAGGCCTTCCCGCATATGCCATCTAGCTAGGACTTTGTGTACGAAATCTAGGCCGGCGGGGGGTCTCCTTGTCCACCTCTCCGAAAGCGTGGTGGGGCGTTTACTCCCCCCCTCTATTGAACCATGCAAACACAGTTAGTGTGGAAGATAACTTACGCAAACGTAGTTACAGTCACAATCCCGCAAACGGAACAGTTACGGCGACAACCAGCCTACATGCGTGGTGTCGGGACAACATAAGTGGTGTTCGAGCTGCAGCCTAGCGACAACTATGTACCGAGTCAAACAGTTTATCGGTATGTCCGATCTAGACATGTACTAATCATATCTAGAGTAGCTTACAATAGCTATCTGCAACTAATACGTATGCGATATTACTTACAACACCCTCCCCCCCGCCTTAATAGGTTCTTGCTGGTAAGAAAGGGTTACTATTTATATCTTATTCGTCTAGGGCCGCCGACACCCTTTGCTTTACATGCTACTCGTGACTACGACCCGTTCGTCGTGAATTGTGGAGGCCGCATGCATGCCCATATGCCCCCACTCCATTTCGCGAAATGGTAACAAGTAGTGACGCTAAGCTTTGTCCCAAACATGAGGTCATAATGATGCAATTTGCATTTTACTTTGTGAGCCATCTGCCCGTACAATTACCGTCACTGTCCGCATGCACGCTCCTTGTTTTTACAGCCCATTGTCGCGGTTTGATCGCTAGATCATGCACGTATATAGGGATAAATTCTCTTTTTAATTGCATTCAATTGTCAATGCTAAACTGTCACCGCATTCAACTGTAACATTCTACATCTCCAATCCGTCTCATCTCAGATGCATTTCCGACTGCAACAACATTGATTTGTGTTCGTAGTCTGCGAAGAGGCAAGCTGTCACACTTTTACGGGCGACGGTCGAAGAGAGTTCAAGCGACGTCCACCCATGGTTGTACACGAGTATCTTTATTGCTATTAATATTTTTCTATAAAATGGAAGAATAAAAAAGTGTCAGAAGAATGTAAGGTATTCAGAAAATTGGCAGAGAGCATATATAGGCAACTCGTCGCCGAATACAATCTTCAGCATGAGTACGGGTATTCCGCAAATCGCAACCCATTGCGTGTACGCAAGAGCTGGCTCCCGTTATCAAATTTGATGAACCGAACATTTCGGCAGCAAGAGCTTCAATTTCTCACTTCTCATCGTCATCTCATGTATTATTGCAGCTCCTATGCATATACATGTTTTCCAAATGCATTTTCAACATGGACAGCATATGTACAACTACATCAGCTAGACGGCACCTGCGCGTGGCTGTCGCCGTGTTGAAATTGAAATTGAAATTGTGTTACATGAATCGCCGTGCTTTATGGTTAGATTGATGTGAATTGCCTAGAGGTTATTGAACTCCCGTTTATGTTGCAGAACCCGTAGACCTTGGCGCTTAGGATTCCGATTAGAAGTGGTGCGTCACGTACGCGTACCGCTTAATAGCAAACGGTCAAAGGCCAGCTCCCTTTGGCTCAATGACAAGGACGACGCCCCCCCACCCCTACCAATGCCGCCCCCTGAATCCCCGTAGCCCCTCACCCCCTCGCATTTCGCGCCCTTTGCTTTTGCGCACACTATCTCCCGGGGCACTTTAAATGAAGTCTCGTCGCTCATTCATCTAACACCGCATGTCCATATTTCACCCACCGAGTGGCGCTGAAGGTGCAATCGATGAAGCCGAAAAGTGGTAAGTTTTCAACGGCAATTCATCTTGTCTTGATGGCGACCACGTAGGTGGGCAACCGCGAACGATATAGTCCGCATACAAAAGTAGCCCTCTAGCGCTACCTCATCCACCTTATTCCACCGCACCATCGCCACATATACTTTCGAAATGCGGTCCGGGTTCATCCTTAGCTTCCGTCCCAATACATGTTGGGCGCCCGTAGTACCGAGACGTGCCAACAAAACGAGCAACCCATAGTCCTTGTGAACTTGGCGCGGCGATTCAGGTACAACATGGTGGTCCCACTCGGCATATATGTAGCGCCTCGAGTATTTCGCTAAACTCTGTCGGCTTCATACGGTAATAAGTATCATGAAACAACCGTTCGCTAACACTTTCATTCTCGAGGTTCAGGTTTGTCTGGTTATATATGGTGTGTTGGCCAATCTCTTGACGCCCGATGCCGTCGCCGTTGGTAGACCCACAGGTGGATCTGCCGGTATCCTTGCCGGGGTTTCGAGTCAATTGTAATGATTACATGCTAAAGAGCTACGTGGCAAGAGGTCCGTTGAGTACAAAGTTGATTGCAAAATGCCGCGAAGGCCCTCTAGAAGGTATTACCTGTCGGCGAATGTCGATGCAATGAAAGTACATCGGCTATATTCTTATATTGGTAAAATATTGGGGTTTAACGGCTAGTTAACGTACCATGTTGAGTCCGCCAAAGGGAACGCGCAGAGACAAAGCGTCACAAGCGCATTAAATTGTCCGCGGCGGGCGTCCACATGCTTTACCTCTAAAGTAGCTCCTCTAGCTGGTAGCAACCACCTTCTGCCTTTGCGCTCGCATATTCGGCTCGCGCAAACCCGTGATACCGTGATGATACATGATACGGCGAGCAAAGGTGATAATGATTACGCCGTAGAGGGTGCAGGTGCGGGATTACCTGCCATACCCATATCCAGCCATGCCGCAAAAAAAAAGTGTGCGCCAGAAATTATGTAATTATCATTCCTGCTGACTTTTGCGGAGGAGTGCAAAAGAAACCGATTTTGTTTACAAGAAGAACCAAATGAGCACGGACAGGGAAAGTGGGAGGGGAAACAAGAGGGCAAGATTGACAAGAGGATCACGGAATCCAAAGCACAGCAAAAGGAAAGCACAGCATTGTGCACAAACCTAGCAGATTAAACTAAGGAAACTCTTAGGCCACGCCGAGAATGCAACACGTGGAGGCGACAAGCGGCGCCTCACGCGCCGCTCGAGGAAGCACGGGGACGCTTGCGGCCTATGGCGCGGGTGAAGAGCGCCGTGGCAGGAGAAGGCATCCCAGCCGAGGAAGAAGCGGCCTCCACGCCGTCCGCAGCGGCGGACAAACCGCGCAAGACGTTGTCCGCGTGAGCAACATGGACGGCGAGAGAGACCTTTCGACGCCAGGAGGCCAACAACTTGCCCACATGCATCCCTTTAGATGCGGCTGCCCGCTTGGCTAGCTCTGTCAAGAAAGCCGTGGCGTGGCCGCCGAGAGTTTCAAATTCCGTGACTGCAAAGGGAATGAAACGGATGTCGGGGCGACTCCTCAACCCCTCCGAGTACATCTCGAACTTGGTCTTCTCAGCATGGCGGAGAGCGACTTCGGGTGACGGGGGGCTAGACACGCCGAACAAACCGGAAACCACGGCATCAAGGGCAAGTTTTGAGCCTCGGATGCCGTGATAGTGCAAAACACCCACATCCGCGGGGAGACCGCCGTTGCCGTTGGGGAGTTGAACTAACATCGTGGGATCTGTGAGAACCTCGACGCCAATCCCGAGTGCGCCACGATCCTCGGAGATGATTTCCGCAAGGGCCGCCACTAACCAAGAGTGAGCGGTGTGCACCGAAGCATCTCCCCCGCAAAGAGCCAAATGGCCCGCAAAAGCAGTGGCCCACGCATAATCCGACATTTCGACACCCGCCGACGAGAACGCACCCCGCATAGCTTGAACCGAGAGATGGCAAGAAGCACGAGCAGTGGGGGAGCGTAGAGAAGAGAGGATGCGGGATGAGGGTAGGCCGAAGATGCGACAAACCGCGACACGGAAAACTGCGTCGTAGTGCTTGGGGAACTTGTCACGGAGCTCGCCCAGGCGACCCGAAGTAGGCGGGTCCGAAGCAAAAAACGCAAGGGCGCCGTGGCCGAGACGAGATACGAAGAAAGAAACCGATCCTCCGATCTTTACTATAAATAGTTCTTACTACACTCCTCCACAAAAGTCCGGACATGCATTATGTTAAGCAAAAGCTAGTCAAGAACACGCTCCCCTCTCACCACGTCAAGCACGACGATACCCGAGTACCACGCAATTGTAGGAGAGCCGAGAAGCAAGCAGTTAGCCGCCATCCGGGGTGGTTAGACCTCAGCTTAAAGCGGGTGTTGTCGGTGGAGTTTGTCGAATTAAGCCCATAAACTCCCGAGAAATTGTCTAAACTACACACGTCATTCTGAGCGCCACGCTTGGGCATCGCTCAAGCGCTCATACCAAGCTGCATACTTCTCCGTGTTCCACATAACCGTATTTTTGGGGGCTTCTTGGAGGGGGTTTGGAGGTGTGGGTGCCGTGTTCACTGCGCGAGGTTTGGTTTGCGGGTGTGTGAATAGAGCACGGAAGTTCACGCCGCAAGCACGGGTGATTTTTTGGAAAGCAAGCGAGCAAAAACGCACATGACGCAGGTTTGGATAAACACTGCACGCTGTAAACATGCGAGGGCAATTGGCTTAGGGGAGGCGGGGCGAGGTCCAACTTGGCCGTTAAGGACGCATCACGTTGACGGTGGTGTTTGGAATGCTTGGGTATGTGCTTGTGCCAACCACACCCGCCCCACGCGTGGCACGCATCGGGAATTAGGCTCGGAGGTCAATAGGAATGAAGAATCGGTAAACGTATATCGACAAACCCCGCACAAATCGTCTCAGGAGGTGAGCCGACTTCGATGGGTGTTGCTTGGCACTGCGGCTCAGCTGTGCCGGAATAATTCGTAAATCAAAATAATTCATACCAAATCGATTTGTGGGAGTTTGAACTCTGGCGTAGATGCGTTCGACGCGCATTGAAAATACGCGTCCAACGGTACATGTTAAAAAACGTTTTAACCATATGATCGCTTGAACATTGTGGCCGAAGGCGGCTTGCCCTTGGGTTGTGCACATATCGGTGGTAAGTCTACATACGCGATTTCGTGCGTTTCCCCCACAGCGGCCTGCCCAACACCTCCTCCCTCCGTCGCCTATGCGTTATTTTTGCGCGACCGTCGCATCAACGTTCATATTGCGGCGTTGTGCGCCCGTTACTCTTTTCGTCTACCAAGCACGGCGACTGTTTGAAAGAGCGTGCCGCACGGGTGCGGGCGCGATAACCCCAAGTACAAATGCTCGGCAGTGTTCGAACTCGCCCCTCGCAGTTGTCGGCGCATTCCATTTTACGCACAAACGCATTGCCAGGCATTTCAGGATATTTGTCAATAAAATCGACGCATGGTTACATTTTCTACTTGCGAGGGTGCGAAATCTTGTCCGGGCTATTGTGGAGGAGTGTATATCAGAAATGAAAGCACCGGAAACCACCGCGCCAAGCAAAAAGCAGCATTTACCCTAGGGCACGTTTGCCAAAGATGTCAGCTTGCTTACAATTTGGCCAAAAGACACCCACAGGCAGGGCATGGGGGTCGACTAGCACAGTATTATAGGGTTGGGTGAGTGGGTTCGCGCGAAGCCTAGATTGGCTGAGCGCGAAAGCAGAGAGTGCCTAGGCTCGTGGCTAGCTACGGCTTATAAGGCTCGGGCTAGCTAGAGCTGACCGTTGGGCGGTTGGGGAAGTCGTTGGTCGTTGGTTGCGTCTAACTGCAAGGCGAGGCGGTTGCCATGTAGGTGCGACGCGCCGCGTTTTAACGGTGACAGTAACCGCTAGTGATATTGTCCCGTACACATGGAAATTGGATATGCGAACCTCTAGATTCAAATCAATCTGATCATTTACCCTAGGGCACGTTTGCCAGTAACCTAAAGCCAAAGGCTTGCACAGACAAAATTAGTGTTGCGGGGGGGACGGAGTGAGCCAGCCGAAGAACCGCCAAGCAGCAGGTGTTGGGGTCATGGTTGGGTCTATATATTTTCCTTCAGTCACATACCTGTTCTTGGCCAAGCCACCCATATATTTGATTACGGGGAGGGGCGCGCCGATGCAGCTGGCAGCGGACGCTGCACCTTTGCGTAGGTTGTGCGATGTCCATTTAAAGCCGGTGGGCGCGGACGCGCTGACTATGAGGAGGGCGAGGGCGAGCCAGGCGGAGATGGTGGACGCGGTACCCCAATCGGTGGAAGGTTCAGCATGTGAGAAGCTCCAGAAGGCGAGCGGGGGTGGCCGGTTGTAGATTTTTTTGAAGAATGCCGCGCTGTGCTCCGTGTAGTAGTCGAGCAGGTCAGCGAGGACGGGGTTGGAGGCTACATGGATAGCGATAACTTGCTTGGCGCTGGCGTCGCGGCGCTGGTCTCCTTTAGATATTCGTACGAACAGACAGATTTGTTGAGAAGGTCTGTCGACAATTAGGTCGCCTGTCTGGCAGCGGGCGCCAGTTTCTGCGCGGCAGAAAAAAGTGTAATTGACGCAAATCGCTAAGCAGGCCCGGAAGCGTTGCAGCTGGGGAAGGGCAGCAGGGGTCCATGGGAGGGTGCGGCGTAGAGTGTCGGCGGCCGGGCGACGGGTGCCGGTAGCGGGAGGCGCGTGGTGGCGGGGATGAGGCGGTGTTGCAGCATTTCGAAACCACGTCTGGCGTCAGCCAATAGTTCCCCTACTGCAATAGGTTGGCGTTGGTGGTCGCGAAAGAACTTGTTAACCGCCGAGAAGTAGGGCTGTAGCGAGCCGGCGGCGACCGTTCCGAGTAGGGCTACCCATGCCGTGTAGCGCACCATTGTGGCCGGGGTGGCCTGTAGGGGGGCGATATTTTCCTGTGTGCAAAAATTAAAAAATTGCCGCAGCCCGCTGTCGTAGCTCGCGTACGTAGAGGGCGCTAGTGAGTTGCTGAGTAGAGCGACCGCCGTAACCCCTAGTTTGTCGGATCCTAGGAGGTCTTGGAAAGTTTCAGCTAGATCGGCGGACCAAGGCGCCGGTGCTCTTCCGAGGCGCAGACATTAGCGCGGCGGTCATGTACGCAGAGGCGTCGCGCGTTGTACATGAGCATTTAATCGGGCGGGGCGGAGTGCGCGGCTAATCGCTCCGCGTCGGGTGTAGAGCCACGAAGGAGTTAGAGACGAAAGGCCACGATGCTCCACGCGGGAGGTCCGACCCCCTCGGGCTTGCCGAGCCTGCCGGGAAAGAATAGGTCGCGGGTCGCCGGGAAGTGCAGAGTTGCGGTGGCCAACCGGGCGAACACGTGGTACCATGGTTTGTTTGGCCAGAAGGGCGCGATAACATTAGCCGCGGCTTGAGCTTGCGCGAGTTTTGCGGCTAGGGCCGGGAGGGCAGACCAGGGGGGGTTGCAATAGTTGTTCTCGCGTCGCCAAGCGTCGTCGGAGAGGTGTAGGCTGTCGGTGTCTTCGCACAAGGGGTCTCGCCAGCGGGCGTTGAAGCGGGGGAGTTGTATGTTGAGCATAGATGCGAAACGGTCGACCGTGTGTGGGCCCCACCGGCGCTGAAGGTGGTCGAAAATCCGGGGGTTGAGCTGCCAGTCCTCGTAGTCCATCTCGCGGCTTAGTGTGTCGGCCTAGATGTTGGCCGCTGAGCGGATGTAGCGCGGCCGGATGTTGATGTCGTTGCTGTCGTGGAGGAACCATAGGCGCTGGAGCTCGGTCATCATGACGGGCGACCGTGAGGTTAGCTTGGTGAGGGCGGCGACCACCGCCGTGTTGTCCTCGTGTAGGAGGACTTGCCGGCCTCGGAGCTGCGGTAGGAAAGATTCTACCGCGTGTCGCACCGCTCGAAGTTCCTTCCACGTAATGTGTTGACGGCGGTCGGTAGCGGTCCAAAAACCGCGGGCTTGGTAGTTGGCGTCCTCATTGAGAACGGCCCCCCAACCGTAGTCGCTTGAGTCGGCGTGGAGGTAGGCGGTCTCGATTGGCTTGTAGATCGACCGGCCGTTGTGTTGTGTGGGTACCGTGCGCCACCACTCGAGGTCGCGGCGTAGTTGGTGGGTGAGGCGGACGCGTCCCCCCCACCCAACCCGTGTGGCTAACACGTTGTGGAGCTCGCGCAAAAGAAACGTGCGGGGGCGATGGCGAGGTAGAGGAACTGAGCCTTCCCTGCGAAGGCCGCTAGCTGTCGTGTGGGCAGCCATCGGGCGTTGGACGCTGCTCGCCCGAGCTGTGATGAGGCTTGCTGCGCGAGCTGTTGAAGTTTCGAGGGAGGGGCGCGAAACATTCCGAGATGGAGGTCTACCGTTAAGCCCAAATGGTCTCCCACTTGTGTAGGTGTCCAAACGCCCTTTTGGGGGTTGCGTTGTAGGCTGAGGCTGTCGAGCAGGTCTTGGACGCGCTGTCGGAGTAGTAGGGCGTCCTCGTAAGAGTCGGCCAAGAATAGGAAGTCGTCCATGTATGGGAGGAGTCGGGTCCCACGCCATCGCGCGTTTCGAAGGAAGCGCTTGGTAGGTCGGCGAGAGTGGAGAGGCATAGCCGCCGACACGGGAGGGTGGGGGGGGCAACGTAGGTGGTTTGTGAACACCTGTGTGAGCTTGCAAAAGTAGTAAGCCGAGCACGACCATCCCATTGGAAGGCATGCGAGGCGCCATAGCGTGCCGCGGTAGTTGACCGTGAAGAAGTCTCGGTCTTCCTCCCGGATGCCAAGGGTGTAGTACCCATCGGCGAGGTCGAGTGAGACGAAGTAGTCGCCCGGACGCGAGAGGTGGCGTAGGTGCTTGAGCGTCTCGCACGTCATGTTGAAGGTCGAGCAATAACGGTTGAGTTCTCGAAGGTCGATAATCAAACGCCATTGGTTGCACCCGGGTTTTGGGACCAAAAACATCCGGGAGACGTAGCAAGGGTTGTCCGCTCGTTCCCACGCACCGCAAGCCTCGAAACGTGGGAGTTCCGAGTTTAGAAACTCGAGTTGGGCCGGTGTCGCGTCTAGCATAGAGATGCCGTGGTTGAAGGGCTTGGGGCGTAAGCCGTGCTTGAACTTCACCCGGACTCCATGGCGGATCCAACTAAGGACTTGGCCGCTCGCGCCGATGCGCTCCCACTCCCGCCATCTTCAACGCACGCGGTGGCGCATGAAAGAAGATGTCGGGGAGCAGGAATCGGCGCGGCGGGCCACACCGTCATTTCTTGGCCGAGGGTTTAGCCGGGTCGGTCGGCTTGAGCGGAGGGGTAGCGCGGGCTGCGGCTGCCATTGTTGCGGATGCTTTGCGTTTGTCGGCGGCGGCCTTGAGGGCTCGTGCGTCGGGGCCGGTAGGCTTGTCCGGCGTGACCTTAGCGAAGGCGGCTCCGGCGGTTGCCTTGCCGGCGGCGTGTAGGCTGACTTCCAGCGTGCGGTCGATGAACGCTTGGCGGAACGCATCCAATGGGCCGGAGACCGCGGTAGGGCGTGGTCGGCAGAAACGCTCGTGGGCCAACTCGGCAAAGACGCGGTCCGCATCCGTGCTCGTTTGTCCGCCCTTGGTGAGGCGGAGGAAGCCCAATCGAGTACGGGCGGCCTCCTCCGTCGCTGTGTGGGTGCGATGACCCGCTCGGATGAGGGCAATCGCTGCCGCTTGCTCTGTCGGTAGAGGTGGGCCGTGCGACAGCGTGTCCAAAGCCTCGCCAATTGCCGCGTTGGCGCAATTGTCGAAGAAGGCATAGCACCCGATGTGTAGGTACTCGTCGTATGCCGCTTGGGTGCGTTTGTCGCTTAGAGCTCGGGCGGTGTCGTCCGTGAGAGTCCACAGACGGGGCTCCTCGACGTCGCGAGGGGGACGTTCGAGGCCGGCCGGGATGACCTCGCCGTAGTAGGCGAAGTCGACGAAATCGGACGCGGAGGGGTCGGGTTCGTCGTCAAGCAGGTCGATAGGTGGCTCAGGGGCCTCCTTACCACCCTCCGTCGCGGGGGTCGCGTCGGCGGGAATGGACTGTTGTTGATAAGTAGTAGCATGTGTAGATGTCGTCTGCTAGAGTTGGGCGAGTAAGGAAGCGTTAGCCGCCAAAAACTGCTCAGTGATCCGTTGTTCCGATGCTAAAACTGTCGTACGAATCTGTTCGGTTGTGCGTTGTTCGATGGAGGTAGCGTGAGGGTCGGCCGCAGCGGCGGACGTAGACTGCTCATGCTGCATGGTGCGGAACTGCGTAGCTGAACGAGGGGAAGTGTCGCGTGACGCTCGAGTGCGCATGGGACGAATGGTAAAACTGACACCTTGCTCGACTACGAGAGTCGAGACTGCATTCGCGCGATTGAAGCCTATATTGGCTGAGCGCGAAAGCAGAGAGTGCCTAGGCTCGTGGCTAGCTACGGCTTATAAATAAGGCTCGGGCTAGATAGAGCTGACCGTTGGGGAAGTCGTTGGTCGTTGGTTGCGTCTAACTGCAAGGCGAGGCGGTTGCCATGTAGGTGCGACGCGCCGCGTTTTAACGGTGACAGTAACCGCTAGTGATACTGTCCCGTACACATGGAAATTGGATATGCAAACCTCTCTGATATTCAAATCAATCTGACCAAAAATGAAGAAGCCCTTAAAATAATTTCCTGCCCCCTCTCCCCCTGACCAAAACCGGTCAAGGGGCGTCTTGGCGCCATCTTAGTATGATTATTAATCAACTGGCCGAAGGGAGTAGCGATAGGGGTACTTGATCCCGCAACTCTACCGTAGCATGCTAGCAACAGCAGGGAGTTATTGGCAGCGTAGATACTTTGCGACGTGATGAGCGTTGGATCCGAAACGACGCGTCACTCTTCCCCGGTGACGACCTTGGAACAAAAAGACGAAGATAGCGCTGGAGCTGTTGGGCTCCGACACGACGACAGCTCAGTAGCTCAGTCGCATAGTGCGTATTATGCGACAATATTCCAGTCTAGTGGGGAGGTACCGAGAGCTGGGCGATTTGACAAGGACGGTAAAACTTCGGTGCCCTCTCGTGCTTGCTCTTCCTCGCCAGTGAAAAAGGTAAGTCGCTGACAGTGACAGCCCCAAATACGCCAGGTGTAAGATTTCAAGCGTCTGTGATATGAGATTCGTCACGAATTAGTGACCGTTCACGTGCGTATGTAGGGGAGGAACCCCTTGCCTGCAGATTGGGCGCCGCTACATAGAAAGCAAAGATGTAAGTGAGGCCACAACGCGGATTTTACTTTTTACGCATCGGTTTCGGAGAATGTTCGGCATCCCAGGAACCTTTGCACCGCCCGCGTTTGTTCAGACCGGAAGGTTCTACTAACAATACCTGCTGCTCTACATCTTCCCACAGGTCGAGTGTCTTATGCGGACATTGGGCAACTTTCAGCAGCTGTCGGTGGCCTGGGGATATCCGTATCGTCGGAGGTGTGATTTTCACACTTATCAATCTCTAGCTTCGCACAGTTTCTACCCTTTATTCGTCGAGCTGCCAATACGATTCGGTTCATCTCCTCCGAATGCATTTTTTACACGCTTACAGGGCATTGGCAGGCAGCACGTCGTCAGTAGCTCTGTGGATGCAAGCGGGAGTGGTGCTGAAGAGGCACGCCCCTCAATACTCATGTGTTATTATTCCTGTCGTTTCGTTTCTGCTCATATCAATGCTGCTAGTGACCGTTTATTTTATTTATAGAACCTTCGATTGGGCTAGCCCATGGATAATTGACGTAAGTTGTCGCTTTATCAGAGAAGAGGCCCTTCATTGGGAGTAGAGCCGAGTGGCGGCCACGTCAAGCACAGGTGTTGCTACAGTGTGCAGCGTGAATGGGCATCACCCCCACCACACCCCTCTGTTTCCTTATCTCCCATTTCGGCCTTGCAATTAGGGACACCCGGGACCTGCACCCAAGCCAGGCTGCCTGCCTGAATAAACTCTTTGAGGAAATGGACTTGCGTTGCTTCTGGCTAGCGAGGTACTGGGTGCGTCATGCTTTCTCCGTTTCAAATGGATGTCCTGCTGGATTTGTCATATCACCTTCTTTCTCTCTCTTACGCGCGCGCGCACGCACACAAGCACAGTCTTAACGTCATTCATGCCGCTGCTGTGCGCTTTGTCAGGCCATGTGTGAGAAATACAAGTTGTACCCCGGTCTAGCAGAGGAACAGAGCCGATACTGGAGCGATAGGGTTGCGACAATCACAGAGGAAGGGGGGCAGCGGAGGGACATCAATGAAGCGGCTCGGCGGTACTTGACACAGGGGGCTCATCCGCATTCAGTAGCCCATATGAGCAGCGACACGGTAAAGGCCATCCCCGGCGTCATGTTCTCATTCTATCGTGTGAAAACGACGGACAGTGAGCAGCCGTGCTGCCAATCCTGACCCGCCGCCTACCCTGACCCCCATACTTTTCCTTATTATGATGAACACACAGGCAGGGGACGACGGCGCACATCAGCTCGATGCGGACTTTCTTCTCAGGCTCGCGCGAGCGTTGGCTGGCATGACGGAAGTGGAACGAGCAGTGCGGTTGGTGCAGGAGCTAAGGGTCCCGGATTATGTCCTCCTCTCCATAACAGACGGCGCCCAAATAGTTAACCTTGCACATTTGGTACGGCCACATAACCCACACAAGCTCGCATGTTTATACACATGTATGAAATAGCTATAGGGTTTTCGCACCACATTATCCAATTCCAGGCGAAAATCACTTTTGTATACCGATATTCTGTTTCACTGATGCTTGTGTACCCATGTGGATGTACGTATGTAAGCATGCGTGTTTGTATTTGTATGTGTGTATGCATGACCCATATGTATGTATATAAATTAGTGGATGCGCGTATATGTATGAGCGTGTGACAAGTATTCCAATTTCTTATGACACTTACTTCGCGCTGGCTCGGTAGATGTCACATCCCACAGACAAGACGAGCTACGCTGTGAGTGCTGCGGAAATTGAGGAGATAAGTTTCCGTCGTAGCTGGGTCGCGTACCTCTGGGCCTCTGCTGCTGCGCTCGGCGTTGAGAAGCACTTGAGCGGGGAAAGGGCAGAGTACTGGGGCAGCCGGTTGGGGATCGAGCCGACCCACCAGGAGCTCGTCGACCTGGACTCGGCGGTATCAGAGTTGCAGGAGCATGCGATTGAGCACAAGGCGTGGCAAGCGAGGGTGCAGCAGTGCTTGCCACACCGCAACTGAAGCTACCCGGTATCAAAATCACAATGCTCTTACACTGGTAGAACAGCGCAGCGCCTCTCTCCAACCCCAAGTCGTACTCTCACGTAAACAATACACTAACAATGGCTTGAACAGCATCTTCTGATGGGCTCCTGACCACGGAATTGCTATGCTCGATGCATGAGTTGCATACCCTCACGGGCACAGCGCAGCTGAGGCGACCCTCTCTGCGAAACAAAAATAGTATTGCAGCGTACCCAATGTGATAAATTTCGACCATTGTCGAACACCGGTGGATATTGGACGCTCCATTTGCAGCTACGCCCCTACTGAACTACACGCTGAGGTCTCGCCATCGCTGTGCGCACGCCTGCGGTCTGATGTTCAGGCAGCACGGCAGTCAGTGACGGACAATTCCGAATGTGCAGCAACTCTGCTCTGGCAATTAGTGTGCTAGAGCAGTGCAGAATGTCACCACTTGCAACATACCAGTTTCTCCTTTACAACGAAGAGAAGCGCCGCCTGAGCGACATGAAGAGCACAAACAGTCCGATGAGCGGCATCACCCATTGTAGCTGCATGCATGGCGCAAGGCAATGAAACGGGCATAAACATGCAACTCAGGTTTCCCATACCGCGAGGACGCTTTGAAAGATTTTTGCACGAAAGCCGTGGTAAAAGCCAGGCATTCCTTCGGCCTCAAATATCTTCTGGACGGCATCCAGGGTACCTCTGTACTTCCTTGTCGCGAGGGAGCCCTCTCCAGTGGCCTGAAGGAGTGATTCACATGCTATGCTCAAGGGCGGGAACCACAAAGTTGGAGTGTTTGGAGAATTGGCGATATGTGCTGATTCACCTGCAGCCGGGACTTAACGAGCTGCATGGGATACGTGACAACCGTCGCTCCCAGCTTGGCAATCGCGCTCATGACAAACACCTCCCCCGCGGTGTAGTTTGGCCTCTTGGCCTTGAGCTTCCCCTGAGCTTTGGATTCCGCAAGCCTGGCGCGGAGCCATTCGTAGATCATATACTGCACTGTCGGGTTGGCCACCATCAAAAGGGTAGGCACAACCCCCTGCATTCCACACAGCACCCTCAAGGTCAACATAGGTCCACATCCACCCAGGGCTTGCATCAAAAGATAATACTGAGATGAGACGGTAGGCATTCTGCTTGACTATGCTTTTGGTCGCATTTACCTTCCAAAAACTGAGAATGCCGCCCTCTTGGTATATTTCCTTTGCCACTTTTCGAGCGCCTAACACGTGGGTAGGACGGCAGCACATGGTAAGAGGTCGCTCAGGGGGTGCTACAGTAAAGTGGGCACAGAGGGAGCAATATAGCATTACCTGTGTGATGCTGCTGAACCTTGGAGGTCTGCATTCGGGTAACGAGGACCCAAAACGGGTTTGTAAGCAAGACATTCCCACACCCCGCTGCGGACGCCACAAGAAGGGAGGCAACGATCCCGATGTCGCTGCCAGCACTGCCCTGTAACGCGCTCCCGCCTTGCAAGTTCTAGTGCATTGCCCAGACACAATGACAATCATAGCGTCAGAAAACACCTCATCAAAAACCTGTCAACGACGACCACAGTGTCTCGACTCGCGTAACAGACGAAAATGTGAAGGAGGGAGGGGGAGAGGGCGCTTGCTTCTGCTGCTTTTCGGCATAATGAATAGAGGTAAAAGTATACGCCCTGGGATGCGCCAGTCCCTAGCAGAGCAGGCCGTATCCCTCTGTATAGTCCCTTCAAGCCTCCCGAGCGCGTGATCTGGAGTCCAGGCGAGAATTGCACAGCACCGCGCGCCGTCAAGAGCAGCACAAGGCGCAGACCGTATGCAGTCAGCAAAACAAAATGCACCAAATGCAGATGTAACAGATCCAATTACGGTAGTACGTTCTCACGCTCAGAATCTATTGTGTAGGTAATAATCTCGCTTTTCAGTAGCCTCAAGAGCTGGTTATGGGAAATGCGTTCTGGCGCGGCGCTCACTTGCACCGCCGTTCCGTACGCCGAAAGATCTTCCTTGTCGTCCTCTTGACTGACCTTCGCCCCCTTGCTCCGTACGGCTTGCTGTGTGCATATCTACTCGCATAATAGAGAAAAAAGGGGAAGGGGTGTAGCGTCAGACAGCAAGCCACAGTAGCCAGTCCCGTAACGCCGAAAAGCAAAACAGGCGCCAGACTGGACGACTGTTCGGACATTGGTTTGGCAATTGCGTTCGACGGGGCTCTTGGCTCTAGGTATCGGTGGACCTACTTATGCATTGTAAAGCTATGTCGAGCATGCAAATCGTATGCTCGAACGTGTGGAGTTAAAGTCAAAAGGTATTAAGGGAGGAAACGGTGAGCGTGCCGTCATTAATGGATATGTAGCTGCGCATGCGAACATCGCACTGGCAGCCCCCACAACGCCTTCCACGGCGGCGTCTGACGACATCCTGCTGACTGAAACTATTCCAGCACTCAAAACTCGGAGCCCGAACCTTCCAGATCCAAACTTTAAGAGGTAATTTTCTCCCAAACTCACTCGCCGCTCAGCTTGAGCTTGACACAGTCGTTCACAACGTTGACGAGCTGTTGGGGAGCTCTGCGGGCTTGGGAGTTGCCTGTTGCTTGCGCCGCTGAATTCGACTGAGGACGTGGCGTATCTGCTTTTTGTCATTGTTTTGTAATTTCTTACAAGAATAAGCAGTGGAGGTCATCAAGCAAAATAAAAGAAGAAAAGAGGAAAAAACCTAAAGCCCGAAGAACACGAAGGCGTCAGCACTGCCTTCCTGAAAAGCGTCGCGAAGATAGGAACCCAGAGTGCCATGAAGAGCAGATGAAAGACATTGCATGAATTCACGTCGCACATCCCCCCCAAAACGCCGGAAAGGAGCATAAGTAACGGGACATGGTCGTTGTCGGAGCACCATGAGGGAGAAGTTGCAGCGCAAGGGGGAGATCGGAGAGTAGCCTCTCGGCGGAGTGCGGCAGCATATGAGGGCATAAAAGATTGTCCATGAGGTAACGGGGGTCCATCATATGGAGGGGGGGGAGTGAGGGGGGTAAGCTCCGTTTCGGCCCGGCGTGAGGAAGGGAGTGGAGCCAAGGGGGGGAGTCCACAAGAGGCAAGGGGGGAGGGGTGACAGCTATTTGGAGGGGGCATGGTCCAAGGTGCGGCGGCGGACGGGAGCAGCCAGCATAGTCATGAGACGGCATTGGAGAAAGGGGAGTGGCCACACAGTGCATGCATGGAGAGGTAAGAGGGCGAGCTTGGGTGGCAAATAAAAGGTGATGGCCCGAGGCACAAAGGGAAAACAAGGCCGGAGAGGAGGTCGCGAGGTGGCGGCTTGGCGACGGTGTGCAGAAATGGAGGGGCCATTGCCAGTTATGAACATGTTAGTGTGTTTGGCGAAATTGGAGCGCCATTTACGGCCAGCAAACCGTATGGCACACGGGGCGCAAGTGTAACATCCCCCCGCGACGGGGACAGAACACCCGATGCACTTAGGCCCGGCTCCGAACCATAAGCTTCGGCTAGAGCACAAGTAGCAACTGCCGCAACTCGCCGCCTACCAGCGGCACCATCTTGCCGCCGACCAACTGCATCCCTCCGCCCGGCAGCATAAACACTCTTCTCAATAGCACCAACAACTGCATAACCGGCACAGCCGTCAATCCTTTGCCCACGGGCCGTGGCAGCAACGGCGAATCGCCGACCAACACTTGTAGAAGCACCACTAGCAACGCCATCATCAGGCACATGTTTGTGCCCAACAGCACAAGCACCAACACTAGCAGCTCGGAGCGAGCCAACCCCGGCAGCTGCAAGTCCCACAACAACAGCAATAACTGCAGCAGTAGCAACATCAAGAACAGCACCACTCGCCGCAACCCTTTGCTCATGAACGTTGGTAGTAACGGCCAAGCGCCAGCCACCACCAACAAGTGCAAATGCGTCCCCGGCAGCAACACGACAAGCTCCTTGCCCATCATGACCACCAATAGCAGTTGGCCACGAACCATCACCGGCAGCTGCTACAACACCGACAGCACCACCAACATGGGCAGCAACCGGTCGTCAACCAGCACCAACACCCACCCCCGCAACACCGCAACATGTAGCAGAACCACTAGTTGCAGAACTTTGCTTACGAATACCAGCAACCGGCCGCCAACTAGCATGAGCACATGCATATGTAGTACCAACCGCAAACAACAACAACACCAACAGCAGCAGGGCCAAGCCCGCCATCAATAGCAGCAGCCTCGCGCCATCTAACACGAGTGACTCCACCTATAGCATTAGCACCACCAGAAGCACCACCAAGTGCAACCTTTTGCCCACTAGCGTCAATAACAGCACCGATAACATCACCACAAGTTGCAGCCCTTTGCTTACGAATACCAGCAACCGACCGCCAACCAGCATAAACACAAGCATGACTGGTACCAGCAGCAACACCGCCAGCAGCAACAACAACAACAACAACATGAGCACCAACACCAGCATGGCATATCCCACCAACATTTGTAACATAAGGAGTGGCCGGTGCCATCTAGCATCAGTAGCTCCCCTTGTAGCAGCTGCCGCATCAGCACCCATAGCAGGAGCTCGAAGCCCACCGGCATAAGTAGCAAACCGCCCGCCACATGTTGTCTAACGGGCATCAATACTCTGCCATCTAGGACACTTAGGAGCAAAGATTGGGCAGGGTACTCTTCAGCTAGGTACGCCTATCGACACACCCATATGCAATAACGCGCGTCGACGTTCGTCGGAGGTTAAAACTGCAATCGACCGCAATAATTGCCATAGTCCCCCCTTCCAAGCAGTAACATCAGAAATAATTTTGTAATCAAGGAAAAATCGAAGAATCAATCCACTTGTCAAGAATGCAAAATGAAACTGCTGCTCGACCTTCACGATACACGGCCCGCTCCCACCGAACTGGAGTGCTGACCGGTCTAGGCCGATCGGCGTTCGAGAGGGGCGAATGGCCAGCCTAATCTAGCTCCCGCGTGACTTCGGTCTTGCCGGAGAAAGGAGGGGAAAGGCTAGCGAAAACCCCTCTTCACGCGGTTGCTCGTCGATCCCGACGACCCGACGTCGCATCCCGTAAGCTTCGCCCCAAGGTCGTAGTCGATCCTCCCGTCGCGACTTTTCGACCTAGTCGAGGTCCCCCGTCACCTCAAGGGCATGTGGGGGGGGGACAAGGACTATGACACAAAAAAAGAGCAGCGCTCTTGCCGCCGCGCTGAAAAGTTTTCCTGGTCATTTCCTCGGTTTATTTTGTTCTGGTACCCGGCTACCTGTATGCAAAATCATCAGCCAGCGGCCGTACCCTCTACCGTTTTCGCGTCCATCGAGCACCCTTGTTTCGAGTGCGGGCCTCCGCGCTTATACGGGCTCGCACTCTATAATATTAAGTGTGCCTAGCGATAGTGGGTAGCGGTGGGGCAGGGCATAGTCGAAATGGCCGGATCCAAATTGGCCACGGGGGTGCGGAAAGTATTCAAACCCTCCGTACAAGGATTTCCGGCGGCGGCTGATCCTAAGGAACACCCCGCCGTTGGACCTCGCCGCTCCTCCCGTCGCGACAGTCCTCCTCGCTGTTGTTGCCGTGCTGCCTCTTTCAACCGGCTCGACGCCAACATGTTGGTCGACATCGAGCGAGCGCAATACCCAAGCGCTGCTTCCCGCCTGTCCGCCGCGAGCTCCAACACCCTTAACCCATCGCTAATCCGTCCGTACCCTCCTCTCCACCACACACTCAAGAAGATATCGGCCCCAGCCCCCCAAATGGAACGGTATCTTTCTAGTATCTAGTTTTGAAGAAACAAATCGGACGGGCTGAGCGGGAGATCTTGGCGCTAGTAGCGTACAAATCTTTAAATTTTTTTCAAAGAGCCCTCGGTACACGGCCTTTCCCGACAGCTGCGAATCGCGCGGAGCGCACTGCCGGCCCTCTTCACCTCTTAGCATCCTACCGTTCCAAGCCATGCACGGCTACGGGGTTTCCAGCGCCCACCACGGGGAGGTGAGGGGATGCCGACGGGCATGCGAGCGCACCCCCCTCCGGGGCCGCCGCCGCTGCGCCGCCGGCGGGCGCTTAGAAAACCTAACATATATTGCCTCGCTTCTAAAAGGCTAGTTATAAACTGATCTCAGTCCTATACACTCTTCCCATAAAGTTCGTTACTAGCGGCACGTATTTAATTACCCGCCACGCACTGCCGCGATGGCCATGCAACTCAATTGGGGGGTAGAATAATGATTTTCGAACAGCACACCACGACGCGTTGTTCACTGACGTGAGCACCTTTACCGGCACGCCCCAATTATTGTGGGCACCCACGTTGGATTTTCGGCCCATATTTTGCGGGCCGAAATTCGTGCATGTGCATGTTATGCACGCCTCTATGCGTGGCTCGGCACACGTAGTGTCGCGACAAGCCGGGAGACTACTCGACACTGGGTTCTCAGCATGTGTGCACAATTGCACTAATATCCGCCGACTGTGTTGCGCCCGGCCGTCTACAAAGCGGCGACACCGAGAATGGCATGTCGTGTGCACGGGTTTTTCTTGCCACGTGCCCGGAAATACCAGCAAGGAGCACGGGCTGGGGGCCTATTGGGCTTGAGGGACAGTTGACTTGGAGTGTAAGCACCCTGGCGCGCGGATCGCTGGCCTGAGGAACTTGCGCATCTCCGGGCGTGAAAAATGGCGGGGAGCTTTCAAAGTACCCTAGCACGGGCCTTCATCTGGCCGGCGGCAAAAGGCACGGCACCATGCCATCATGGGGCATGAAAGGGGCAACGCCGTGAATAGAAGAAATATAGAGCGCTGATTGTTGAGCGTATTAGCGGAGCGGGTATGCGGGTACCACATGTCTCGGGGTTGCTAGCCCCGCGCGAATGTGGCAGATTTTGAAACCCTAAAAGCTTTATTTGGTTGTACGAGGGCTTGGATGACATCGGACGGCGGATTTGACGCGAAAACCGGCCGGTAGGCGTAAATTAAATTGACAACTTATATTTACTTGGGGGAAGGGCTTCCACTTGCAACTGAGTTTGCTCGAATCGGACACTGTACGGCGAAGTTAAGCTTTTTTAAGCCTCCCAAGCTGTGGGTTTCCGGCCCCGAGCCCACCCACGTCAAGCATGCACGTCACATGCCATCACACCCACGTGCTCCCATGTTTGCGGACAACATGCTGGGATCATAAAAACCGCATGTTGTGTCGCCCATTTCGGGTTTTTTCACGAGCCAAAGTGTGGCAAATCCGAATTCCGGGGCGCCCGAATCAGGGTATACCCCGAAATCGGGGTTGGGCCGCAAACCCTAATACGTCATATCGTAGCCGTGACGGGCCCCATTTGTGCCCCGCTTCCCCCTTAGCCTCACCGTTAACACAAGTTTCGGCCCGCCTTTTCAACGAGCTAAAGTACAGCTAAACCCTAGAAACCCTTCATGGTAAACACCCGCCCTAGAGGCGGGCTTGAGTTCTTGATCATCATATCCGCCGGATATTAATGTATTATATATGGCGCACAAAGCGCGATTAAAAACCGATACATGGTGTCAGTAGACCTTAATATTATTATAAATTCGTTCATTCGAACGCAGGTTTTATCGGTTGTAACGTATCTACGTTATTCCCCCCCTCTGGGCGGGTCGTGTCGTCACGGCGATGGGCGTAAAGGGCTGCTTCAGCTCAGGAGACTTCTCCCCCGGCGTGATAGTGTCTGACGGCGTCTTGTTGGCCTATTGCAGGTTTTTTTTAAATAAATTTAAACTTGGATCAGCGGCTCAGCGCTAGAGAAATAATAGACCTATTCCCCACTGTTTCGGGAGGTGATGTAGTCACGTGCAAAACTTACCAAAATAGAAACTAAAAGAAAAACCCCACAATCTTTGTTGAAGAGATTAAATCCTTAAGCAGTAAACTCTCTCCCTTTATCACACACACACTCGCACACTCGCACACACACACACACACACACACACACACACACACATTCAATCTGTCTTACTCACTCACTCTTTCATCCATACACTATCCCTCTATTTAAACATCTCTATCTCCAACCCATTCTTACTCTCCCAAAACACACTTGCTCTCTCTCTCTCTCTCTCTCTCTCTCTCTCTCTCTCTCTCTCTCTCTCTCTCTCTCTCTCTCTCTCTCTCTCTCTCTCTCTCTCTCTCTATCTCTCGCTCTCGCTCTCTCTCTCGCGCTCTCTCTCTCTCTCTCTCTCTCTCTCTCTCTCTCTCTCTCTCTCTCTCTCTCTCTCTCTCTCTCTCTCTCTCTCTCTCTCTCTCTCTCTCTCTCTCTCTCTCTCTCTCTCTCTCCCCCCCCCCCCCTAACCAACAACGTTCTGTCGTTCCTGTACTTCCGACCCCCATTTTAAGAAGTGGCACGCCTTGCTATTATTTTGGTGGCAATTCGCCGCTTCCCTTGCATGTCTTGGTGCTGCGGACTCTCGTTCATTGCGTTCTAACATTTATGTCTTTGCTTACAACATTTCGTTCGTCGATCTGTTCCTTTTTCGACGGTTTTGGGAGGACGATTTTTTCTTGAGGCGAGAATGCGTGCAACTCTCTTTATCCTTCTTAATGGTACTTTGGGTTCCATTTCTCCGCGATGCTTTGCAAGAGAAGAGTGCCGATGTTATGGCATGTCTCCAAATTTCTCGGGTCTGTGGTGTGGGGGGTTCCTCCTTTACTTTTTTCCCTTTTATTTTCTTAAGTGGTTTCATCCATCCCCGCTTTTCTTATCGTAAGTAATGTTTCAGTTACAAAAGTGGGATGCCCTCATAACATGCACCTACAAAGCAATGCCAGGAAGTATTGTTGAGGATGTGGTTTATTTAACCCCTAAGACATGGTGGAAAAAAGATACATTATATATAACAAACCAGCAAACTGGACCGGCTGTTGTTTAACGGCCATTAGTTGCTTTGCCAATTTAGGACACTTATGAGCAAAGACTGGGCCGGGTAAACTTCGACTAGGTACACTTGTCGACATACCTATCTGTAATGTGTGCCGACGTTCCCCTGAGGTAAAAAATTGTAAGCAACCACAATAACAACATAAATGATGGTGCAATCAAGAAAAACTTACGTAAACAATAAATCCTCTTGTAAGCAAAGGCAAAATAAAATTGCTGGTCGACCTTCACGATGCACGGCCCACTCCCACCGAACCGGGGTGCCTACCGACCTTCGGCGTTCGGGAGGGACAACGGGTCATTCTGATCTAGCTCCCGCGTAATTATGGTTTTGCTGAAGTCAAGAGGGAAAAGGCAGGCAAATAACCCCTCATCCTCACGTAATCGCTTGTCGCTCGACCCCGCCGTCGCATCCCGTAAGCCCCGCCCCAAGGTCGCTACCGCTCCTCCCGGCGCGACGTTTCGTCCTTGTCAAGGTCCGCCGCCACCTCGAGGGCAAAAGTGGGAAGGACCGAGGGATACTGACACATTGGAAAGTTGGCGCTCTTGCCTCCGCGCATGTGTCCGCCCCCCCCCCCCCCCCCCTCATTTCCCCGCTTTTCCATGCTTGGTACCCGGGTACCTGTCTGACATTCTGTCTTGCGCGCGTACCCTCTCCCCTCTAATCGCGAGTCCACCGAGTAGCTTTGTTTTGAGCGTTGCAATTAAGATTCATCCGTCTTTTTCAATTTGTAGTAGAGCAAGTTGTATCGCTACGGACACGACGGTGCTACCACTTGGGCAAACGCCCATCATGCCCCCACCACGGACAAAGCTATTTCCCTCCTCCACACCCTATGTATGGTCCCACTATGTCGGACACCGCATGTCCATGGTACCACGTGTCCATATTCCACACGTTGAGTGCGGTTGAGGGTGCAGTCGATGAAGCCGAAAAATGGTTGGTTTTCGACGGTGGTCCTTGTGTTGATGGCGTTCACGTAGGTGGGCAACCGCGAAGGATCTAGTCCGCATCCAACAACAGCCCCCCAATGATGGCGCATCCACTGCACCATCGTCACAAATATTTTCGAAATGCAGTCCTTATTTATCCTTAGCGTCCGCCCAAAACCATGTTGGGCGCCCGTAGTACCGAGAAATGCCAACAAAACGAGCAACCCATCGTCCCTGTGAACTTGGCGCCGCGATTCGGGTACAACATGGTGGTCGGCACATGTAGCGCCTCGAGTATTTCGCCAAACTATGATGGCTTCATGCGGTAAATATCACGAAACAACCGTTCGCTAACACTTTCATTCTCGAGATTCAGATTTGTTTGGCTAGGGTGTGTTGGCCAGGCTCTCGACGCCCGCTGCCGTAGCCGTTGGTAGACCCGCAAGTGGATATGCCGGTGTCCCTGCCGGGATACCGAGTCAATTGTAAGGATTACACGCTGACGCATGCCCGCGCGCTACTTGGCAAGCGGTCCGTTTAGTACAAAGTTTATTGCAAAATGCCGCGAAGGCCCTCTGTCATAGTTATTCTAATCATGTATCAAAAGATACGTAGCTCCTATTTAGAGGACGTACCCCTATTAATCAGCGTCATCACTCATATATTGCTAATACTAATCTTCCGTCGTCATCGTCGTAGACTAAGACATTCCGCGCGATACTCGCAATTTTCACTAACTACTGATGTTCTTGCCGCGGAAACCGAGTGTGCTGCCACGTGGTCGACATCGCGGTCGACAAAACGGGTGGTAATATATTTTTTTGTCCGAAAAGCTAAGGGGGATCAATGTAGGACCGCGGGCGACAAGCCGCTACTACAAGTCCCGATTTAAATGTACCGCTACTCGCGGACCTCACGGGGGCGCTCTCCGCAACATTCGCTAGTTATTGCTCCCGCTTCCGCGATGGACCCAAGAATGTGACATTTTGGGTTATATCACGCGACGAGACTATTGAACCATGCAAACACAGTTAGTGTGGAAGATAACTTACGCAAACGTAGTTACATTCACAGTCCCGCAAACGGAACAGTTACGGCGACAACCAGCCTACAGGCGTGGTGTCGGGACAACAAAAGTGTGAGAGCTGTAGCCTAGCGACAGCTCTGTACCGAGTCAAACAGTTTATCGGTATGTCCGATCTAGACATGTACTAATCATATCTAGAGTAGCTTACAGTAGCTATCTGCAACTAATACGTATACGGTATTACTTACAACACTCTCCCTGAAGGTAGCTACGGGATGAAGCGTTGCATTGGGTCTTGTCCTCCAAGGATCACACTTCGGTATCTTGCTAGTGCAGGTCATGGGAGGGGTTTGGTGAGCATGTCAGCCACAGAGTAGTACTCGGCTTCACACGTTGATGGAGCCACACAAGTATGTTGTTTGATCTTGTAACTTATTGGCCCGCGTCCGAGGGTGAAGAGATAGCCGGAGCAAGACTTGCGGGTGCTCCTATCGTTGGCCTAGTCAGCGTCGGCAAAGCCTGTGAGTTGGAGGCTGTGGTCCAGGCCCCCCCCCAACGTCACGCGCATGTCGATGGTGCCATGAAGGTAGCGGAGGACCTTTTGCAAAGCCTGCAAGTGTGCCTCCGTGGGTGAGGCTTGGACGGATCCAAGGATGCGCAAGACCGTGGAGACAGCGGGGCGCGTGCAGACGGTTGCGTATTGGGGGCTGCCCATGAGACTGGGTAGACGTCTTTGTCGAAGCCGGGGGCTGCGTGTGCCGCTCGGCCGATGACTATGGGGTCAATGGTGGGGCGACGACTGCCACGGGGGGTGTGGTCGCCACGCTGGGCTGGGGGAGAATGCCGTCCATGGAAGGGAGGAGGTGGGCCACCGGGAAAGGGAGAGCGGCCGGCCATGGAAGGCGGCGGGCCGTACGGATGCGGGTGGTCACGGGAGGGGGGGACGAGGTGAGAGGGCGCCTCCGGGATGAGAGGTCCGGGGTGGTGAAGGGCATATCCAGCGGGGGGGTAGGGGGGGGGGGGGGCGGGAGTTGTTCAACCTCGAGGTCGTGACGCGAAGGGTCGCGGTGTAGGGCAGAATTAGCGGGGGGGTATTGGGGGGTTGGTGGAAGGTGTTCAACCATGAGCTCGGGACGCGAGGGCTCGCGGTGCGCATCGGGACGGCGCTGTGCGACGGCGGGGTCGCCAACATGAGTTGCAACGGTAGCAGCAGCGAAGGCCGATTGTGCGTCCGGTGGGGCGTAGCCAGGCTGGGGATGCACAAGCAGGGGGAGGGTGTGCACGTCGTGGCTGTCCCGAAAGTGTTCGAGCTGAGCATCGTGGCGGCGCTGAGCGACAGGGGGTGCGGATTAGCACCAGCACCAGGAAAAGCAGCAATGGCGGCCGACCGCGAGTCGAGGTAAGCTTCAAGGAGCGTCATTTTCTCAAGGAGCAGCGCGAGAATATCCGGGGGGGGGATAGAGAGTGCTCTGCTAAGAGCCTGAGTCAGGGGAGTCAGGAGGTGAAACATGCGGAGAGTCGGCAGAGCGAGTTTTCGGCGCCATTTCGACAGAGGGCGAAAAAGAAAGAGCTGAATAAAAAACAGGCAGCGGTAAAAACCGCTAGCCGGACTCGTGCCTAACAACGGTTTCAGAGAGACGGCCTGATGCCCGCCGACCCCTCGGCATGTAGCCCCGGGGTGTCTCAAAGCACCTTTTCTATATCCTCCACCCAGTGTGGGGCACAAGTCGAGGCCAAGGCCAGGACAGGTGGAGCGCTGCGCTGGCGGCTGAGTCGCTAAGATAATATAAAAATAAAAAGGTAAGCTACGGCTGGCGTGCAACATGTGGATGCGTATTCACCCGATAGTGCGCCCCCCCGTTCTCTAGCTTGGACATGTGTGCACCATGTCCACACACGACGAGTGCGTCGGTGTGGGTGGCTGGCTATCGCCGTCGAGTGGCTGACTTAAGAGGGGTGGTGGCGGGTTTTAAATCGCAGTTTATACTGGCGATACCGCCGACTACAAGTTGAAAGTACTAGGTGTCTATAGAAAATTGCCTTCTGCGGGAGAGCTGTCGATCGCGGCTCGCCGAACCAGGTTGTCGCGCGTGAGGGACGTGAGGCGGGGGCCCATAACCTATTGAACCATGCAAACACAGTTAGTGTAGAAGATATCTTACGCAAACGTAGTTACAATCACAGTCCCGCATACGGAACATTTACGGCGACAACCAGCCTACAAGCGAGGTGTCGGGACAACAAAAGTGTGAGAGTTGTAGCCTAGCGACAACTCTGTACCGAGTCAAACAGTTTATCGGTATGTCCGATCTAGACATGTACTAATCATATCTAGAGTAGCTTACAGTAGCTATTATCTGCAACTAATACGTATACGGTATTACTTACAACAGAGACACCTTATGCGTGGACTGCCGGGACCATAACCGAATAGATTCGATAGGCGTGCATCACCATCGGCGCATCCCCCCCCCCCCCCCCCCCCCCCCCCCCATCAATTCAAGTGGACATCGCATAGCCTACGGAAGGGCGCGGCGTCCGCAGCCGCATGTATTGACGCACCCCTCATCAATGTTCGCTACATGGGTGGATGGTCGATAACCAACAACGTTGTCATTGGCAAGTACATTAACCCTACCATGAGTGAAGCACCTACAGGCTTCCTAGCTTTTCTTTGGACGGCTAGTCGCCACACCCCCGGTTCAATAGCCTACGCCGACCTTCGGCCCTGTTTTTTAGATAGTACAATCTGAATTCAAGTCCCTAAAGTCTTAGATTGGCAAATATTGGGGTTTAAAGGTTAACGTATCATGTTGAGTCGGCCAAATGCAACGCGCGGAGACAAAGCGTCACATGCACAATAAAATGTCCGCGGTGGACGCCCACATGCTTTACCTCTACAACAGCTCCTCTAGCTGGTAGTAGGCACCTTTTGCCTTTTTTCTCGCCACTCGGCTCGCGCAACCCACCCACTCTTCCCCGATCAAGCGCTGCATAGAAATATCGAAGCACATCTGAGTAGGTGTTTTAGTGCATGTTTATCCAAAATATAAGCAATCTGTCATCTTTGGCATAATCTGACTCCCAGCCGCTAAGTACGCGTATTGACTTTCCATGTTCGGGTACTTTATTTTAGTAATTAGCGAAACGACGCGATGAGTCGATGCCAAATGCGATTCACATAACTACCAAATTACGTGTACTTAATGCAATATAAATCAAGTTAAACGGCCCGCGGTGGGCCTTCCCGTACTGACAGCGTGGACTGCACATGATAGAAAATCTTCTAACATACAAAGACTGAGAACGAGATGTGATCGTTGGATTGCATCTTACGGTCCAGATTCGTAAGATTTCCATCGGCACTTCGTCAGTTACACATCGTGTCAAGACCAGCTGACCAACTACCCGAGCGAGTCACGGCGAGGAGCGTCACGGCGCCGCATGTATAAAACCAGCGCTTCCACTCTTCGTTGTTAAAGCAAACCTTCTCCTCAACACGACACTAATCTGCTTACACGCCGACACTACGTGTGTCAATCCGCACTGCATCTGTCCGTCACCGGTTACCGCCTCGCCTGTCAGTATTGTAAGTCTTCCGCTTGATGCTTATTCATTGATTACTGGAAGGTTGTCTGACGTTAGGCGTTTAGTCGTTTCTCGTTGTTTAGTTCACCGTCCCCTATTTTTCTCTTCCCATGGTCTCCACAGCAGACGCCAGCGACTTGTTGACTTGGCAACACGGATGTATCGAGTCGACATTGTTTCCACGTTTTTACTGCCGCCCAACAATGTTCATGTCACCTGAGTAGTACCATGGCTGCAACTACGAACGACCGGGACTATGTTGGCTTTTTGTTACATAAAAAACTCGCTCCTCAATACGATGGTCGAACTAAATATGTTGCTGACCGTATTTATATTGTAGGGGGCGTGATGAAGACCAGTAAATCAGGCACCGCTGCCTGCCCTTTTGTATTGCTGCTCTCGGCGACTGCCGTCGAGGGTCGCACCCTTCACTCGTCCTCGTTTTTCGAGGACTCTGCTTCCGAGGCCGGTACTATACTGAGCTTCACCGCTACGCTCCCCGCCCGCCGCCGTTCTCTCCTCGACCGCCCCGCTTCAACGTGCGGCGAGGCGGCCTTCCCCAAGGACGCCGAGGTTGAAGAGATTGACACCTGGATGTTTAGCATGGCAGCCTCCCTCAACCTTCCACGCAACGCTTGCACTGCTATGGGACTTCAAATCACTGCCGGAGCAAAGTCCTTCACCGTGTTTTGCTTGGGCAACAGTGGCCAGCTCTCCGCCTTTTCCGCGGGTATCGTCGCCGGCGCGACTGTGTCGTCGGGAACCACATCCGTTCTTAATGCTTATGACATTGATTTTGACGGCGGTAGTAAGGTGATTCGCGAAGACAACCTGAAGACCCGTACTGCGCATGGCCTCCCGGACGCCGTTAGTGAGTGCCTACTTGCTTTCGAGGGAGGTTTTAACCTCGATGACAAACGGCGCCACCTTCTGAGAGTCCCCACCGCCGGGGAGAAAGCTCCAGTTGAATCCGCCGTCAGCGCTACCCTCGATGCATTTGTTGCCAAGACTAAAATCCCCCGTGATCTATGGACTGCAAGCGGCGCGACAATCGCGTTTGAGTATGATGGCACAAGGGTCGTCCTCTTTACCATATTTGTGCCGGTTACAGTTGCGCAGAGACATGCATTCATCGACGACTTTCAAAGCATCACCACGTATCTCACAGACTAGCTCGGGATCCCTGCCGGTTTTGGATCGGCCCATGTGACCGTATCCGAGAATGACTCCCCTGACGTGGGTGCCAGTTTCAGAGTCCGTTACGAACGACATTGAAGAGGCCGGAGGCAACCTTCCCCTCGTCACAGGTACTCATGTCCCAACCGCTGGTCCAACAACCCCAAGTGCCACTGCTACCTCCACGCCTGGTGCCACCGAGATCACCACGCCTGGCGCCACCGACACCACCACACTTGGCGCCACTGAGACCACCACGCCTGGCGACATGAAGTGATTTCGTTTCGCGGTTTCTAAATCTAAACCCTATACCTTGTTGTTGGGACACACAGTCTTCCACCCGCAGGTCATCCGGTGAACACATTTTTATTCCAATTTTATCTTTTTCTTCTTGTAACAATTTTTTCTTCTTCAGTGGCTTTCATTGGGTGAGACGAGCAATTTTATGTGGGATGGGCCACAAATTAACCCCTAAATCTAAAACACTGTCCAGACACCGAAACAAAGTCACCGGAAATGTTTACGAGCATTATTTTATGTGAGTTACCGGAAACCCCATGAAAATACGAAACATAAAAAAAGAAACCAGGACGAGGGATTTTCACAATGCAGAGTTTTTGCATTGTAACACAGATCTCATGGTAAAAAACACCAAAGCCTAGCTAGGCGAAAGGCCCTATTTCACTAGTAACGGACTTTATGGGAAGAGTGTAGTAGCTAGATCTTTATACGACACGAATTATATTTTATGTAGTTGTAGGTGCAATACTTGACAAGTTTATCATATGTGAAAAGAATTAATTCATTTTTCGCGCATCCTATGTGCAGCTACCCGGCCATGTGCCCCTCCTCTAGAATCCTTTCATCAACAAAATAATTGCACTTTAGAGGCATTTCAAAGGCACTTGAACCCCACTTCAGACATGAATTCGGGTTGTTCATACTTTAGGGGCTGAATTGCTTAACTCAATTAAGTGCACTTCAGCTTGAAGTGAATTCAACTTAAATAAAATGAATTCATTTTAGCCTAAACCGAAGACCTATAATCCACTTCAACTCAACCATGGTTTCCTATGGTTTGGACTTTAAGAAAATTTTCAGAAATTGCAGACTCTCATTTAATGTGTTCCGACAGTTATGTGGTAGTTCGTCTTTTTGATAAGGCTAGGGATCGATGATACTATCCGGACTATATCGACGTAATTCGTGGTGGATTCGGAGACCCCGAATGCGAAACGTACCCGAAATCGCAGCGAAATGCACTTGTAAAATATCGACGATACCATCGATCCCTAGCCTTACTTTTTGAGAGCTGGCTCTCATAACAACAAACTGTCACCGTTGTGTCTGCATGCAACATTTCGTTCGTCGATCTACTTATGTTCCTTTTCGACGTTTTTTCGGGTATGTGCGGCGAGAGTTCATGCAACGTGTTTTTGTTGCTCGTCATGCTACTTATTTGGGATTTTGGGTTCCAATCTTTGCGATGCTTTGGAGGAGGGCAATGATGATGTTGTGGCATGCCTTCCCGTTCCTCGGGCTTAGGTTTTTTCCTCATTTCTTCTTTTTGCTTGATGGTCTCCACTGCCATTTTTACATGAATATTTGTAGTGATATTATAAGACTTTTTTTGTGGATTACAAAAAGAACAACATGAGCACGGACAGAGAAAAAGGGAGTACACCAAATTTCTATAATTGATCACAAGAAGAATAACATGAGCTCGGACAAGGAGAAAGGGAACTTTTCATATGATGACAGTCAAACTAAAGCATATTATTTACAAGATGTGAAATAACTGTACTGCAGAATGCCAACAGAATTGGTACATGTACCTTCAGCTGAGGGGGGAATCCAATATAATGTGGTCAGATTGATTTGAATCTAGAGGTTTGCATATCCAATTTCCATGTATACGGGACAGTATCACTAGCGGTTACTGTCACCGTTAAAAGGCGGCGCGTCGCACCTGCAGGGCAACCGCCCCGCCTTGCACTTAGACGCAACCAACGACCAACGACTTCCCCAACGGTCAGCTCTAGCTAGCCCGAGCCTTATAAGCCGTAGCTAGCCACGAGCCTAGGCACTCTCTGCTTTCGCGCTCAGCCAATCTAGGCTTCGCGCGAATGCAGTCTCGACTCTCGTAGTCGAGCAGGATGTCAGTTTTACCATTCGTCCCATGCGCACTCGAGCGTCACGCGACACTTCCCCTCGTTCAGCTACGCAGTTCCGCAACATGCAGCCTGAGCAGTCTACGTCCGCCGCTGCGGCCGACCCTCACGCTACCTAAATCGAACAACGCACGGCCGAGCAGATTCGTACGGCAGTTTTAGCATCGGAACAACGGATCACTGAGCAGTTTTTGGCGGCTAACGTTGCCTTACTCGCCCAGCTCCAGCAGACGACAGCTACACATGCTATTACTTATCAACAACAGTCCATTCCCGCCGACGCGACCCCAGCGACGGAGGGTGGTAAGGCGGCCCCTGAGCCACCTATCGACCTGATTGACGACGAACCCGACCCCTCCGCGTCCGATTTCGTCGACTTCGCCTACTACGGCGAAGTCATCCCGGCCGGCCTCGAACGTCCCCCTCGCGACGTCGAGGAGCCACGTCTGTGGACTCTCACGGACGACACCGCCCGAGCTCTAAGCGACAAACGCACCCAATCGGCATACGACGAATACCTACACATCGTGTGCTATGCCTTCTTCGACAGTTGCGCCAACGCGGCAATTGGCGAGGCTTTGGACACGTTGTCGCAGGGCCCACCTCTACCGACAGAGCAGGCGGCAGCGATTGCCCTCATCCGAGCGGGTCATCGCACCCACACAGCGACGGAGGAGGCCGCCCGTACTCGATTGGGCTTCCTCCGCCTCACCAAGGGCGGACAAACGAGCACAGATGCGGACCGCGTCTTTGCTGAACTGCCCCACGAGCGTTTCTGCCGACCACGCCCTACCGCGGTCTCCGGCCCACTGGATGCGCTTCGCCGAGCGTTCGTCGACCGCACGCTGGAGGTCAGCCTACACGCTGCCAGCAAGGCAGCTGCCGGAGCAGCCTTCGCTAAGGTCACGCCGGACAAGCCTACCGGCCCCGATGCGCGAGCCCGCAAGGCCGCCGCCGACAAACGCAAGGCCGCCGCAGCAGCAGCGGCCGCAGCCCGCGCTACCCCTCCGCCCAAGCCGACCGACCCGGCTAAACCCTCAACCAAGAAATGACGGTGTGGCCCGCCGCGCCGATTCCTGCTCCCCGACATCTTCCTTCATGCGCCACCGCGTGCGTTGAAGATGGCGGGAGTGGGAGCGCATCGGCGCGAGCGGCCAAGTCCTAAGTTGGATCCGCCATGGTGTCCGGGTGAAGTTCAAGCACGGCTTACGCCCCAAGCCCTTCAACCACGGCATCTCTATGCTAGACGCGACACCGGCTCAACTCGAGTTTCTAAACTCGGAACCCCCACGCTTCGAAGCATGCGGTGCGTGGGAGCGAGCGGACAACGCTCGCTACGTTTCCCGGATGTTTTTGGTCCCAAAACCCGGATGCAACCAATGGCGTTTGATTATCGATCTTCGAGAACTCAACCGCTACTGCTCGACCTTCAACATGACATGCGAGACGCTCAAGCACCTACGGCATCTCTCGCGTCCGGGCGACTACTTCGTCTCCCTCGACCTCCCCGACGGGTACTACACCCTTGGCATCCGGGAGGAAGACCGAGACTTCTTCACGGTCAACTACCGTGGCACGCTATGGCGCCTCGCATGCCTCCCAATGGGCTGGTCGGGCTCAGCTTACTACTTTTGCAAGCTCACACAGGTGTTCACAAACCACCTACGTCGCCCCCCCCTCCCGTGTCGGCGGCTATGCCGCTCCACTCTCGCCGGCCTACCAAGCGCTTCCTTCGAAACGCTCGGTGGCGTGGGACCCGACTCCTCCCCTACATGGACGACTTCCTATTCTTGGCCGACTCTTACGAGGACGCCCTACTACCTCGACAGCGCGTCCAGGACCTGCTCGACAGCCTCGGCCTACAAAGCAACCCCAAAAAGGGCGTTTGGACACCTACACAAGTGGGCGACCATTTGTGGACCTTAACGGTGGACCTCCAACGCGGAATGTTTCGCGCCCCTCCCGCGAAACTTCAACAGCTTGCTCAGCAAGCCTCATCGCTGCTCGGTCGAGCGGCGTCGAACGCCCGATGGCTGCCCACACGACAGCTAGCGGCCTTCGCAGGGAAGGCCCAATTCCTCTACCTCGCCATCGCCCCCGCACGGTTCTTTTTGCGCGAGCTCCGCAACGTGTTAGCCACACGGGTTGGGTGGGGGGGACGCGTCCGCCTCACCCACCAGCTACGCCGCGACCTCGAGTGGTGGCGCACGGTACCCACACAGCACAACGGCCGATCGATCGACAAGCCAATCGAGACCGCCTAACTCCACGCCGACTCAAGCGACTACGGTTGGGGGGCCGTTCTAAACGAGGACTCCAACTACCAAGCCCGCGGTTTTTGGACCGCTACCGACCGGCTCCAACACATTACGTGGAAAAAACTTCGAGCGGTGCGACACGCGGTAGAATCTTTCCTACCGCAGCTCCGAGGCCGGCAAGTCCTCCTACACGAGGACAACACGGCTGTGGTCGCCGCCCTCACCAAGCTAACCTCCCGGTCGCCCGTCATGATGACCGAGCTACGGCGCCTATGGTTCCTCCTCGATAGCAACGTCATCAACATCCGGCCGCGCTACATCCGCTCGGCGGCCAACATCTGGGCCGACACGCTAAGCCGCGAGATGGACTACGAGGATTGACAGCTCTGTTAGAGTTGGAAACGGATAGTTACACGGATGTTGTGCCGGCCCCACAAGGGGGCCGGCTGTGGTGACTAGAGAAGTGAGAGGAGAGAGATGGCGGCCGGCGAAGGCACCGGCAGGGCCGGCCGACCGCCACTAATAGGGAATAGAGTACCGCTAATAGCATATCACTAAGTACTAGAATGACAAATAGCTACCTTGTACATAAGTACTATGCAACGGGATGCTAGTGCTAACACCCCCCCTCAAGGTAGCCGAGGTCTTGACGTCGTCCTAGCTTGCGTTGAGGAAGGTGTAATCTTGGTAGAAGGTGTAGTGCATGTAGCGTGTGTCTCTGGCCGGGTAGGTGTAGCGACATGCGCTCACAAGAACGTGCCGATACCGGCGAGTTGCCGATATGAAGCAGTTCCAAATATAATGCGTAATGTACTATTCTGACATGTAGCGGGAAAAACTGTCCACGGGGGAATTAGCCGACGCATGAGAGCGACCGGCGACGAAGAAGCACAGCCAACAAGGCCGTTCGGAGCGTGTAGGCACGCAAAAAACATAGACGGGCGCTCGTGTTGACTCCCCCTTTTCGCCGTGGGAAAGTTAAGCTCCTCGCTAAGTAAGGTGAGCGTTGTGGCATTTGCCTCGGGAAAAAACAATAACAGTACTAATTAAAGTACGCACGGGCCGAATTTTCGCGGGTCGGTCTGAAAAACCAGATCCGGTCGAGAGCATCGGTAGGCTGAAGACTAGGTGAGACAGAAAGCTGGGTGGGGCGAACGTGGCGCCGGGCGCTTTACACACGCTCTTCTCCTTTTTACGTGGGAGATGGTAGGACAGTCGCGGACATCGAGCTCGAAGGCGAAGCGTGGGGTCGGTGGGACGATGAATAACTAGCGTGGCGCCGAGCGCTTTACACACGCTCTACTCTTTTTTACGTGGGAGTAGGTAGGACTAGCGTGGCGCCGAGCGCTTTACACACGCTCTTCTCTAGTGTAACTTGGTGGAGGGCCCATAAGAGTTGGAAACGGATAGTTACACGGATGTTGTGCCGGCCCCACAAGGGGGCCGGCTGTGGTGACTAGAGAAGTGAGAGGAGAGAGATGGCGGCCGACGAAGGCACAGGCAGGGCCGGCCGACCGCCACTAATAGGGAATAGAGTACCGCTAATAGCATATCACTAAGTACTAGAATGACAAATAGCTACCTTGTACATAAGTACTATGCAACGGGATGCTAGTGCTAACAAGCTCAACCCCCGGATTTTCGACCACCTTCAGCGCCGGTGGGGCCCACACACGATCGACCGTTTCGCATCTATGCTCAACGCACAACTGCCCCGCTCCAACGCCCGTTGGCGGGACCCCCTGTGCGAAGACATCGACAGCATGCGCCTCTCCGACGAGGCCTGGCGACGCGAGAACAACTACTGCAACCCCCCCTGGTCTGCCCTCCCGGTCCTAGCCGCGAAACTCGCTCAAGCTCAAGCCGCGGCTACTGTCATCCCGCCTTTTTGGCCAAACAAACCGTGGTACCACGCGTTCGCCCGTTTGGCCACCGAAACTTTACACTTCCCGGCGACCCGCGACCTATTCTTTCCCGGCAGGCGCGGCAAACCCGAAGGGGTCGGACCTCCCGCGTGGAGCATCGTGGCCTTTCGGCTCTAACTCTTTCGTGGCTCTACACCCGACGCGGGGCGATTGGCCGGGCGCTTCGCCCAGACCGACTAAATGCTCATGTACCGCGCGCGACGCCTCTGCGTACATGACCGCCGCGCTACTACCTGCGCCTCGGAGCAGCACCGGCGCCATGGTCCGCCGAACTGGCTGAAACTTTCCAGGACCTCCAAGGATCCGACAAGCTAGGGGTTACGGCGGTCGCTCTACTCAGCAACTCGCTAGTGCCCTCTACGTACGCAAGCTACGACAGCGCGCTGCGACAATTTTTTATTTTCTGTACACAGGAAAATTTCGCCCCACTGCAGGCCACCCCGGCCACAATGGTGCGCTACACAGCGTGGTTAGCCCTACTCGGGACGGTCGCCGCCGGCTCGCTGCAGCTCTACTTCTCGGCGGTTAATAAGTCCTTTCGCGACCACCAACGCCAACCTATTGCCGTGGGGGAGCTACTGGCTGACGCCATACGTGGCCTCGAAATGCTACAACACCGCCTCATCCCCGCCGCCTCGCGCCTCCCGCTACCGGCACCCGTCGCCCTCGCCATCTTGCTGGCCGCCGATACTCTACGCCACACCCTCCCGTGGACCCCTGCTGCTCTTCCCCAGCTACAACGTTTCAAGGCCTGTTTAGCGATTTGCGTCAATTACACTTTTTCTGCCGCGCAGAAACTGGCGCCCGCTGCCAGACAGGCGACCTAATTGTCGACAGACCTTCGCAACACATATGTTTGTTCGTACGAAAATCTAAAGGCGACCAGCGCCGCGACGCCGGCGACAAGCTTGTTATCGCTATCCATGTAGCCGCCAACCCAGTCCTCGCGGACATGCTCGACTACTACACGGAGCACCGCGCGGCATTATGTAAAAAAATCTACAACCGGCCACCCCCGCTCGCCTTCTGGAGCTTCTCACCTGCCGAACCTTCCGCCGATTGGGGTGCCGCATCCACCATCTCCGCTTGGCTCACCCTCGCCCTCCTCGCAGTCAACACGTCCGCGCCCGCCGGCTTTAAGTGGACATCGCACAGCCTACGGAAAGGCGCAGCGTCCGCTGCCAGCTGCATCGGCGCGCCCCTCCCCGAAATCAAATATATGGGTGGCTGGGCCAAGAACAGCTCTGTGACTGAAGGAAAATATATTGACCCAACCATGACCCCAACACATGTTGCTTGGCGGTTCTTCGGCTGGCTCACTCCGTCCCCCCCGCAACACTAATTTTGGTTGTGCAAGCCTTTGGCTTTAGGTTACTGGCAAAACGTGCCCTAGGGTAAATGGTCAGATTGATTTGAATCTAGAGGTTTGCATATCCAATTTTCATGTGTACGGGGCAGTAACACTAGCGGTACTATCACCGTTAAAAGGCGGCGCGTCGCACCTGCAGGGCAACCGCCCCGCCTTGCAGCTAGACGCAACCAACGACCAACGACTTCCCCAACGGTCAGCTCTAGCTAGCCCGAGCCTTATAAGCCGTAGCTAGCCACGAGCCTAGGCACTCTCTGCTTTCGCGCTCAGCCAATCTAAGCTTCGCGCGAACCCACCCACCCATCCCTATAATCCTGCGCTAATCGGCCCCCAGGCCCTGCCTGTGGGTGTCTTTTGGCCAAATTGTAAGCAGGCTGACATCTTTGGCAAAACTTGCCCTAGGGTAAATAATAACAATAATATACTCCTACAGGTACCTGTACGTACAGGTACGTCTCGTACAAATGAGTTGTTAGGGTACGTCTCGTTATTCGACACAACGGTCAATGTTTGACACCCGTTGGAAGCGCGGAAGACGTGAGTAGCCGAGCGCGCCTTGCCAACGAAACTCCAGAACTCCACCTCTCTCTGTCTTGCTCCAACCCACACTAATCACTATCTTTCCTAAAGGCTAAGCGCTGATCGTCTCATCAAACGGCTAGAAATAGCAGCTTGCGTGCCCAGGGGCAGTTTCGTCATCAGGAATGGACTGGCCATTTACAGTCCGCGGCCTCGGCGTAAGTACTTGTTTGTGGCCAACCCAACCTTCGGCCGCACTCTTAACTAGTGCGTAACACGAAGGACTCGAAAACAACATCGTTATTCCACTCGCACGATGTGAAGCTGAAATTTTGGTACGCTTGATTTTCAGGATGAACTCATTACGCGTTGGGACGCCCGACGACTGAGTGAGTATCCAGTCGCTCCCTCGCCGCGGTGCTTGTAGTATGGTGCCGCGTGCTATCGCACGGACTGTCCGAGCAGCCGCGTGTCACAACCCGCAGCGGCCAAGTCGCTGACTTTGCACCTTTCACTATGCCGAACAGACGCCCTGCCTCGAGGGGAACAGGAAAAGCTTCAGCAGATAGTGGACCGCGCTGGGCTGTTATCCGCGAAAGCGCAGGTTCGCTCTCCCCCGACTCGCTTCACTCCCTTCGGTCGCCCCTTGACTACCAAGCACGGTCACCTCACACACACGCACGCACACAAACACACACACACACACACACACACTACACACTTAAATGTTGTAGCAAATCCTCTCTCTCTCTCTCTCTCTCTCTCTCTCTCTCTCTCTCTCTCTCTCTCTCTCTCTCTCTCTCTCTCTCTCTCTCTCTCTCTCTCTCTCTCTCTCTCTCTCTCTCTCTCTCTCTCTCTCTCTCTCTCTCTCTCGCGTACACTCACACACTGAACCCCCCCCTCCCCCCCCAACACACGCATACACACACACGCGCATGCACACACACACACACACACACACACACACACACACACACACACACACACACACACACACCGTGTCAAGAAATATGTTTCGGAGGTCAGTATTTGAATCGTCGGTGCCTTCCTTGCCAGGGTCTGGGAGCGGTTATCACTGACATTTCTCGAGTCAAAGCTCAGGGGCACGTGCTGTACCTCGTCGCCACAAAGGTGTCCGGCACGACTCAGGTAACAGAGGCAACCAACACTCAGTATGGGATGACAGCCCGCAGAGCGAATGGTGCCTTGAGTCCTTGGTGAGTGCATCGTACTTGCACAGTTTGACTCGTGTGGGTTGAGTCATCAGTTGCAGGGGCTGCTTAAGGTGGGGATGAAGAAGCTGTTCATCCGCGTGGTGAGTGCTGGCTGCCTGAGAGTAATGGGCGTTTGTCAACTGCTGCTGTTTGGCTCGCCCTGGTGTAGAAGGGGCTGGTGTAGGGAATGAAGAGGTTGCTTTGCGGCTGCTGCATAGGAATCTGGAGCGTTTCATGAGATGGAGCCGCTCTGCGTTTTGGATTTCTATGTTCACGAGTCGATGCAGCGCGCGGGGCTCGGACGGCAGCTGATGGAGACGATGCTGCAGGATGCCAACCTACCGGCCCACGCTTGCGCCTATGACCGTCCATCCCCCAAACTGCTGCAGTTTCTGAAGAAGCACTACGGTGAGGGAAAGCTGGGGCGCACAGCCCGTGCATCATGTCTGATTATTTTTACACAGCCTCACTCACTCTCGCACTCCCTGAATCCCTTTCTCGCTTACTCACTCCCTGCTTCATTCACTCGCTCCCTCACTCAATCACTTTTCGTCGCACTTCTTCCGCCCCCCCCCCCCCCCCCCCCCCGCATCCTCTTTTACTCGCTTACTCCCTGGCTTAATCACACTTTCCCACATTCACTCACCATCTCTCATATTCCCTGTTTAATTCAATCACCACGTGATCACCACTTACGCACTAGATCACCCACTCTCTTACTCTGTCTCTCTCAATCAAACATTTGCATCCCCCTCGCGCACTACCTACCCGGCTCACTTCGTCACTGACTCGCTGCTCCCCTCCGGCACTCACTTTTTTCCTCACTATTTTTTTCTATCCACTCACCAATTTTTTTCCGTAACATTCTCTGTCACTCGGCCCGTCACCCACCCACCCACTCCTTTCTCTCTCTCACACTCACGTCCTCCCTCAGGCACATGTTCGCTCACTTATCCATTCCATCACTCAACCGCTCACTGACCGACTTAATTACTCACCCACTCACTTTCCCACTGATTTCCATCCTCCCTCACTCACTTCATCACCCGCTTCACATTTAGCATGTGCACTTGAATGGTGGATCGATGGATGCAGCTGACGCCCGGCGGTGGGTGGCGCTGCCTTGGTGCCTGCCAGGTCTCGCCAACTTTATCCCCCAAAGCAACAATTTTGTCGTATTCAAGCAATACTTTTCACACACTATTGCCCCCACGGCGCAGCGGAGCTCCAGACGATCGGTGCGCTACTACTATATTTCTCCCATCCTGCTGCACACTCTGCGCCGTCAAGCACCGTCCTCTTCTTTCGACATAAACAGCTGATGTCCTCCGTCTCCCCTCTGTGTCCCCTTTCTTATGCTTAATTGGTTTGGTTGGGTCGCGCACAGGATATGTACAGCGGAAGGGCAGCGGGCACCGTCGATCTGAATGAATCTCACCCCTACTGCTCCCCTCTTCCTGTCACTGCCGATGATGCGCGCTCTACCTCGTCCTCAATTTCCTCGAGCACCACAGGTGAAGGATCTGACATGCCATACCCAACTTTACAGCAGATCTGCCCAAGAAGCCCCTGAGTTACTAATAATTTATTTCTTTAAATGGCTGCATTCCTGATTTCCCAGCAGCGACTGGCGGGCGCATACGGTCGGATGGCATCCATGCGGGGGCAGCCCACGCTCAAGTCAGTGTAAATCATCAGCCATCAGGGCATCTGCAGAAGGAGCACAGGCATTCTGCTGCGCCTAATCCAAGGTCCGAACTCGTACCTCTCCTCACACACACACACTCCTCTGGAAACAGACACATAGAACAAAAACAAAGATTGACAGAGAGGGAGAGAACGAGAGAGACTTGCACAGGAAAACATACACACCTGCACAATCTTACACACGCGCACGCACACAGGCGGAAACAAAGAAACGCACACGCACGCACGCGCGGAGTATCTTTCTTTGGGTATTTCCTACTTCTTTATTTTTGCCTTTTCTTTAGGGGAAGGGGTGTCCAACCTTTTTTCTACTGGTGTGCCTTTGGGATCTGAGGAGCTATTTCGGGATGGTTGGCAGGTTTGGGCGGCGCGCCTCGCCAGTTCCGCTGCATTACCAGACGCTGTGGGGCAGCGGTGGGCAGGCAGAGCACTCACCGGCGAGCGGGGGGCATGCGCACGGGGAGATGCGCAACCCGGGGAGTGGCCTTCAGCGCGTCGCGGTCCGCTGCACAGAGCAGGTGCGGGATGGGACCTCACAACTCACGAGTCAATCCATGCCTTCATACCACTGGCAGGATTGATCTGATGGGTGAGTGGGTGAGTTTATGAGAGGTTGGTCGTGCGTGACTGACTTTTATTTTCTGACTGTTGCACACAGGATGTGGGTGGCGTGATGCATGCGCAGGTCGGTGGTAGGCAGCAGCAGTGGAAGGCCGCAACGCAAGGGGTATTGCCTGATTTGGCCTTTCGCTCCCCAACGCAGTATTATGGTGATCCAGTGCATCTGGGCGGCGGTGGTGGTGTGTCGGGAGTGTCGCCGGCTAAGGCAATCGCGTTGCGGCACCGTGCGGGAGTCGGGGCGAAGAATGCGCTGGCCTGGTGAAACTCTAAGTGTTTCCTCGGTAGGGACGGCGTAGCATAGAGATGGGGTGAGCGAGCTGGCGTTTTGCATGAAGAGTGGTGACATAATAATAAATGGGGCTGTCATTTCGGGGGTATTGCGCGCAAATTTAATAAGGGCTGCCGTTTTTTATTGTTGCCATTGTGTGCAGCACCTATTCTATGTTGCGTCGCTATGGCATCTCTAATCAGAACCGTTTACGAGACGTTTCTGCCTCGTAGACAAAACACGACGAGTTTGACCACGGCCTATATACAGCTTCAGTATATAGTAAGCGATTTCAACATGTCATGCATATAATAACAGTGCATGGGGAGGCGATTTCGTGCGCGTTTGACTCCCACACTGGCAGGGGGCTAGAGGGTGGGAACAAAATGCTTGCAATGGATGCAGTGTGTTCATTAATGGGAGAGCGTGAGCAAAGGGGGTCCGGAAGAAATGGTGCGAGATGAGTCGCAAGGAGACCTGGCCTAGAGAAGCAGTATTCCTGGAAATTGATTACAAGCAGAGGAAGATAACCTGAGAATTGGTTTTGTTGTTCTCTCAGGGAAGGAGGGAGGGGGGGGGGGTAAGGTCCTGTTGCGCGTTGAGATATGCGACAGCTTTCTCCCTCGAGTCCGCGCCCATAAATCCCGACGATCACCAAACCTTAATCGACTCGACCTTTCGTGCAATAACGGTTCTCGAAAATACCACCAGCATTTCAGATATCCAAAAATTTCTGGTTCATTAATACCAAAAATAAATGGTAATTTTCTGGTTGTTACCCTCCGCTCCTTTCAAAATCAGTCATCCAATAAATGAGAACACCTCGTTCGTCGCCATGTCAATATGTCTTCATGTGCATGCATGCGCTCGTGTGTGACTGGATGATGATGGGTACGACGTTGATTTTTTTGTTTTCGCGTTACACAGTCACACTCATCCCGTGCCACATGGCAGCAGTCGCAACGGTGTGGGACGCGCGCTTATATGTGGTGGGTAGAGGGGAAGGAAGAAAGGGGGTGTCATCACACCGGGAGATCAAAACCATTCTGGGACAGCCACTTGTCGACTGAGGGCATGTCGGGTGGGTCCAGGTCGGGGTCGGCGGCCAGAAATTCTGACCCCTTTACCCCGCTTTCCGTCGCCAGCTCGCGCATGTCGCCGCCCTTTGCGGCGATCGCCTTCAGACACTCCTCCGCGAGGGCACGTTTGGACTCGCCGGAAGTGTCCTCGTTGGCGTTGCAGCCATCTCTCAAAGCGTCCATCCCCAAAATGCCTTCCACAATCGCAGACGCCAGAAAGTTACCCAGCAGCTTTGGCGCCACGGGGAAGTCCATCCTCAAATCCTCCAACACATCCATCTGACACATAACGACAAAAACCACTTCTCAGCTCTATTCGCAAGACAACCAGACCAGGGCGCGCGCGCGCGTGTTTAAGTCACCGTTATCTCAGTAACTGCTTTTATGCTCTTCACGTGAATAGTCGGCAGCATAGATTTCCATGCACATCTACGAATGTCAATTGAGTCACCTATCGAGACGTCATATCATGCAACGATTATGCTTAAAGAGAGGGAACCCACCTGTGTTTTCAGCCCCTCGCACAGATGCTCTTTGCTGATGGTGCCCTCCTTCGCCAGCTTGATGAGCAGGTCAATCAGCCCGACCTGCTCCTTCTCTTTGATGCAGTCAAACATCACGGAGAAGCCCAACTCAACCAGCTTGGGCATAAACTCGGGCGCGTTCAACTCCTGCGCCACGCAGCCCCACTCATCAGCTTTAACTCCGAAAGCCGCATCACTCGCACATGCCTGTCCCATTAAACTCAATGACACACGTTTCCCGCCAATTTGCCCCTCAGCTCACTCGCACCTGAATACAGAGGGCGACCTCGTTAACGTCAAAGATGCTCGTGTACTCCTTAAACATGCTTTTCGTCTTCTCCTCCATCTTCTCCGGGGTCAGCTTCACAGCGGGGGCGCTCGAGGTGGCGGCGGCGGGGGTCGCAGACCGCGTAGGCACGGGCACGTAGTCGCCCACAAAGGCCGACTGGACCTGCATGCCTGCCAGATCCGCAGTGTTCTGTGGAGAAACACATACACACACACACACACACACTGTGAGTAAAGCCAATGTGGACAGACCCATGCGCCGTGGTGCAAAATCAGTTTTTGGAAGTTGCTGACCTTCTTGCCGCCCTTTCCGACTGTGTTCCATTCACTCTCTGATCCACGAAACGAGGGAAACATTTCAGACTCGGCCGCCATTTGAGCTGAGGACTTCGTTCCCGGAAGATTGAGCATGGGCAAGTTGGTCTGCACCTGTATAGCGCAAATACCACACCCCAAAGCTCACGCCCCCCGATCTACAGGCACCAAATCCGCGGTTGGGGGGGAGCGGAGCAAGGGGTGTGTGACATACCTGAATGCCGGGAACCACGACGCCGAGTTCGGCCTGCGCCTGAGAGTGCACCTCGGACAGCTTCTTGGCTGTCTGCGTCTCGCGCCTCGGCACCCAATTATTGTGCCTCATGTCGAGAACATCAATGATCATGAAACGGGTGCGGCTGGACAGCGACTTGGACTGAGATCACGACAGGCACACAAACCACAGCACGGAACATACTCAGCCTCAGTGACCATCGTCATGACGCACAACGATCCTCATTCCACAATCGGAATGAGTTAAAAGTCAATTCCTCACTACAACATTTAATACCCCGGAAACAGACGACGCCCCACGGTCTAATTCTCCCACTATATCCCTCTATTTCTCAAACACACACACACCTTGGACAGCTTCTCCAGTCTGGTGAGGTAGCCTTCAAGGAAGTTCCTGGTGTGGGCCTGAGGAGAGGCCGCGAGTGTGCCTCCCACAATGGTAATGATCTCACACAGAGCTTCAATGTCGTCCTGCACGTAAAACGCCATCAACACATCAGCTCATGATGTAAATAACAGACTAAATATAGCATGTACCAAAATTAAATACACTCATACTGTGTGTGTGTGTGTGTGTGTGTGTGTGTGTGTGCGTGTGAGAGTCCGGAGGGGGGAGCACCTCGGGAGGAATGACTTTGGCATCGTCGCCGATGAGCTCACGCAGGCAGACGAGAATAATCTTTTCGTTGACCACCTTGATTTTGTGCAGCTGACTGATCAGCCGGACATTGCCTAGCATGCGCTGCTTTACCTTGCGCTCCTCAATCATCCTGTGTGTGGATGTGCGCGCGTGTGCGGCAGGTGAGACACTTTCACTCCCAGAAACGTATTCATGTGTGCGGCCTATGCTAAGTGTGACCACAGTGACAGATAGAGGCAAAGGGCTAGTCCAACCCAGCACCGACCTCTCCTGTGCATCCTCAATGCTATCCAGCTGGTCGCGAGCATTTGTGGCGCCCTCGTACTCCTCTTGGCAGGTGTTGAGCAGAATGCGCCTGAAGGTTTGCGGCTTCGTCTCGCCCTCGGGCGGAGCAAAGTCAGGGAGGGCTTTGCTGAGCTGTTCGCAGAGCTCCGCATACATTTGCACGAACGTGGGCTGAGCAACCGCGTTCTCAAAGATGTACGTAATGGAGCCGTGCAGCACCTAGCAACACCATTACCACATAAGAGTGTCAACCAAATGCACAACATTCCTACACCACAAACTGAAGACAGCAGTCACACAAACCCGCCCTCGCTCCCTCGTCCACCTCTATATTTCTATGAATCTCTATCACACACATAAACACACGCGCACGCGCGCGCACATGCCAAGCCCCTCTCATACACAACCAGGCAAAACCGCCCAAGCCAACATAAACAAATTCGTCCACACCCACACACACACGCACGAACGCGAGCATAAACAATAGACCGTGGCAACGACTCTCACCTCGGCAGAGACCACCAGCTCCACCATCTGCACCAGCAGCCGCTCAAACTTTTCGGGAGTGAGCTTATTCAGAATACCCTTGATCTTCTTCAGGTTGCTGGCCTCCCCTATGGCTGACACTTGGTTGGGCATCCATGCCGTCCGTCCAAGGTCGGCTGCCTTCTGAATCTTCAGCGCGGGGTCATCCGATTTCATCTGTTCCGATGTGAACATTTCCGTAAGAACGGCACGTAGCCCCCCAAAACCGACGACACAACCTGCATGAACCCAATAAATAACATAGCATGCGGTGCGGCCACCTCCACAACTCGCTCTTGCTCCTTTTGCGTCCATCGATCATTGTTACCGCTCTGCTTTGCATTGCCTGTTTTGCCGGCCGCGTCACCACCAGCAGCACCAGTGTCCCTGGCTCGCCAGTCCCGGTTATCCTCATTCGACTCCACAGTCTGTCAAAAGAAGGACGAGTAAGCCACAACCCAGAATGATAACAGCGCACAACATTGCAAAGGCCCTCCTCTCCTACAGTACCTATGTCCCCAGGTTTGCACTCACCGAAGTGTCCTTGTTTGTCTCCTCGCGTGTGAAAATTTCCAGCTTGCTGTGCTCCAAGGGAGGAGGGATTGCTGTGTATTTCTGCAAAACCACCCAAAATTATGCGCACTTAATCAACCGAAAGGAGGTGCTTAACGAAAAGGAGGGCACACTAGAGTTGAGGTTGGGGAGAGGCGGTAGTCCAAGCAGAAAGTTCAACGTGCAGGGGCAGGATGTGCATGGGCACTGCCCCAGTCTGTCAGGCATTATGGCTATCGCGATAGGAGCTTTCATGTGAAGGGTGAGTATGCATTTGATATTCTGGGCGGCGAAGTGGCGGGAGAGTGGCGGCGTGGGGGACGCACCTCAGCAAACGCCAGCAAAAAGTCCTTCGAGTACTTTAAAATCTTGCCATTGGGGTCCTTCTTCCGCTGACTGGGCGCAGACTCCCCGATCGGCTGTGCGCGACACGCAAACGAGATGGAAGGTAAGCGATCTCGTTGTCGGACGGTGAATACTGAAGCGGAAACCCGAAATTATCACGGACGAGCGGGATGAGAGACGGCACAGCCCTCAAGGCAACGGCAAAGCGGCTCGGAAAGTGGCGGGTGTGCGACGATAGACGCCATAGAGAAGAAGCATATATAAAAACATGCTCTAGCTCTTCCGACTACGGGCAGCGTGTTCACACCCAAGCAGGCGAAAAGGCAAGCCACGAACTTCCGAGTTCCGACGAGCAAAGCTTCAGAACAACGCAACCCGTGACGGACTGGATTTCTGAGCGTTTGTATGCCTTCTATATCCCACTAAATTGCATTTTTGTACTGTGCGCAACCGAGCGTCTGTACGTTTCTATGGCTGTTTTCCCGCTCATATGCAAATCCGCCGCCGCCGCCGCCGCCGCGCCGCCAAGGCAAAGGGAATGCTACTTCACACTCGCCGGGGTCCCCCCTCCCACGCCGGTAGAATGGATCGAAAGGTGGTAAGCCGCATGTGCTTTCATGTATATATGCGGTGGTACAGTTGAAGGAAAGTGGGGCGCACCTGGTTGCGTGGCTTGATACCAACGCCAGCGCCCTTGCCAAAGGCGGCAAATAAGCTGGTTGTCCCCCCTGGCCGAAGACTCAGCGAGAAAAGGTCGTCCACATCAGCGGACTGAGCAGCGGTGCCCGCCATATCCGGGACCCTTGTACGAATAAACGATCACAAGTTTCTCGCGAACTGAGGTGACAGAAGGCTGACCGTGGTGATCTCTACACACCAGGCGGGAAGCCCCCGGTCGACTGCGCGCATGGCGACCGACGTTACGCCCACACACAGTAGACAAGCACAGATGCGGCAATCTGTACTTGCGGATGAGTGTTCGCGAAGCTGCTAGAGAAGTCGTCATCAAATGAAAACAGTACTGGTACTATCATACGCTTGTACATTTTTAAATCAGGTGGATATCTTATTTTGCCAAAAGTGTTCATGATATCTTACATTTTTTCTCTCTCACGAGGGTCCCAGGGCATACGCTCATCGAGGGAATTGGGAGGGAAGGGTGCGTGACCTGTACTCGCGCAAATGCAGAAGGTAGACGCGACCTCTTTGTGTCGCGCGTCATATAAGGATTATGGGGTAACGCATGTCTATTTTTTTTCTTATTTTTTTACCATTGCGACAAGCGTAATCTAGCTGTTAAAATTTGGCACGTCGTGGCAACGTCGGACTATTCTCGCCCCGAGTGTAATTTAAACCTCTAGACTATCAATATGACCATTAACAATGCTTCGGGAGGCTCCGTTTGCGATGTTATCGCCATTGGGCGGGTCGATCGTCGGATGGCCACCCCGTGGTATCATCCAGCCGAAGAAGAACCACTATGATCGCTATGCAAGGACGGTCGGTTCAATGTAGTCCATGACTACGCTCGACTCGGTTGCTTGACCAATCGCCGAAGTATTCAATCTTTTGTACCGTAACTCCGACGTTGTAGGCGGTTGTTGCTACTCCATTGTGTAAGGAGTGCGAAGTCCACTTGAAACATGTTCGGGGGCGCTCTCGAAGCGCCGTCGTGATCTCGTGCAGCCATCATGTGAGCGTGTTAGCTGTCCATTTGGCGTGATTTATTTGCAAGTCGACTATTGCCCACCGCGATGCGGGGTAATTTTTCGACCAAAAATTCTCTGTGGAAGTGAATCAAAGAGCAGTAACACCTAATGTACCTATGTGCGTACCGTAGGTGGAAGGTGGCACAATAGTTTTCGCTTTGTTGACACTCCGCGTTGTCCTTTTCTTGTACGATGGTGCATGCGAATCCAATCGTCCTCGGAGGCGACGAGGTCCTCGGTTAGGCAGTCGATGGTTGACCCCCCGCGATTGAAGAACGAGTACAATATCACCACTATCGTTCAAACCCTAAGCAGTCGTATTTGTTCGCGTGTAGGGTTTGTTTGGAGCGCCGCAAGCGTTGTTGAGTTAGCGATCTAGAGGCGTAGGGCTTGGGCCGTGCGTAGTGCTTGGACGACGATGGATGATGGCAAGTGTACTCGTACCGGAGTGTCTTCAATCGCAACTTGCGACGCGGCAAGTCCTTTTCTTACCTTAGCGACAAGGTCGTCGAGGGCAACTGCTTCGAGACCGTGGTCTTTGAAGAAGCCGTTGACTACCGACCGGTAAGGTTGTAGACAAGAGGCCTTAATTGCCCCGAGTTGCCATAGCTGCGAGACGTACCGCACCATGTGTGCAAGTGTAGCAACTAGTGGCGCTAGTATGTGCTCGTTACATGAGTCAAAGTACCAGCGGATAATAGTGCCGTAAGTCGTTGTTGTGCCGAGTGCCCATTCTGCGGATGATAGGGCTAGTGTCTTCGCACCGAGTACGTGAGGGCCGATAATCTTGATCGTGTACGGTTTCATCGTCTCGATCCAACACGGGTTAGTGTTGGCAGTGACGTTTACTTTGTACTTAGGCCTTGTTGATCGTGATGACTGCTAGTCTAGGGTTCTTGGCTCGCTGTGTATTCCCGTAAAAGTGCTAGCGTGGCGTAGCGTAGTACACAACTCCTCGTCTTAATAAGTAGAGCCAAGCCGGGAGGGAACTCGGAATATAGTTACGGCCCAATGAGGACGGTCGATTGTACCGCGTAGCGCCCGTCGCCCGGGTTGGAAATTGAAATTGTTTACAACATGTACCGTATGCGCCGGTTTACACCAAATACCGTATGCGCCGGTTAGGCGCCCGCCGGCGGCGCAGCGGCGGCGGCCCCGGAGGGGGGTGCGCTCGCAGGCCCGTCGGCACCTACCTCTGCCTCCACGCGGTGGGCGCTGGTAACCCCATAGCCGTGCCATGCCTGGCACGGTAGAGGGTTGAACGAGGTACCGACAGCTGCGATCCGCGGGATCAACAGCTGTCGGGAAGCCATGTACGGAGGGTTTTGGAAAATTATAATATCCGTACTCCGGCACAGGGATCTCCCGCTCGGCCAGTCTGATATGTCTTTTCCGCGACTAAATACTCGCAGATACTCTCCCGACGATGGGGCGGGGGCGGCGTCTGCGAAAATTTTTTGGCGAAGAGGGGTACGGACGGATCAGCGGAGGGACGAGGGTGTTGGAGCAGGCGGCGGACAGCTGGGAAGTAGCGCTAGGGACGGCGCTCGCTAGCTGCCGCCAGCCCTGCGATAGCCTTAGGTCTCCCCTAAGGGCGAGGCCTGTTGCTGCGCAGGACGGAGGATGGTCGCAGCCGGAGGAGCGACACCGTCTGGCGGCGGCGGTCCCTAGGATCGCCCGCCGCCGGAAAAGCCCGATACGGGGGGTTTTTGGAACAATTCCCGTACCCACCATCTTTTGAGGACCGGCGACTCGATCCATGTGTTCTTCCAACCTCTTCCCTAGTCGGTACCCGGTTATCGACAGGCTGCCTTAGGCAGTGTGCCTAGGGTTATCGTAACGGCACACTGCTCGTAAAGGCGGCCCCCTAACAACGAAAACCACCGGGGGAGGGCACGGACGGCCACAGCGCGATCAGATAGGTGTTGGAAACATACGGGAAAAGGACAGGGGACAAGAGAAAATCTGGCTCGGGGGCAGGAGAGCCAGCCGGACACCGTGTGCAGCCTAGTTCTTTTTTCTTCTCAGCCCCCGAAGGAGGAGAGAAGACTCGGCTAGGTGGAGAGCTGCGTCGAGAGGAGCGGCTAATACCTCGGGCGGGGTTGAGCACGGATCAAGGCGGGACCGACGACGACCTATGCGAGGGGGGTTTTTCATCTGCCTTTCCCCCCAAGCTCCGGCACGACCGGAGTCGTACAGGAGCCGAGGTCAGGCAGGTTCGCCTCGACCAACTCAAGCTGAGCAGCCTTGCTGATCAGCGACCCCGCAGCGGCTGGAGCAGGCCGCGTATCGTGGAGACTAGCGACATTTTATATTTCATATTGTATCCAAAAAAAAAAACGTATAGATCAGAAAGTAATAAATACCTGGATACGGGTATGTTTTAGACGGTATCGTTAATGCCATTGGAGAGGTTGGGATTAGTGGTTCACGGTCTACCTCACGCTTAGAAGTCCAACAACAAGTTGAGCATACCAAAAGGGGGGGCCCAGAGACTCCAGCCGGTTTTACTAGTATTGGAGTAAAAATTTCAATTTCAATATGCGCCGGTTGCTGTCTGTGGGCCCCCCCAACTATGCCATACATGAAACTTACAAGTCAGGGCTAGACCGTTAACCACCTAATCCAACCTCTCCAAGGGTGTTTAGGGGTTTTACTCCCCCCCGGGGAGTGCTCGGTGCAGGGTGAAGATGGAGTGCAATCAGGGGCGTGTAAAAGTGCAGTGTGTGGAGGCGCGGCGAGAGGTCGTGCTGGGTTGGAACAAGTTTGGACGGGGCGCGATGATCAATTGCTCGGAGGCCATCTTGGTAAGCAATGGGTGCCATACCTTGCATGTCCATCATGGGGCGACTATTGTAGCCGCTGCGCCGCTATGACGCAGTTTTTGGACACCGTTGGGTAGGACGGGCCAAGGGGGGTTGCACAAGTTGTTCTTCTTGCACCATTCTGAGTCCAATAAGTGGAGTGCGTCCACTGCTTCGTACGTCGGGTTACTCCATTTTGCATTATATCGTAGTAGCATTGTGTCCATCGCAGACTCGAAGCGATCGATAGAGTGTCTTCCGCACCTCTCGTCGAGTTCCGCACAGAGCAACGGGTCAAGCTTCCAGTCGTTGTTGTCGATGTTTTGGCTGAGCTTGTTGGCCCATACGTTGGATGTTGATTGGATGTAGCGCGCTCATAGGTTAATGTTGTTTGTGTCGAGTAGTTGAAATTGAAATTGTTTACAACATGTACCGTATGAACCGGCTGCTGTCTCTGGGCCCATGCCATTCGGGAAACTTACAAGTCAAGGCTAGACCGTTATCCGCCTAAATCAAACCTCTCCAAAGGGTAGTGGGAATTTTTACTCCCCCCCGGGGAGTGTGCTATGCGTGGTGGTGGCAGCGTGCAATGAGGGGCGTGCGGAGGTGCGGCGTGTGGACGTGCGAGATTTGATGCGATATATGATAAGGAGATGATGCAGCCATTGGACGGTGTGCGTGTGGAGTTGTGCGATGATGCGTGATGTGTCGACTCGTGCTTTTGAGATGAGTTTGTCAGGAGGGTCAGTGCGGAGGGTGAGAAGAGAGGTGACACTTGTGATGGTGGATGAGTGCGGTGTACGCGTGCGGCTTATGACGATGGGAAGGATGTCGACTTCGGCAGTGTTGGCGGATGGCATTGGCGAGGGGGTGTATTTGGCACGAATCATTTGAGTTGTGAGGGAGAAGTTGTGGTCCGTGCATTAATTCCATTCCACTCTCTGAATCTTTTTAATCGAGGAGTATCGGCGGCGACCGTTGGTGTGACCGAATCGACGTTGGTGGGAATCTCGGTGGAGAGGATGGCAGGGCATGAGGTTAGGGAGTCGGTCGAGAGGCCATCGTCAGTAGCAACAAGGCGGGTGGGCATGTGGGTGGGGTGAGGGGGGTGACAGTCGAGAGGGGTATGGGTGGGTGTGGGGGGTGCAAATAATTTGATAGGTTTGTTACCAAGGTCTGCAATGATGGTCTCCCATCGGCCTCCGTTGTGCCGTTCCATGAGGAAGAGGAGGAGTTGTAGCGCGTTGTTGTGGCGGTCCTGTCTTAGGCCAAACATGGTGGGGCAGTTACCGGCCATGTGGCCATTGTTGGTGAATTGGCCACACATGGGGCAACGCAGGGTGGGATTGTTGGGGAGGAGGCGGGTGTTGTGTACGCCCAACATAAATTCTTGCCTGTGAGAGCATCGTATGTTGGTGAGTGTTGTGTGTTTGTGTGGAGTGTGAAGTCGGCTCCGTCCTCCGCGGCGCGGGCGAGGAGGGCAAGGTGGTTGGTGGTTTGTCAGGAGGGTCAATGCAGAGGGTGAGAAGAGAGGTGAGACTCGTGATAGCGGATGAGTGCGGTGTACCCGTGCGGCTCATGACGATAGGAAGGATGTCGACTCCGGCACCTTGCTAGTGTTGGCGGATTGCATTGGCGAGGGGGTGTATTTGGCGCGAATCATTTGAGTTGTATGGGAGAGGTTGTGGTCCGTGCATTACTTCCATTCCCCTATCTGAATCTTTATAATCGAGGAGTATCAGCTGCGACCGTTGGTGTGACCGACGTATCGAGGTTCGAGGAGGCGGATAAAGTCGGGTTTGTGCGCCGGGGGCCTCAGCGCGGGGGGGGGGGGGGGGGGGGGGGGGGGGGGGGGGGGAGGGATCTCGGTGGGGAGGATGGCAGGGCATGAGGTTAGGGAGTCGGGCGAGAGGCCTTCGTCTGCAGCAACAAAGTGGGTGGGCATGTGGGTGTGGTGATGGTAATGACCGTCGAGAGGGGTATGAGTGGGTGTGGAGATACAAATGATTTGATGGGTTTGCGCAAATGATTATTTGATGGGTTTGTTACCAAAATCAGCGGTGATGGTCTCCCATCGGCCTCCGTCGTGGCGCTCCGTGAGGGAGAGGAGGAGTTGTAGCGCGTTGTTGTGGCGGTCTTGTCTTGGGCCAAACATGGTGGGGTAGATACCGGCCATGTGGCCGTTGTTTGTGAATTGGCCACACATAGGGCAACGCAGGGTGGGGTTGTTGGGGAAGAGGCGGGTGTTGTGTACGCCCAACATGAATTCTTGCTTGTGAGAGAATTATATGTTGGTGAGTGTTGTGTGGTTTTGTGGAATGTGAAGTCGGCTCCGTCCTCCCCGGCGCGGGCGAGGAGGGCAAAGTGTTTGGTGGTGTGTGAGAGGGGTGTTTGGGTGTGTGTGTTTTGTGATGTATGTGTGTGTGTGTGTGTGTGTGTGTGTGTGTGTGTGTGTGTGTGTGTGTGTGTGTGTGTGTGTGTGTGTTTGTTTTGAGGTTGGTGCATCTGTAGGGTATGGGTTCCCCTAGGGTTTGTGTTATGAGGTTGTATGGCCAGGTCCAGTGGCATGTCGACACGCCTGAACCTGTGGTGTATATTGTGTCGGGTGGGTGTCCGTCTGCAGCTTGGTTAGCGACGAGTGTGTTTGTGAGGTCGTTGCCTAATGAGTGGTTGTACTCTTTGATTTTGCCGAGGTGTGTGAAGATGCTTGACTCGCAGCGGGTTTTGAGGGTGTGTGTGATGGAGAGGAGCGTGTCCCGGTGAAGGTTGTGACGGTAGGCGGATGGGCAGTTCATGTAGCCTTGTACTAGGCGGAGGGGGCACGCACTGTCTATGAAGAGGTGGGTATGGCCGAGTTGGAGGCCTATATTTATGCCCGCTAGCTCCGCGCGATCGATGGTATGTGAGGGAGGGGTGGAGGTCACTAGACTTTTTATGCGTGTGTCCGAGGCGGGGTGAGTGGCGGCCGCTCCAAGGGGGAAGGGGCATCCCTTCTTGGAGCCGTATGAGTATACGAAGTCTCGCCAATTCCAAGCAAGTTCTCCTCTAGTGGGGGAGTATGCTATATTCGTACGTACCGGAAGGGGGTAAGCGATGGGGTGAGTGGGGTTAGGGGGGAGATGGTAGATTCATGCGGAGTGTGTGGAGTAAGTGTCGAAGAGGTGCGGGGGTGGGATGTTGATGGTGGGGATTGGGAAGGTGTGTATATTGAAAATAGAATCTAGTGTGTTGTGGAGGGCGGTCATGGCTGAGTGTGAGGATAAGGCGGAAAGTGCGAGGGGATTGGCGACGAGGTAGATGTCGACCATCCAGCGTGTGCCAAATGGAGTGGGGTTGCATGTGTGTTGATCGGGGGGTAGGAAGGTGTTTGCCTCGTTGGGAAGGGTGTAGAGGTGATGGGTGTACGGAAAATTGATGTATTTGGAATGTCGATAAGGCGTGTGTTCCCATCGGGGTAGTATGAGGATGGTGGTGCTGGGTGAGTGTGAGGTTGTGGAGTGGGCGCTGGTGATTGCATGTTCCATGGCGCGGTGCATGCATTCGTGGTCGTACTCCGGGTTGGCGATGTTAGTGCCGAGCTACGAGTGTGGTGCGTTGCTCCCGCTGGATGAGAAGACTGTGTCTTCGGGGTATAGTGAGTGGTAAGTGTGAGAGTGTAGGGTTTGTTGAGGGGTATGAATAGAGTTCGGTCTAGATGTGGAAGGTGCTGCGGAGTGCTATGAGTATGTCCTCTCGAGTGGCCCATCTATTGCGTGTGGTGATGGCGGGTGTAGGTGAGTGGATTTCTGAGCGGGAGCCTAGGCGAGTAATGAGGTAAAGACCTCTTCTTCGAACGAGCGGTGTGTGCGGTCGGGGTGGAAGAGTTGGAATAGGTGTCTGATGCGGGGGTCGGAGAGGGTTGTGACTGCGCGTTCGTCGGGGCTGCAATGTTGTAAGTGTTACCTCATAGTTATTAGTTGCAGATAGCCTTTGTAAGCTATTCTAAATATGATTAGTACATGTCTAGATCGGACATACCGATAACGTGTTTGATTCGGTACAGAGCTGTCGCTAGGCTACAGCTCTCTCACTTCTGTTGTCCCGACACCGCGCCTCGGGTTGGTTGTCTCTGTGACTTTCCTATTTGCGTGATTGTGACTGTAACTACGTTTGCGTTAGTTACCTTCCATACTAATCGCGTGTTTGCACGGTTCAACATGTTATGGGCCCTCGCTTCACGTCACTTACGCGCGAACACATGGTTCGGCGAACTGCGATCGCCACCTCTGACGCAAGTTCCTAGTATACTCACCATGGGGAGGTCGTCATTGTGCACAAAGTGCTCCCTCGAGTACCAATGCGACAGCTTGCGGTTGAGCAACCGAAATCGGTCTTGTCTCCCACTTTATGAGCGAAGTACATCGTGGGGGCCTGCACGCATACATTTACCACAAAAGTATCACCCAACAGTCTCCGAGCCTCATCATGCTGCCCATCCCCCCGTGTCTGACACACAGCTATCATCACCAGTAGCAGCAGCAGCCATCACCTTGTTGATTCGAAACACGGCGCCGCGCGCGTTTATGTAGGCGCTATTCAGTGTCCCATTGTTCCCACAATGGCAAAGGCAAGTTCACATAGAAATTTAGTACTTTCACCTTTTAGTCGGCGGTATCGCTAGTATAAACTGCGCTTTAAAACCAACCACCCCACCCCACCTAAGTCAGTTGTTCGAGGACGCCATACAGCCACCCACACCGACGCACTCATCGCGTGTGGACATGGTGCACACAAGTCCAAGCTATACAAGGGGGGAGCGCACTACCGGGTGAATACGCATACACATGGCGCACGACAACCATGACCATAGTTTATATATTTATTTAGCGACTCAGCCGCCCGCGAATCGCTCCACCAGAAATGACCGCGGCCTCGACTTGTGCCCCCCATTGGGTGGAGGATACAAAAAGGTACTTTGAGACACCCCGGGGCTACAAGCTGAGGGGTCGGCGGGCATCATGCCGTCTCTTTGAAACCATTGTTAGGTTCAAGTCCGGCTATTGGTTCTTACCGCTGCCTTTCGTTATGTTTTTTTTCTTCCTTCGTCTGCCTCAATGGCACCAAAAACTCGTTCCTCCGACTCTCCACCTCTCGCGCTTACTGATTCTCTTTACCTCATCTCTCAGTAGAGCTCTCTCGCCCCAACCCCCGATACGTTCGCGCTTGTCCTTGAGCAAATAGCGCTCATAAACGCTCGTGTGGACGCGCAAACGGCCGACACTGCTGCCGTTGTTGTTGCACCAGCTGCTGCCGACGCTCTTGTCGTTTAGCGCCGTCATGATGCGCAGCGCGACCCCCCGCGTGACGATCACTTCGTGGACCCCCTCCCACCACCTCCACCATACCCCCATCTCGGCTATCCTCCTACAACTCACGGACCCCTCTTCCCGAATGCCATGTCGCAGCACGTTCCCTCTTCTCGTGGCCACCCGCACCCATACGGTCCGCCGCATGCACTGCCCGGTCATTTTCCATTCCTTGGTGGCCCGCCTCCTCCCTTTCTTGGCCAGCATTCCTCCCCTGCCCAACGTGGTGCTCATAGCAGCTGTGGCGGGCGTCGCCCCACCATCGACCCGGTGGTCGTCGGCCGTGTTGCACATGAAGCAACCGGTCTCGACAAAGACGCTCTCAACCGGTCCATGAAAATGTCGGTCCCCACCATGGGACCAAACTCGGACTTAAAGCAATGGAAGAGGAACTCTCTCACCTTCCTTTCCCTCAAAGCAGCGTATCTCATTCCCTAGTTGGCCATCCGCGAGTTAGGCGTTTGGTTGGATGAGCAAGCCCAACACTACGCCTACGTCTTCTTGTTGCATGCTGCCATCGAGAACAAGCGCTATGACCATAAAATAAAATGCGTCTCAGTTGCTCGCCGAGATTGACCCAAAGCGGCCTGAGATACCCAAAGTTGGATTGCTTTTCCTTCGCCCGCTCTCTCTCTCTCTCTCTCTCTCTCTCTCTCTCTCTCTCTCTCTCTCTCTCTCTCTCTCTCTCTCTCTCTCTCTCTCCTCTCTCTCTCTCTCTCTCCCTCTCTCTCTCTCTCTCTCTCTCTCTCTCTCTCTCTCTCTCTCTCTCTCTCTCTCTCTCTCTCTCTCTCTCTCTCTCTCTCTCTCTCTCCTCTCTCTCTCTCTCTCTCTCTCTCTCTCTCTCTCTCTCCTCGCTCTCTCTCTCTCTCTCTCTCTCTCTCTCTCTCTCTCTCTCTCTCTCTCTCTCTCTCTCTCTCTCTCTCCTCTCTCTCTCTCTCTCTCTCTCTCTCTCTCTCTCTCTCTCTCTCTCTCTCTTCTCTCTCTCTCTCTCTCTCTCTCTCTCTCTCTCTCTCTCTCTCTCTCTCTCTCTCTCTCTCTCTCTCTCTCTCTCTCTCTCTCTCTCTGCTGGACAACTTCGTGCTTAGGCAGCGCCTTGGTCAGTCCCTTACCGACTACGCCCACTTTATGCGGCAGACGCTCGATGGCTATAATGAAACATGTGAGTTGATTGATGGTTCCACGGTGATCCACCCCCATGAACTGGGCTTCCTCGTGCTACGTGGCATATCCTGCACCGGCCCTTTCGGCCAGGCCAAGCAATGCGGCATCAACACCTTCGACACTATCTACTTGTTGTCCGCCGATGATATGATGGCCAACATCCTACATATGGCACATAATATGGACGAGGAAGTCAGTGCTTTGCCACGTCACCCCTTCCCATCTTTGCGTTTGTCGCTGCTAGTCGCGGTTCGAACAACGGCCGCGGACACAACCCACGTGGCCTTCATGGTGGTCGTGGCCTACCCAACAAGTGCATCGCATGTGGCAGCATGGATCACATCATGTCCTCCTGCACTTCCCCGGATGACGCCCTTCTGAAGTGGACCCTCGCCAAACGGAAGATGATCGTCCAAAAGTACGGCACCCCTAGTGGCTCCGCCTATGCGCACGCTGCTCTGCTGAGCGACGTACCCGCCGACGGGACTGACGGTCTGCCCACTCTCGAGGACTGCACGGATGAATACGATGACACCGAGGTGAGTGTCCCCTTTAGCTTTGTTGCGTTCTCATCTTCCCTCGCACCTGGTCGTGACCTCTCGCAGTTTTGGGTAGTGGACTCCGCATGCTCGAACAACTTGACCGCGTTTCGAAGTGATTTCGTTACGTCTCACCCCGTCCTCCGCTCCCTCTCGCGTGAGTGGGGTCGGTGTTGACGTTAAGGGGGAGTGTCTTAGTGCGGATTTCCTTTCGGCTGGCATCTGGCCAGACCATTCACCGCACGATCCATGCGTTGTACACACCCGACCTTTCATCTCGCTCTATTCAACGCATTGGGGGACTCCTTAGTGTCAGTTGGATGCAATCACACACCGGTTGTGAATTCCTTTTTCTTACTGACTTTGACACTAGACCGCTCGTGGTGCCCAAAGGAATGGGTGTGCTAGACCCGTTCGGTAACGGCTTCTACCTCCTGCCCCACCAACCAGAGCTGCCCCACCAACCAGAGCTGCCCCCAAGCCCCTCCGCGGAGACGTCGCGTGACGCCGGTTCCCGTGTTGCCCTCACTGCCAAGTGCGACCCCGTACTGTGGCACCGCCGGTTTGGACACCTTAATTTGCAAAGCCTACATGTGTAGCACACACACGGTGTCCTCACTAGCCCATCATTAGCCAGCTCTTCATGCCAGTGATACATGCTTGCTCCACAAGGCCACAGCTGCACACCGCCACGCCATTGCTTGCGCGAAACCATCCCGCCCCCTCTTAGACGTGTCATCTGACCTTTGGGGTCCAGGTAATGTCCCCTCCGCACATGGCCTCCGCTATTTGCTTGCTCGTCATCGACCACCATGCACACTACATGTGGGTGCGGTTCCTTAAGTCCAAAGATGACGCATGCTCTTAGGTGGAAACCATCTTGCTGGATATTCGACACTTGCATGCACACCATCACTCCCAGCTAGGCGCTTTCGCACCGTTCCTCAAGTTTGGACTCGGACTCTATTTTTGAGGTTGGTCCCACCCGCCAGATGTGCGCTCGCCTAGGCGTCGGTGTGCAATTCTCTGCCCCCTATGTAGTCCGTCACATGCTCGGCAAAGCCGAACGCCCCTGGCGCACTATCCGGGTCAATGCATCTGCGATGCTCCATAGGCATGGCCTCCCTAATTCCATGTGGTCGTGCGTTGTCTTCACAGTTGTGTACATGCGCAACCGCACTTATAGCCGCTCGGTCGGCCTCTCCGGTGGCATGCCCCTCACTTTCCTTACGTCGTCGGTGCAAGGACGCCTCCAAGTTCCGCGTCTTCGGGTGCAACGTCTTCGCCAAAGTGCCTGACAAGTTGCGTCGGAAAACTCGGCGAAATGCGTTTCGTGGCGTCATGATTGCCTATCCGCCTCACGCCCCAGGGTACCCGCGTCTACAAGCCCGAGACTCGCCGCATCACCACTTCCGTCCACGTTGTTTTCCATGAAAATACCCCGGGCTTCGGCACGCGCCTCCCCATTGACTCGATGATCACATACCCTTCGGATGACGATGCCCCTCACGGCACTTCATTCACATCCCAGCCTATCGACACCCCCCGTCCGAACCTCAGCCCCCTCCTACATCCCCCCGTCAGGCCCGACTCCGGTCACACCCATTCCGCTACCGGGGACCTTGTGGCCCACATGTCCGACTACCCGCCGACACTCGTCACGGCGTGTTGTGACCCTCACTAGGGCAAAGTGCAAGAGGACATCTTCGAGCAGCCCTAGGTGCCCGACCATATCACTTGCCCACCCCACACCCCAGCCGGCACAACATATATTGCCGTTGCTCTCCTTTCTGCCCGAGAGTATGTGGAACCTAAATCGCACCGGGTTGCTCTGGACAGCGCCAAGGCCACTCAGTGACATACCGCTATGCGGCAAGAGTACTCCTCCCTCATAGACAACGGCACGTCGGAACTCGTCGACCTTCCCCCTGACTGCGTGGTCGAGAACAACATGCGGAACTACAAAGTCAAATCCGACACCGTGGGGCGATGTCTCCCGCTTCAAAGCACGGTTTGTCGCCAAAGGTTGCAGCCAACGCGCTAGCCTCGACTATACGGAAACGTTCTCCCCAGTCATCCGCATGGCCAACCTTCGCCTCTTCCTTGCCATCGCGGCCGCCTGCGACCTTGAATTGTGTCAGCTTGACATCGACATTGCGTTCCTCTACGCCCCCATCAAAGAGGACGTGTATTTTAACATCCGCCAGCCCCTCGGCCTTCGGTGATGGCACGTCCAAAGTGTGTCATCTCAAACAATGCCCCTATGGACTGAAACAGTCCCCCCTCGCGAGTTCAACATGCTACTTCGTGCATGGCTTGTCGCCTATGGGTGGCAAGAATACATCTCCGACCCATGCATCTACATCTTCCGCGCCGGTAACGTCTTCGCCATAATCGCGCTTTTACGTGGACGATATTCATGCAGCTTGCTATGATGCCATATGGTCTTTTACATCGTTCAAGGTTCAATCTTGGTGCACGATTCAAAATTAAGGGCATGGGCGACCTCTCCCAACTGCACATCCCCCGCGATCGCTCGGCCCGCACCATCTCGGTGGATCAGTCCAAAAGCCTGCGCGACATCCTCGCCAAGTACGGCATGATCGACTCTAAGCCCATGTCCCTCCCTATGGACCCCGGCTTCCTCGCCGGCCTCGCGCACCTGGCTTCCTCCCCCCCCCCCCCATTACCGGGGTGGCCAAGGACGTCTACCTCAGCCTTTTGGTCAGTATCCAGTACGCGGCCGTCTGCACGCGTCCCGACGTTTCCACGTCGTTGAGTATCCTCGGCTCCGCCCAAGCATCCCTCACGGACGTACACTTGCACGCCCTGAAGAAGGTACTTCGATACCTCCATAGCACCATCGACATGTGCATGACGTTGGGGGGGGCACGGACCAATGTCTCCAACTTACATGCTTTGCCGACGGTGATTGGGCAAACGACAGCAGCACCCGCAATTCCCGTTCGGGCTATCTCTTCGCCATCGGACGCGGGCCCATGAGCTACGTGTCCAAACAAGATACTTGTGTGGCCCAATCCACTTGTGAAGCCAAGTATTATTGTGCGGCTGACGCCACCAAGGAGGGACTCCACCTCCGCCAACTTATGGGGGAGATCTTCAACGCCCCCATCACCGAAACCACCACCATATGGGAGGACAACTAGAGCGCCATCGCGTACTCCCAAAATGCCTTGGTCAATGAGAAGACTAAACACATCGGTCTAAAGTGGCACTTCCTCAAGGACCACGTGGAGCACGGCACCATCAAGTTGAGGTACCTTCCCACTGACCAGATGGTGGCTGGTATGCTCACCAAACCACTACCAGGACCTGCACTGACAAGACACCGAAGTGCAATCCCGGGAGGAGGAGACCCAATGCAACGCTTCATCCCGTAGCTACCTTCATTCAAGGGGAGTGTTGTAAGTAATACCTTATAGTTATTAGTTGCAGATAGCCTTTGTAAGCTATTCTAAATATTATTAGTACATGTCTAGATCGGACATACCGATAACATGTTTGATTCGATACATGGCTGTCGCTAGGCTACAACTCTCTCACTTCTGTTGTCCCGACACCACGCCTCGGGCTGGCTGTCTATGTGACTGTCCTATTTGCGTGATTGTGACTGTAACTACGTTTGCGTTAGTTACCTTCCATACTAATCGCGTGTTTGCACTTTTCAACATGCGGAGGATGTTAGTGTCATGGAGGATGGGATAGGTGTGTATGGTGCATGTGCCGGTGGGGAGCATGTCGAGGTACTGGATGATGGGGTCGTGGTTGAACGTGATGAGGGGGTGCGTCCAATGGGTGGGTCTTGGGTCGGGAAGGATGGGTGTTGTGGAGGGGGCGAGTCCTGAGTTGAATGCACTTAGGGCGGTGGGGCCGGAGGGGGTCTCGTTGATGGTGTCATGGAGTTGTAGGCATGGGACCCTGTTAGAGTTGGGGACGGATAGTTACACGGAGGTCGTGCCGGAAGGGGGCTGGCTGTGGTAACTATAAAAGTGAGAGGAGTGAGATGGCGCCCGGCGAAGGCACCGGCAAGGCCGGCCGACCGCCACTAAATTGGAAATTGGAAATTGTTTACAACATGTGCCGGCAAACTGGACCGACTGCTGTCCCTCGGGCCACTCTACTTCGCCATACGGGACTTATTAGCAAGTTGGGCCCGGGTCTCTTCGAA
>JAPMLY010000112.1:0-20000 GCA_026401115.1 Tetraselmis chui
TCCGCCTGCAGGTTGGCTTTGAGACCGAAGGCACGTCAATCTACGACACCATGTGCTACGTCGGCAATGAGGTCCTCGACCCGCTCCTCTCACGTCCTTTTCCCCATTTCTCCCCGTCACCTTCCTTTTCATCTGTGGTGTCACGAAATGCCAACTGGACACGAATGTGGTGGGGCTTACTCTAGTGTTTTATCTGAATTCAGATCCACACAGTTGGCGTGGGCGTGGCGATCGGGCAGGCGTGCATGCTGCTGTCAGCTGGTACCAAGGGAAAGCGTTTCATGCTGGAGCACGCCACAGGTACCTCTCCCTCACGTACCCCTTCCGTTCCTCAGTCCCAATGACGAGGGGTGTTAAAGTTTTCTCCTCATTGCACGTTTTTGGTTGAGTGGTGGGTCTACTACAATAGTACTAATCGGTCAGCATCACCAGCGCAGCTCTGATTTCGATTTCGACGTTGCCGTGGCTGTGGTGTCTGTTCAGCTATGCTCCACCAGCCCAGGGTGCCGCCCACCGGTCAGCGCCAGGCGGTGGAAATCGCCATCAAGTGGCGCGAGGTGCTGGCGCAGAAGCAGGCCTACCTCAACATTCTCTCCCGTACCACTGGCCACTCAATCACCAAGCTGGACTCGGTACGATTCTGCACTTGCGTAGGAGAGAGGGGATTGATTTCGGGGCAGAGGGAGGTGGGGGGGAAGGGGGGCTGCAGGTGGTGGGATGGCGGAGTGAACGCGATGCTGTGTGTTTGGAATTCCACAGGATATGCAGCGCCCGCTGTACATGCAGCCGAAGGATGCGCTGTCGTATGGGGTCATCGACGGCATTGTGAAGACAGACACGCAGATCATCGACGATGTGAAGAACTCTGCGCAGTGGGACAAGGAGGTGCGGCGCATCGTCGCTGGGGGAAGTGAATGTGTGCACCTATTTTTGGGTTATTATTCTGATGGCTGCTGTGCTTTATGCCTGTTGTACTCGCACCAGGCCGGTCTTGTGACCGGATGAGCTGGAGCTGAGGAGCGGTTGCATTGGGTGCTTGTTGGGCGTGGGCTGGGAAGGAAGTGTGCTGACGTATGTGTGTTTTAGCCTACCCACCCAACGGCTGTGTTGTCAACGAACCCACATAGTGCTCATGTAATGATGGCATCAATTTGGCACCTGTCTGTGACTTTGAAGCTACAGTAGCGCACAATATTATTGGCGAATTATTTGTATGGATGTTTCTGTGTGTGTGTGTGTGTGTGTGTGTGTCTGTTTGTGTGTCTGTATATGTGTTTGTTTGTCTCTTGTTTGTGAATGCTTCCCTGTTGATATTCTTCATTTATTGGCTTATTGATTTTTAAGGAGGGACGGGGCATCTGACGTGGCTTTTTCCGCAGCCGCTAGATCAGAAAACGAAACATGTAATTACAGTATGTTTGTTAGAATATGTTTGTTGGTTTGTGAAGTGGTGGGAAGAAGGGTATCTCAGTCGACCGATTTCCGAGTATGTTGGCCGCTGTCATGGGATAGCAAGTACGCACCTGTTAGCCCCACGAAGGATCATATTGGAGCGCAACGTGAATTAGCGGCGCTGAATGAACTGAATCTCCCTCCAGGTTTGAGGCCATGGTGTTTTAAAGGCGGCGATGCGGTGGCACGCAGTTGCTCTGGCTCATTAGTTCGGCGTCCATATACGTTCGGATTCATCCGAAACAGGCGATTCAAATCTCATGTTTAACAAGTCCACAAAGTTTCGCGGGGTGTCACGTACTCGTTATCCCCTTTGACTCGATCCCCCGAGCCGCGCCGCATGCCCCCTCCTTTGTGGATCTGTCCTTTACTTGAGGAGCGAATCTACTGCACCCCTCGACGTGCGACACCATTATTGCAAGATCCCCCCTTTGTATATGATGTGCCCTCGAAAGATTGTTGTGGGGTGTCTTATAATTGTCCCCGCGGGCACAAACAACCCACAACTCGATCGCGGTGCAAATCACTGTTGCTTTGTTTTGCCATGTTCATCTCTCCGCACTCTCTCATTCACTTTTCCTTACATCATTGCCTGCTTCGTGCGACGAAATCATTCCGCTCGGAAGCGAAGCGCGCTTCGGTCCCAATAAAAGTAGGCGAAACCAAAGTTGGAGGAATAAAGGTGTGGAGATGACTGCAGCTACAAACTATCAGCTTGCTGGTCAATGTTGTGCTTGTCTCCTTACTGAAGCTCGCCTCTGGAATGTTGAGGATTGTGAATGCCGTCTTTGCAAAACGCCGCCCGTAGAGGGTGTCGGTGCGGGCTTACCTGCCGGTCCCATATCCCGGGGGCGCAAAAAGAAAAAGGAAAAAAAAAACGAGCAAAACCTCGATAGTTTCGTTCGTCGATCTACTTCTGTTCCTTTTCGGCGTTTTTTGGGGGATGTGCGAAGTGAATTCATGCAACGTCTTCCTGCTGCTCTTCATGGCCCTCTGGGTTCCTACCTCCGTGACGCTTTTCAGGAGGGCAGTGCTGACGCTGTGGCACGCCTTCCTGTTCCTCGGGCTCAAGTTATTTCCCCCTCTTTTCTTCTTTTTGCTTGGTGGCCTCCACTGCTGTTTCTTGTAAAAAATACATTTAGCACAACCTCGCTAAGCAATGTTAAGGATTACACTTTATCATCTTATTTACCCGAGGGCACGTTTTGCCAAAGATGTCAGCTTGCTTACAAATTGGCCAAAAGACCACCACAGGCCTGGCCTGGGGGATGTCAGCTTGCTTATAAATTGGCCAAAGACCACCACAGGCCTGGCCTGGGGGAAGATTAGCGCTAATTATGGGTTGGGTGGGTGGGTTGCGCGAGCCAGATGGGCGAGCGCAAAGCAGAGAGTGCCAGTGCTCGGGGGTTGCACCGGCTTAAGGGGCTGCCGCTAGCTAGTGCTGCTGGGGGCATGGCATGGGGCGTTGCGCTAGGCGTTTCCTCAGTCCTGGAGGGTTACCTCGAGGACTGGGTGAGACGCGCCGCTTTACAGTAACGCTTTACCGTTCAGGTTTGCGTTCTGTCACATATGTAAGTAAGTTTTGCAAACCTCTAGATTTCAAACAATCTGACTATTTACCCGAGGGCACGTTTTGCTAGTATGTAATAAACCGGAGGTTTGCGCAGCCTAGTCTTGATGAAGCGGGTTGGCGGGGACGAGCCAGCCGAAGTACTGCCACGCCGCTGGAGATGGGGTCATGGTAGGGTCGATGTATTTCCCTTATGTGACAGAACTGTTTTTGGCCCAACCACCCATGTATTTGACGACGTGGAGTGGGGTCCCGATGCAACTAGCGGCGGAGGCGGCACCTTTGCGTAGGCTGTGCGATGTCCATTTAAATCCACTTGGAGGTGTGGCGCCGACGGCGTTGCATGCGTCGAGGAGCCAGGCGGAGAGTGTTGCAGGTGCTTGCCAGTCGCCGGAGTTTTCGTAAGGTACGAAACTCCATAGTGCGGCGGGGGGGGAGCTGTTGTAGAATTTCTTGCAGTAGGCGGTCCGCTGCGTGCAATAATATTCTAGTAGTTCGGCCAGCACCGGATTGGCAGTCGTCGGGATAGCAAGGATAGGCTTGTCGGCTGCGCTGCGCCTCTGATCGCCCTTAGCTTTGCGAATGAACATCCAAATTTTCTGGGACGGGCGGTCGACGACGAGGTCTTGTGTTAAACACCTTACACATGATTCGGCTCTGCAGAAAAACGCATAGTTTGTGCAGATTGCCAGTAGCGCGCGAAATTGCGTGATGAGGTGCCGGGAAGTAGGTGTCCACCGGAGGTGTTTACGGAGGTCGGCGGCGGCTGTGAGTAGCGAGAGCGTTAGAGGGGCTGGTAACGGGAGGCGCGAGTCCGCTGCATGTAGACGCTGTTGTTGCATCTCGAGTCCGCGTCGAGCGTCGGCCAAGAGTTCCCCGACCGCGATCGGTTGCTGCTGGTGGTCGCGGAAAAACTTGTTAATGGCCGAGTAGTACTGTTGTAGCGATGCAGCGGCGACGGTACCTTGCAGTCCCAACCAGGCTGTGTAGCGAACGACCGACTGTGTAGTAGCATGTAGCGGATGGATGTCCTCCTCGTGGCAAAAAGCGGCAAATTGACGCATGCCGCTGTCGTAGTTGGCGTACGTAGTCGGGGCCAGGGAGCTGCTCAGCTGGTGTAGTGCGGTGGTCCCGATGTGGTCGGTACCCAACAGGTCGCGAAGTCGGTTGGTCATGGTAGCCGTCCACGGGGCGTGTGCGTCCGGTTCTCGTGTAGCGGACAGGCATTTTTTTTTTTTTTTTTTTTGGTTCCTCCACCGGGAACCGAACCCGGGTCTCACGGGTGAGAGCCGTGTATCCTAACCGACTAGACTATAGAGGATGGCGCAGCTGTCGAAGAAGGCATAGCACCCGATGTGGAGGTACTCGTCGTACCCCGCTTGAGATTTCCGGTCGTTGAGGAAGCGGGCCGTGTCGTCCGTTAGTGTCCACAGACGAGGTTCGTCGATGTCGCGAGGGGGTCGCTCCAAACCGGCCGGCAAACATTGAACTTACAAGTCAGGGCTAGACCGTGAACCACCTATGTCCAACCTCTCCAAGTGTGGTCGGGGGTTTTACTCCCCCCCGGGGAGGGTCTGAAGCGGGTTGAAAGCGGTGTGCAAGGAAGGCATGGGGAGGTGCTTTATGCGGAGGCTCGGCGAGTGGTCGTGCGTGATTTGGTGCGGTAGACAAGGAGGAGATAATGCAGCCATTGGACGGTGTGTGCGTGGAGTGAAGAAAGGATGCGAGATGTGTCGAGTCGTGCTTTGGTGACTAGTTTGTCGGGAGGGTCGGTGCGGAGGGTGAGGAGAGAGGTGAGACTTGCTATGGTGGACGAGTGCGGGGTGCCCGTGCGGCTCATGACAATGGGTAAGATGTCGACTTCGGTGCCTGGCCAGTGGTTTCGGATGGCATTTGCGAGGGGTGTGTATTTGTCCCTAATCAAGCTAGCTGTGTGTGAGAGGTTGTGGTCGGTGCAGTACTTCCATTCCCCTATCTGTATTTTCCTGATAGATGAGTATCGGCGGCGGCCGTTGTTGTGACCGACGAAGCGAGGTTCGAGGAGGCGTATGAAATCGGGTTTGTGTGCCGGGGGACGTAGTGCAGGTGGGAGGATTTCGGGGGGGAGGATAGCGGGGCACGAGGTTAGGGAGTCGGGCGAGAGACCTTCGTCTGCATCAACAAGGCGGGTGGGCGTGTGGGTGGGGTGTGGGGGGTGGCAGTCAAGAGGGGTGGAGGTGGGGGTGGGGCGGGTGAAAGACTTGATGGGTTTGTTACCGAAGTCTGCAGTGATAGTCTCCCAGCGTCCTCCGTTGTGGCGTTCCAGGAGGGATAGAAGGAGTTGTAGCGCGCTGTTGTGACGGTCCTGTCTTAGGCCAGACATGGATGGGCAGTTACCGGCCATGTGGCCGTTGCTAGTGAATTGGCCGCACATGGGACATCGCATGGTGGGGTTGTGAGTGAGGAGGCGTGTGTTGTGGACGCCCCATATGAATTCTTGTTTGTGGGTGAATTGGGTGTTGGTGAGTGTTGTGTGTTTTTTGTGGAAGGTGAAGTCGGCGCCGTCTGCCGCGGCGCGGGCGAGGAGGGCGCCGTGTTTGGATGTCTGTGAGAGGGGTGTAAGTGTGTGTTTGCAGCTGTGGGTGTGTGCGTCGGCTTTGAGGTTTGTGTATATGTATGGTATGGGTGCCCCTTGAGTCTGTGGTATGAGGGTGTAAGGCCAGGTCCAGTGACCAATGGACACGTCCGAGCCTGTGTTGTATGTGGTGTTTGGTGTTTGACCATCCGCTATCTGGTTAGCGAGTGCGTCAGCGAGGTCGTTGCCGAGTGAGTGGTTGTGTGCTTTAATTTTCCCGAGATGTGTGCGGATGCCTGCGTTGCAGCGGGTTATGATGGTGCGTGTGATAGAGAGGAGTGTGTCGCGGTGGATGTTGTGCCTATAAGCGGAGGGGCAGTTAAGGTATCCTTGTATGAGACGGAGGGAGCACGCACTGTCAGTTAGGAGGTGGGTATGGCCTAGTTGGAGGCCTATGTCAATGCCAGCTAGTTCGGCTCGATTGATAGTATGGGAGGGAGGGGTAGAGGTCACCAGGATTTTGACGTTGGTGTCCGAGGCTGGGTGGGTGGCTGCGGCCCCTAGAGGGGAGCTGCTTCCTTTTTTCGAGCCGTCTGTGTATACGAAGTCCTGCCAGTTCCAAGCAAGAGTGCCTCTGGTGGGGGAGTATGTTAGTTGTGTGCGTTCTTGGAGGGGGTAGGTAAGGGGGTGAGTGGGGTTGGGGGAGAAGTAGTATATGCCTGCGGAGTGAGGTGAGTAGGAGTCTGTGAGGTGTGGAGGTGGGATGGTGATGGTGGGGTTCGGGAGGTGTGTGTCGTATATGGACTCGAGGGTGTTGTGGAGTGCGGTCATGGCAGTGTGTGAGGGTAGGGTGGGGAGTGCGAGGGAGTTAGCTACTAGGTAGATGTCGACCATCCAGCGTGTTCCGAATGGGGTAGGGGTGGGGTGGCCTGTGTGTTGGTCTGGGGGTAAGAAGGTGTTCGCGTCATTGGGAAGGGTGTATAGGTGATGAGTGTAGGGGGAGTTGATATATTTGGAGTGGCGGTACGGGGTGTGTTCCCAACGGGGGAGTATGAGGATGGTAGCGCTGGGGGTGTGTGAGGCTGTGCGGTGTGCGCTGGTGATTGCATGTTCCATGGCTCGGCGCATGCATTCGTGGTCGTATTCGGGGTTGGCTATGTTGGTGCCTTGCCATGTGTGTGGGGCATTGCTGCCGCTGGATGAGAAGACTATGTCTTCGGGGTAGAGTGAGTGGTAGGTGTGCGAGTGGATGGATTTATTGAGGGGGTCTGAGTAGAGTTCTGTCTGGATGTGGAATGTTTGACGGAGAGCCGAGAGGAGGTCTTCTCTGGTGGCCCATCTGTTGCGGGTGGTGGTGGCGGGTGAAGGGGAGTGGATTTCAGAGCGGGAGCCTAGGCGAGTGAGGAGGTTGTAGACCTCCTCTTCGAATGTGTGGTCGGAAAGGTCGGGGCGGAAGAGTTGGTATAGGTGGCGGACGCGGGGGCCGTTAAGGGTGGTTACCGCGCGGCCGTCTGGGGTGCATAGTATGGTTGTGTCGTGGAGTGATGGGTGTGTGTGGATGGCGAATTTACCGGTTGGGAGCATGTCGAGGTCAGGGTTGATGGGGGTGTGGTTGAATGTGATAAGGCGGTGTGTCCAAGGTGGCGGTCCGGGTTCTGGCAGGATGGGTGTGGTGGAGGGGACAAAGCCGGAGTTAAATGCGGTGAGGGCGGTGGGGCCGGAGGGGGTCTCACTGATGGTGTCGTGTAGTTGAAGGCAAGGCGCCCATTGGACCTCGTGGAGGCGGGTGAGGTCGTGTTGTTTGCCGCGAGCGCACCAGTCGCATTGCCATGAGGCGGGGCCTAAGGCGGGGCGGCATTGGGAATGGACGGCAAAGTGCGGGCATGTGCTGCAGGTGGAGGTGGGTTCTAAGTGCAGAGGGTTGTGGCATATGGAGCAGTCGGCGGGGGTGGGGGTGGGTAGGTTTACCGAGGTGGGGGTGGAAGAGATGAGTCGGAAGCCGTCGTCCAGTTGGAGTTGTATATCCCATTCCGTGAGGTGTTCCGGGGCCCATTCGACCATGTATTGGGTTTGTCCGTATTCTGTGTCTTTGTGTTTGGAGATGATGCGCGTCACGTCGCAGGGGGGGAAATGGTGGTCTGAGGGGGAGAGGTATTCTGTGTCTATGTGTGTGATGGGTGCAGTGGGGGAGTATTTTTTGGTGCGGGAGGAGTGGGTGAAGGGGGAGAGAGTGTGAGGAGGGCGGGGGAGGTGTGGCGTGAGGAGGGGAACCCAAGAGGGGTGGAGAGTGGTGGGGGGGGATGCTTGTTTGGGGTTGAGGTTTGTGACGGGGAGGCGGTTGTGGACAGTGTCGGTGGGTTCGGTGAGGACTGCGGCGAGAAGGCGTATTGGGATAGTGAGGGAGGTGTTGGACCCCGTTAGTTTGGTGATGGACTGGCAGGATTTGAGGATGAAGGAGGAAGGGGTGGCGCGGAGGAGGACTTGTGACCAGTCGGTTATGTGATTTTGCCAGAGGGGGTTAAGACGGGGAAGGAGGGAGGTGTGTGTCTTGCGGGGGGAGAATTCGTGGTATGCTTGTTTGTATGTGTGTGGGTCTGTGATATGTGTGGCTCTGTCTCTGAGGGACGTGAGGAGTGTGGCGTCCTGGTTGGTGAAGTGGGTGCGGATTGTGGAGGCAATGGGGTTGGTGAGGGAGAGGGGGGGGATGTTGTGAAACATGGTTCCGGCGTCGCGTTGGGCGCGCACTAGGCTTCTGAGCGTGGGGGGGGATAGACTGCCTGACATTATCGATTCAGTGGGCCAGTGGGAGTATGTTGTGGAGATGTTGTGAATGTGGGCTCTGGCCATGTGGCCCCTATAACCGGGGGAGTTCAGGATTTTGTGGAGGTGGCAGACGGTGAGTTGTGCGGCATGTGCTTTGAGGGAGGGGAGGCCATAGCCGAGGTCGGAGGTGGGCCGATGGAGGGCAGTGCGGGGGAGGTTACGTACCGAGGAGACGGCTGAGCGGAGGGCGCGGCATATTTGACCTTCGAGGGTGTCCAATTGGGAGTCGCTGAAGAGGCCGAGTTGGAGGGTAAAGTGTTTTCCGATGAGGAGGCCACGGATGACGCGAATTCTGCGGGACTGGGTTAGTAGGGAGGAGGAGAGGGCGTTGATGAGGGATGTGGTGGTGCGTTTGAGTTCGTGCCAGTGTTTGGTGAAGGTGAGGGAGGTGTTGAGTTCGACCCCAAGGACGCGGTATGTATCCGAGGGGCCTATGGTGGGGATGGGTTCCGGGGTGGAGTTGATGGTGATGAACTGTGATTGGAGGCGGGATGTGAGGAGGGTGATGTTGGCAAGGGAGAGGGCGTTGCCTGTACGCCAAAGGGCGCCGGTGATGCAGCATTTGCGGATGTTGACTGTCATACCTGTGTAGGCGCTGAAGAGGGAGAGTTTCCTTAGTTGGATGGCCATGTTTGGGGTCGAGCCCGTGGCTAGGCTGAGGTCGTCGGCGAATCCGTGTCCGGGGTATGTGGCTGTGGGTTCTGTTGGGTCGACGTTAGTGGCGGGGGGCCCTGGGCGGTAGCCCCGGCTACCCACAGTGAGCCAGCGAAGAAAGGGTTCAAGGAAGAGGGTGAACAGGAACGGGGAGAGGGTGTCTCCCTGCAGGGTACCTCGATTTATGTCTATGGAGGGGGTGGGACCATACGGGGTAATGTAGTCTGTGGATGAGACTCCGTAGAGGTGTTCGCATGTATCTACAAAAGTGGAGGGCATACCGAGTTGCCTCATGTGTTTGAACATGATGCGGTGGTCTGCTGCGTTGAAGGCGCCCTTGAAGTCTGCGTACATGACGTAGATGTCTTTGTTGTGGAGTTTTGCGTCCTCCATGGCCATGATGATGGAGGAGAGGGCGTCGTGGATGTTTCGGTGTTGTCGAAAGCCATCCTGTTGGTCGCTGAGGATGCCGTGAGTTTCGGCATATTTCGAGCCTGCGTCTTTGATTAGTGCTGTCCATAGCTTAAGAAGGTTATTCATGAGGGCGATGGGGCGGTAGTTGTCAAGGAGGGTGGGGTCCCCTTTTTTATGTAGTAGGCATGTTGTGCTATGGCACCATTCAGGGGGTGTGTAGGAGTTATGGGCAAGGAGGGATAGGAGGGAGAAGAGGGTGGAGCGGGTCTCCGGGGGTAGGAACTTGATAATTTCGTTGGGGATACCGTCGGGGCCGGGGGCTTTGCCTGTGCCTAGCGAGTTGAGGGTTTTATCGAATGTATCGCGGGTAATCATGTCGGCTAGTGTGAGTGTGGGGTCCCCTCGGGGTTCGATGTTGAAGTTGTCAGGGTTGTCAGGGTGTTCCCAGGGGGGTATTGGGAGGTCGGGCGGGGTGGCTCGCGTGAGTTCGGTGGTGAAGTGGGAGTGGACCGCCTGAATGACGGCTGAGGGGGAGGATGCTGTGGTTTTATCGGGCTTGGTAATGCGGTGGAGAGTTGTAGTTGCTGTGGTCGCGGGGAGGAGTCCGCTTTTAATTTTTAAGCGGCGGTGGGAGGATTTAGGGGAGGCGTCGTAGGCAGTGTTGGTGCGGGTTTTAACCTTTTGGAGTATATCTGTAGTGGTTGTTCGGAGTAGTTGGCGTATGCGTGCCTGGCATTGGTGGTGGATATCGGTAGGGGAGAGATAGTCAGAGGTTTGAAGGAGGGTTTGGGCTAGGGGTAGGGGGCCGCCGTTGGTGCTACATTTGCGGAGTTTACGAATGAGTCTGTGTGTTTTTTTAGAGAGCCAGGTGGGATTAATGGTCGAGGTAGTGGGGCGGGGTTTCTTCGGGGGTAGGAGGGGCCATATGGTGGCCGCGTGGTCCATATGTTGGGAGAGTAGTGCAGTAAATTTCGAGGCTAGGGTGTCGAGGGTATCTGGAGAGGACATGGAAGGGGTTGTATTGAGAATCTCTGCGTGGAGGGAGGCCGTGTGGTTGATAAGGGAGGGTGTGCTACGTTGGTATGTTGTGATGTGGTGCGGTTGGAGTGGGAGTTTGAAGGTGAGTTTGCGGGTGGTGTGGTGAGGGCGGGGAGGGTTGTGGGCCGAGGGTGGCCGAGCGATGAGGGAGGAGGGGGCAGGTATAACTAGGTGTAGCGCTGAGTGGTCGGAGAAGTGTGAGGGAGAGGTGAAAGTCGAGCACGCAGGCGGGTTGAGACTGAGAGGGGAGGGGGGAGGGGTGAGCCAATGGTCGAGGCAACCTCCGCTACTGGGAAAGGTGGGGAGTGGGGGGTGGAGGGGTCGGAGGTGTGATTCGAGTAAGGAGGTGAGGGCGGGGTTGCCTGTACCTTGTGTGGTGGTCGTTTGGAAGTCTCCGCCCCAGAGGATGCGGTGGGTTGGGTAGTCGTCCATCAGGCGGAGGCCCCACGCCGCGACCTCCGCGTATAGGCGTGTTGGTATGGGGCTGTGGAGCTGTGGCATGTAGGCTCCGAGGAGGAGGTAAGGGTTGCCTGAGTGAGGAACGAGTTTCAGGCCTGCGATATGTGGAAGGAGGTGGGGGGGTGGGGTGAGGACAGTGGCAGATTGGAACGATTCCCTTCGGACCGCGAAGAGAACGCCTGCGTTGGGTAGGGGCACAGATGAGTAGCAGGGTCTGGAGCTTTTGAGTAGGTATTGTGGGAGGGCGACACGCCATCTGGATTTGTGGGTGTCGTGTTTAGTTTCCGTGAGGATGAGGACATCAGGGCTGTGGGTGGTGGCGAGGTGTTCCACGTCCATGATGGATGTGTGTAGCCCCCTGGTGTTGAGGTTAATGAGGTGTAGAGGTTGTGGTATATGATGTGGGAGAAGTGGTGGGGGTTGAGGGTTGGGGGGGTAAGGGGGGTTCGCGGGAGGGGGAGTTGTGCGGCGTGGTGGGGGGGTGTGGGAGGTGAGGGGTTGGGGTGGGTTTTGGAGTGTGATGTGGGGGAGGGTGGGTTGGCGGGGGGTGGAGGGGGGGGTGGAATGGGGTAGCGGAGAAATTGATGGGGAGGGTTTGGGGCCGTGAGTATAAAGTATGTGTGAAGGAGGACATGGGTTCCACAGGACCACGCCCGAGGTGAGTCGTTCTGTCGAGGGGGGTTGAGAAGGCGAGGAGTGAGGAGTTGGGGGGGGGTAGTCGAGTTCCAGGAGGCGAGAAGTGAGAGGGAGCGGGCAAGAAGGGACGGGGGGGGAGGGTGGTGGAGGGAGTCCACCCAAGTGGCGGAGTCGTGTGTCACGTGGAGGAGGCCGAAGTGGGAGTGCTGCCAGGTGAGGACGAGGAGGGAGTTGTGGGGTGTGCCCGGGCGCGGGGGTACGCCTCTGTTTGAGAGGTTGGTCCACTGGCTGGGGTATATGTGATGGTTATGGAAGGTGTCTACCTCGGTGTTTGTGATAACAGTGTAGGTGTTGGAGGGGGTGGAGTGGAGTTTGGCAAGGGAGGTGGCAATGCAGTAGAGGTTTGAGAGGTCCTGGTAGTGTCCCCATTGGAAGGAGAGCACTGCCGAGGAGTCGAGGTGGCCGATGGGGGTGGGGAGGCCGTGTTCCAGGTTAAGGTCAAACAGGTAGTTATGTAGTTTGATAGTGCACGTATCGGGTGCGAAGTGTGACGGAAGTGAGGCCCTGAGTGGGTTGGTTACACCGTGTGTACGGATATCATGGGTGGGGCGTGGGAGGAGGGCAGGGGGTCGAACCTCCGGGCCTGCTGGCCCGTCTGAAGTGGAGTTAGGGATGGGGGCTGGCCCTAGCGGCCGAGTGGACATCAGATGGAAGAATGGGAGGTCCAGGTGAGGGGAGGTGTTCCTCATTGGCGTCCGCGGTGTTGAGGTCTTCGTCAGGGAGGTCTTCGAGCTCGAAGTCTGAGGTCGCGGGGGATGAGGCAGGTAGGGGAAGGTTCGAGGGGTGTGTGTTGGGCGGGGGGTCGTGGTTCCGGGGGTTGGGGTTGGAGTGGGGGGTGGGTTGTGGGGAAGGGGAGTGTGTGAGGCGTCCTTGGGTCAAGGGGTCATGGGGGACGCGGCGGTGTGGGGGTGAGTGTGGGGTCTTTCTGAGGGTGTGGCGTGTGTGCTTTAGGACGCCGGACGGGGGGGCTGGTTTGAGGGCTGGGTCTGTTGGTGTGCGTGCCGTTGGAGAGGAGTCCATGGGGTCGGTGTGGGGAAGGGAGGGGGGGAGGAGTTGGAGGGGGGGAGATATCATGTGGGGGGTGGAGTCAGTGCGTTGGGGGGGGGAAGGAGGTGGGGGGTTAATGCCGGTTGGGTGGGAGGAGGCAGTGGCGGGGTGTGTGAGGGGGGTGGAGGAGGAATCCATGTGGTCAACTGAGGTTTCGAGGATGGTGGGGAGGGGGGGAGGGGGAGGAGGGGTGGTGGCGGGCAAGGGGGTAGGGTCAGAAGGGTGAGCGGGGTGGGGGTACGCAGGATGGGCGGGGGAGGGGGAGCGACGTTTTTTGGAGGGGCGCTGGTTACGAGTGCGAGGGGGGGGGGGGGAGTATGAAGGGGCCAGTTGGATGTCGGGTAGAGAGTCGAGGTCGAGGGGGGTATCGTCAGGGGTGTCCAGCAGGGAGCCGTCCGCAGGTTCTTGTTGCCATGCCTCGTAGGTGTTGGTCGCCTGCAAGTGGCATGTCCATTCGAGAAGGAGAGAGGGGGGGTTGCGAAGGAGGGATTTGTTTTTTGTGAGGGTGAGCTGAGGGGGGGAGGGGGAGGTGGTGAAGATGGGGTCTGTGATGCGGGACCTGCCGAAGGTGGAGTAGTGGTGGGGTGTGATGTAGAGGGAGCATGTGGTGTTGGTGGGGGTGCCGCGGTGTATGTAGGTGTGGGGGAGGGGAATGGTGGCAGTGCCGTTGGTTGAGATGAGGATGCAGTACATGATTTTGGTGAGGGAGATTTGGATGCTGGTGGCGATGTGAGGGGAGGGGGAGGGGTGGGAGCGGAAGTATGAGCCGTCAGGAAATTTTTTGAGGGAGGTGTGGTGTGAGATGTCGAAGGTGGAGGGTGTGGAGTTGTGGGAGTGGGTGTGTGACTGTGCGTATTCTGAGGCTGTTTGATGGAGGAGGGTGGAGAGCCAGTGTGAAGAAGGGATAGTACCGTTTGATGTTGGCTGGGGGAAGGGGAGGGGGTGGGGGGACTGGATGAGGACTGTGGTGAGGCAGGTGTCAGTCCAGGAGGTGCCTGGGACATGGCCTGTGAGAGGGGGGGGTGTGATGGTAATTGTGTAGTTTTGGGGGTGGGGGGTACGGTGTGAATAGCATTTTGAAGGGTGGCATGAAAATGTACAGGTCCTGATTGTGAAAGAACTGGATTATGGGGTGGGTGGAGGATATGCATCCAGAAGGAGAGGGGGTCGTTCACGACCTGGACGGGTTCCCGTGTTGGTTGTAGGGCGTCCGCGATCTGGAGCAGGAGTTGGGCTGGTTCCGGGAGGTCCTCCATTCGGGGGGCAGGGGTGGTGGCGCTGGCGTTCCAGGTGTCGGCGAGTTCCGTGGCGAGTCGATCTAACAGGAGGGCCTGTATCAGGGGAACGACGTCTGGGCCGGAGAGATGAGTGAACAGGGAGGAGCTAATTTTCAGGCGTTGGCCCGAAATTGCGGGAACGGCTACTGCACGTATAATCTGAATTTCCTGCTGTGGGAGGAACACACCGTGGAGCCAGAAGCTGGCGGTGTCAGGAGGGGCGGTGGAGTACTGGCCTGTCAGTAAGTAGGAGTCGATCAGGCGAGCAGAGAGGTCAACGGCCCTTCCCAGGTCGGGGGCAGTCGTCGGGGTGGAGAGGACCAGGGGAGTTTGAAGCCCTGTGCCCGGCGTGGGTTCCAGGGGTGTGCCTCGTCCGTAGTCTGCATGTGCGAGCTGTGGGGCTGTGAGGAATGGAGCAAGTGGGTGACCCACAAGGCGGTTGCGGGGGCCGATGTGGGCGTCCGCGAAGAGGGGTGTAGGGCGGTCTTTGAGGAGGACCTGTTTGTATGATTCCGGGAGGGCGGAAGGTGAGGACATAGTGTTCGTAAGGTGGGCGTCGATGTGTGTGTATGTGGTGGTTTTGGAGTGGAGAGAGAGAGGGTTAGAGGTGGTCAGCGTGTGTTGGCGGCACACGACCAGGTCTGATGGGACCTGGGTTTGTTTTTCGCGGACGTCTGATGGGAACGTCCGGACGCTCGGAGGGGCGCGTGAGAGTGCGCCGGCTCCGTGGGAGAGTGATTTTTGTAATCTTTTTGAGACGCACGAGTGTCGTAGTATTGGACGGAGTACTCGGAATGTTTGAGATATAGGCGGCGCAGGTTCCGACATGTGAACCGAATTCAAATTTGTGAAAGCTGCGCCTTGGAGTGTGTACCGTCTGCTGTGCCTACGGATCCACTGACCTGGGTGAGCTATGCCCGGGTGGGGAGAGGTGATCGGTGCCCGTCGTCCGACGGGCCCTGTGGTCACCAGTCTATCGCTCATAGGGACGCCAAGCCCGGAGTGAAGACGGTCGGCGTTGCTCATCCGAGCTACCGACCCATCCCCTATATTTTGACGTCAGTAGTACTTTAGTAGTACTTTGGATCGTTTTACTGTCTTTAGTGACGGTAGGATACGTTTGGACTGCTGTTGATTCGGAAGCTCGGCCGGGCCTGTCAAACGTTCGAGCTGGGCTAGTAAGGCGGTGTTAGACGCCTTAATCTGCTCGGCTAATCGGAGTTCGAGGGCCGAAGCCGCGCTTTTAATCTGCTCGGAAGTACGCTGTTCGATTACAGAGGGGAGGGGGTCGACTCCGGGGCGGAGGACGACGGCTCAGGCTGCATGATGTTAGACGGCGACTAAGAACGGGGGGAAGTGTCTCGCGACGCTCGAGTGCGCATGAGGCGATGTAAAACTGACACCCTGCTCGACTACGAGAGTCGAGACTGCAATTGCGCGAGCCAGATGGGCGAGCGCAAAGCAGAGAGTGCCAGTGCTCGGGGGTTGCACCGGCTTAAGGGGCTGCCGCTAGCTAGTGCTGCTGGGGGCAGGGCATGGGGCGTTGCGCTAGGCGTTTCCTCAGTCCTCGAGGGTTACCTCGAGGACTGGGTGAGACGCGCCGCTTTTACAGTAACGCTTTACCGTTTAGGTTTGCGTTCTGTCACTATATAAGTAAGTTTTGTAAACCTCTAGATTTCAAACAATCTGACTATATCAGAAAGGGTAGCCATAGCATTCATTACCCGGCAGTAATCCTTAGGGCCGTACGGGCCACACGGGCGGGGTTCCTGGGAACCTTACCAGAAGAAATGTACTCATGTGCAGTGCCGGGTGCATGGTACGTACGCGTGGCGCCTGTGCGTTTAGCAGACAATTTTTTACAAGAAAAAGTAGTGGAGGCCACCAAGCATGCCTTCCTGTTCCTCGGGCTTAGGTTTTTTCCTGTGCTTTTAGCGATATTCATTAATCGGCTTGATACTTACTTATTGCTATCCGCCCGGGTTATTCGTCCGGCAGCACAACCGAGCCCCGACGAGCTGTCAGTCGGTCACCTTGTCGGCACACCGCGACTTGACGACTACCCCCTCCATTGTGACGGTGCTCTCGATAGCCGATACCAACCGCGCAAACCATCGAGATGAGGGTCGCATTGAGAACACAAGTACCTAGGCAACTCCGCCTCTCGTGCCCTCGTGGCCGTGCTGTCAGGCGAAGGGCGCCGGCGGGTGGCGTGAAGGCTCTCTTTACCGGTCCGCCGCCCTCATCACCCGTCTCACCTCGTAGTTGGGAATGGAACAGCACCATATCCGTCGCCATGTCTGCTAGCCTCATCGCCGTATCACCGCGTCACTGGCTGCCCGTGCACGGTAACGTGCAGCATTATATATATGTTCAGCATCACCTTGACGGTATGTCGAGCTCAGTACGCCTCTCGGAATTTATTTGCAGGCATCGTGCAGGGCACGGCGGAGGTCGCGGAGGTGATCGGCAAGCAGGACGCACGCTCGTTTCAGATAGAGTTTCCGCAGGGCGCGGCGAGCGGGGTGCAGCAAGGAGCCAGCGTCGCCATCAACGGCACCTGCCTCACCGTGCGGCTTCCTTTTCTCGCCCCTACCCCCTGCCCAGTCTTAGCACCCATCCCGTCTTGGTGGCGCTGACGATCCTCTCGGCGAACTGCTCCCATGCCCTCCCGCCTTTCCCACACCTCAGGTCGTATCCATCGCCGAGGACCGCCTCGGCTTTGACGTCATCGGCGAGACTCTGCGCGCCACCAACCTGGGTCAGCTGGAGGAAGGGAGCACCGTGAACTTTGAGCGCTCCGCGCGCGTCGGGGATGAGATCGGCGGCCACAACGTGTCGGGCCATGTCTGTAGCACAGTGAGCGCCCGCTGTTCACTAAACCCTAAATCCTGAAGCCCTCACCCCTCCCTTCGCTTTCAACGCACAGACAATAAACAGCGATTCCTGTCACCGTTCGTGACGTACCCTTTCCTCACGGTGTCCCCTCTCTCCAGGCGTCTGTGGACTCTATAGAGAAGACTGAGAACAACGTGACGCTGACATTCAAGGTGACGCTGTGCCAATATAAGCCCTATTTTACAAACCCTAAAACCTTTGCCACTGTGAACCACCTCTGCTCCGTCCCCTCCTCTCTCTCTCACACACACACACTCACCACCCACCCACGCTCCCCCCCATGTCCGCAGCTCACAAATGTAGACTTCATCAAGTACGTCCTTCCAAAGGGCTTTGTTGCCGTGGACGGCTGCAGCCTCACCGTGCGCTGCCCCCCCCCCCCCCCCCCCCCCCTTTCGTTCATTCTAACCACCCAATGCACTCCCTTGCCACACCTTTGGGAGTGGCACCGCCTCACTACCGCCCTTAAAATCGTGCCAGGTGGGAGAGGTGGGGCCGGACTGGTTCACCGTGTACCTGATCCCAGAGACGCTCAGGGTGACAGTCTTTGGGAGTCGAAAGGTGGGCGACCTTGTCAACATCGAGGTGGACTCTCAGACGCAGGTGGGGCTGCGACACAGGGGTCCTGAAGGGAAAAGGCAATCACGTGTACACACTCACACGAAAACACACACACACACACACATACGCTCACAACATCTCAGCAACACCAGTGTCTTAACTCACCTCACACTCACACACATACACACCATCGACCGGTCTATTACCCTCGCAGCAGCGCTGTAGCTGACGAATCCTCATTTTCACTGGCTTCAGACAATTGTGGACACGGTGGAGCGCGTGGTGGCGGCGAGCATGGCCACGATGGACCTGAGCAAACTGGCCACTGCGTAAAGAGCAATGCGCACACCTCTACTGCACCCTTTGCCCATTGCTGTGACTCATTGCCCCGCCAGTGTTCAACCCCCAAAAGGAACTTTGAGAGGAGGGAGGCATGTAAATAGGCCTTTACCCGTCTCCAACGCTTCGTTTGCAGCATGACAGGGGATGGGGGGGGGGGGGGGGGGGGGGGGAATACTGTTAGCATTTGAATTAGTGTTGGTGGAATGGTATTTGTTACGCCTTTTTTCAAGTGTATGGGAAGAATACACTCATAATTTTGTTAATAAAAGGGCCCAATTGACATTTATCATGCAATGAAAACAGTGGAGGCAGGCTTTGGTAAGGGCGAGCGTCATGTTTCTCAGCCATGAACAAGCTACTTCTGCAGAGAGTAGAACGATTGCAATATGTCAACAGATTGAGATCTGCTGTTTATTGACGATGCGAAAACTTCTCAACACACTCCGCAGAATGGTCATTTGGTACCAAAAATAAACAGAGTAGGGGAGTGACTGCAGGTGTGCCGCTGCCACAAACCCTATAAAGCCCTAATCCTTGCTTTCTCCGTGGGGAGCTACTCTGTCCCAATGCTACCACTGCTGCTGCTGAGACGATTGGGGACGAGGCGCGGGGAACGTGGGCAGCATTTACATGCTTAGCATTATATTACGAGTATTGTGTATGTAGGAGGGGTGTGATGCGGCGTCTTCACATGTGTGTGTGTGTGTGTGTGTAGGTCAGAGAGAGAGAGAGTGTGTGGGTGGGTGACAGCGAAAGAGAGAGAGGTCGTGTGCGGCTCTAGTGCCCCTCCCCACCGCCCACCTCCCCCGTCGCCTCCTCCCCCCCCGGCGCCTTCATCCCCTTGAAGAACGCCCTCTGGTGCCGCGACAGACTGCTCTTCCCGCTCCGCCCACTCTTCGCACTCTTCATACTCTTGGCGCCCCCTTTGGGCGTCCTGCCCCCCCTCCGGCTCCCGCTCATCGACGGCGCGCCCACCTCCAACGACACCCCACTCTCGCTCACACCCTGCATCGAGCTCCGCCGAGTCGCCCCCTTCCCTCCCCCCCCCGCCACCCCCACCTCCTCACCCCGCTCCTCCTCACCCCCCTCCACCCCCTCACCCGCCCCCTCCCGCGTCGCCGCGATGGCCTCCTCCAGCTGCTCCAGAAACAGGCGCAGCCGGCGCGCCTCGCTCTCCATGTCGCCCAGCGGACTGTCCAGCACGATGTCCAGGTTGGCCTCCAGGCTGCGCACCACCCGCTCCACGCTCTCCGCCGCCCTCATCTGCGCGTACAGGTCGCTGGTGCCCGGGAATCGCGCCGCCGCCTGCGGCAGACTGCCGCTCAGGCGCTCTGGCTGTCTGGGCGCGGCCTCGGTCGGCGTGGGCGTCGCCTGTTGGTGTGTGCAGCCAGAAACGGGTTACACACTGGAAATAGGTCATTAAACCCTAAACCTCTAATAAATAACTTGTAAACAAAACGCGGAAAACTCATGTTGATGGATTCCACTTGTACTTTCACTTATGCATGAATCTTGGAGATGATGCATGAGATAAAGAGAGGGGAGTGAGGGATACAGAGTGAGAGACACAGGGTGTGTGTATATGTGTGTGTGTGTGTGTGTGCATGATTAAAAAAATACAGACTCGATTTGTGTGAGAGAGAAAGACTGTGTATGCGTATGTGCGTGAGACAGAGAGAGACAGATAGAGAGAAGGACTGAGTGTGTGTGTGTGTGTGTGTGTGTGTGTGGGTGAGAGAGAGTGGGTGAGAGAGCTAGAGAGATAGTGGGGGGAGTGTGAGATACAGAGTGAGAGACTCGAGGTGTGTGTGTGTGTGTGTGTGTTCATGATTACAAATTACAAAGGCTCAATGTGTGTGTGTGTTGAGAGAGAGAGAGAGTGGGTGAGAGAGCTAGAGAGATAGTGGGGGGAGTGTGAGATACAGAGTGAGAGACTCAAGGTGTGTGTGTGTGTGTGTGTGTGTGTGTGTGTCCATGATTGCAAATTATAGAGGCTCAATGTGTGTGTGTGTGTGTGTGTGTGTGTGAGTGAGTTAGACAGCGAGACATAGTGGGGGGGTGTGAGATACACAGTGAGAGACTCAAGGTGTGTGTGTGTGTGTGTCCATGATTACAAATTACAGAGGCTCAATGTGTGTGTGTTGAGAGGGAGTGGGTGAGAGAGCGAGAGAGATAGTGGGGGGAGGGGTGAGATACAGAGTGAGAGACTTAAGGT